>JARHVA010006479.1:110000-270000 GCA_037957365.1 Torreya grandis | reverse complement strand
ACATCAATCTATCTCAATTACATCTCAAAAAAATGTCTTTGTCATCCATTCTCTAACTCTCACTATGTCTATTTTTAGGAGGTTATCACAGTGATTATTATGTACTTTTTGGAGTCTACATGTCATGGTGAGATGTCTGGCCAATAGAATGCTTTGATGTTATGGTCCATGATGTCTTCATCCCTGATCTGGGTCTCATACTACTAGAGAACTCTCTAGGTGTTTTTTTCTCTATTATAATCACTTGATCATAGAGAATCTTGTAGTAATTCACCTAATACATCACCCTCATCACATCTGATAGGGCCTTTTACTGGCCTACTATTGTTAGTAGCTCCCTATCTCTTTATATCATAGTGTAATTTGCATCCCTCTCTCATCAATATCTTTTTGATAATAAATTATCATCATTTATCTATATCCCTACATCAAATGTCACCAAAACCTCATTTCTATTGATAACCTCTATCATCAACCTATCTAACTATGCCTATAATATAGTGATATCTATATATCTATGACACTCTCTCTCCCCTCCATATCCCTACAACCTTGAAATCTCCAC
This sequence comes from Torreya grandis, assembly GCA_037957365.1. Lineage (NCBI taxonomy): Eukaryota > Viridiplantae > Streptophyta > Pinopsida > Cupressales > Taxaceae > Torreya > Torreya grandis. The sequence goes on along the minus strand of JARHVA010006479.1, from coordinate 269,435 downwards.
ATCCCTCGCTTTGATATCCTTGTGAAGCCTCATAATCAAGGCCTCATCCTTCACTAATATGTCAATCTTGAAGACCTGGTACCATCATCTCCACATTTATGAATCTCTAGTGTATTATACATCATCGTGTCCTCTCCATATCTCTCCTCATCACTATCAATAATAATCATATGTATATCTCTTCCCACTACCTCCTATTCAACTCATGTATCCTCAATATGTACATGCTCTCCACCACCCTATCTTCTATCACCAAGGATAACTACCTATATAGGTACCTATTGTTACCTTGTCCTCTACTAGGATACTCTAAATGTTGCATGTAGTCATGTCTCCATCTCCTAAGTCTCACATAAAAAGTTATCAATCTAATAGGTTGCATATGATCCCACCATGATGTATAAGGCTATGCCACCCCTACATCTACTATATCTCTCCTAGGATAGTATGGTAAGGTCTAAATTTATGTCCAACTAAGATTTTATACCCTATGGTCTATCCCTAATCCTTACTATGGTTTATTTCTCACTACATGTACAAACACATGTGGCCCTACTGGTACATCTTGTCCTATCCCAAACTATCACACAACCCTATTTGACATATACCAATAAATGATATAATCATGTCTACCAATAATGTAATAAGGCGCTAACTTATAATCCATGTATTTCACTTCCTATGGATCCATATCCCTATAAGGTCTCCATGTGATATTGTGGGAACTAATTCATACTATTCACTCCTATAAATTAAAAATCATCCATGTGTGTCCTTTGTGTTCTTATAAAAAATATACCATCCATAATAAAATGGCTCTCTAACTACCATTTGTCTTAGTTTTACAATGGGACTATCCACCATAATGTGATCCCATGCCACACATGCACTAGTGTTTATGGCTCTATACTCATAACTCCCTTTTACATGACTATATATGATTATCTTTATAAGTGTACCAACATGAAGGGTCACCTTCTAAACTTTATATCACTCTTCATAATATCTAAAATAAAATCTAATAAACCCATTGGAAAAAATATCCCACTCTTGTTTAGTAGAAATATGCCACCAATAAGATCCATTAATACCAATATACCTAGTTACCCATAGTTTTGATAATGGTTGTACAAGCTCTAATATTCTTTATATTGAATTCATAGTTTCTTTCAGGTGATAACTACTTTACTTGGAAGACAAAGCCTAGAACTTAACTAAATTTTGAAAAAAATTGTTCTGTAATAGATGGCTCATAGACCTGACATGTAATAGACATTGATTAGCAACATAATTTTGACAAAACCAACCAAAAGGATAAGTTGATAATCATTTTTAAAGTATCAAATGAAATTCATCCACACATCCATGAAGCCAAAATAGATAAAGAAACTTGGGAAAAGCTAAAAACTATATATGAGGCAAAAAATAAGAGTGTTATTTTGCATTTCCAAAGTCAAATTCACTCTCTCAAATTGAGATTAGGATAAACAATGGTGTCCCTTTTAAGACATATTGCAACACTGAGGGCATCACTTTAATCCTTGGGTGAGAAAATTTTAGATGACTCTCTTGTACCTATTGTCCTGAGAGCATTGCCATCCTTATATAGGATTTTTGTGACCACTTTGACTGTCATAAAATAGAAACCAAGTTTTGAAAAACTAGTAAATATGTTTCAATAAGAATTTTAATACTCATGACAACCAAGAAGAACATGTACTAGCTTATCATTAACAAAAAAGAAAGAAAATAGTAAAATCTTCATCAAAACATAATTCAAGGTAGACTTCACAAGGAGAAAAGTCATAAAAATAAAGTCTCATTTGTGATCATCAGGGATATGAACGAAATAATGTTTATTACAATACTTTCAAAAAAAGATCTTCTAGTGGTCATAAGTTAACTAACCAACAATCATCCTTTGGCTCATTCAATAAGCCACAAGGATGGACAAGGTGACTTGGCAGAAGAAATTAAAGCAACAAGACAATATTGTTAAACAAGAACATGATGAGGAAGATTACTACCTATACTCTATAGATATACATGATGAATATAAATCATAAATTGACATATGGTATGTTGACTTAGGTACAACTCAACATATGATAGGTATAAAAGATTCGTTTTTCACTTTGATGGACACACCCAACAAAAATCATGGTTTTTTAGGTGATGATACCTCATATAGTATGTGAGGAATTGGCAACATTGCCTTACCCTAGGCACGTAAACATGTAAAATCACAAATTTTCTCTATGTACCTAGTTTAACCAAAAATGTGTTATCAATAATTCAACTCTTAGACCACAATTTAAAGATTGACTTTGACTATAAAGGTGGACATAAATTATGTCTGATTAGAGACAAATATAGAAAATCCAAAATTGTTGCATGAGCTTCCAAAATTAACCATATGTTTTATCTTGATTTTATTCAAAAAAATAATCAAGTACTCATAGAAAAGGACATAGATTCAACATAATTATGGCACAAAATATTTGGCCACTTTAGTTTTTGATATCTCAATATACTCCACCACAACAACATGGTAAGAGGCATACCGCCTCTTTAAAAGGGTGCAGACAAATGTCATGATTGATTAGATGGTAAGCAACATAAATTTACATTTCATTAAAATTACCTATAGATCCAATGGTAAAATTGATCTTTTTCACACTGATATGTGTAAACCAATGATACCTAGACATGCTAGATTTAAGTAATTCATACTCTTTGTTGATGATTATTCTAGAAAAATGTAAGTCTACTATCTAAAAATAAAGGATCAAGATTTTGAAACTTTCAATAAGTTCAAAGTAGTTTTTGAAAAATAATTTGGTTAAAGGATCAAGACCCTTCACTCAGATCATGGGGGGAATTCACTAGTAATGAGTTTAAAAAATTTTACAAGGAAACAACATTTGTCATCAAATGGCACCATCGCATACACCATAACAAAATTTATTTGTTAAATGGAGGAATAATATTATTATATAAATGGTATGATGTATGATACGTGATTCAAGTTTGATAAAGGCATTTTGGGCTAAAGCTGCCAAACCTATCATATATCTACTCAATAGAGTACCCACTATAGCTCTTGATGGAGTAACTTTAGATGAATCCTAGTCAGGGAAAAATCCATCTATAGCACATCTTTGATTTTTTGGATGTCAAGAAAGTATGCACCTTCCCAAAGAGGAATAGACTAAACTTGATATGAAATCCAAAAAAAGGTGTTTTTAGGGCACAGTGATGAAGCACTTGCCTATAGACTCATGGATCCAAAAACTAGACAAATCTAAACTAGTAGGGATGTTCAGTTCTTTGAAAATAAATAAGTAGAAGATCTTTCTATAAGTGCACCTGATAAACAAATTATTCCCAAAGAAATATAGAATATGGTAATCTCCCATATGAATATAGTAATGATGATAAGATTGATGGTGTAGCTCTACCACCTATAGGAACTACTCAATGTATGCCTAAATGGTATACAAATAGACTTAAAGATGTAAATCTGGATGGTGTTCCAAACACATCCACCACTAGACCAAGGACTCATAGTATGGCTTGTGGTGAGGTCAATTTGGCTTTAATGAGTATAGTTGTTGCATTTGTTGATCACTCTACAATTCAAGAAGACCTGTAGTTGAAACCTTGGAAAAATGACATGGATGCAGAATATAATTCATTGATGAATAATAAAATGTGGTAGCTTGTAGATATTTTACTAGGGAAGAAGCCAATTAGATGAAAATGGATCTTCAAGATGAAGTACAAAGTAGGTGGAAGTATTTATAAGCATAAGGCAAGACTGGTTGTGAAGGGATATACTTAAAAATAAGGCATTGAGTATGAAGAGATATTTACTCCCATAATAAAGATCAAAATGATCGAGATGGCTTTTTCTCTAACTACATAGTTTGGATAGAAATTTCATAAAATAGATGTGAAAAGTGCCTTCTTAATAGAGACTTATAGGAAGAAGTCTACATGACTCAACTAAAAGGTTTTATCGAATATATAAAAGAAGATAAAGTTTGTAGACTTTTCAAATAATTGTATGGTCTTAAACAGATTCCCAGGGCATGGTATATCAAGATTGATAAACATCTCTTGAAACATGAATTTGAAAAGAGACCATATGAACTGAATCTCTACCTCAAACAATAAGGGGGGAGATAGTAATTTTAGTTATATATGTCAATGATATATCATCACTAATAGTTCAATGAAGATAACTAATTTAATAAATAAAGATCTAAATTGATCATTTGAAATGATAGATCTTGAGATTCTACGCTATTATCTTGACTTTGAAGTTTGATAGAGATAAAATCATGTTTTTGTATCTCGACTAAAATATTATAAGACAACACTCAAGAAATTTAAAATGATGTATAGAAAACCAATTACCACACCTATAGAGACAAAACTTCAGTTATATCGAGTAGATACATCACCACAAGTAAATGCAACTCTATATTGGCAGTTGATGGGGAGTCTCATTTACCTAACCTACACTAGGCTAGACATCATCTATGATGTTAGTTATCTCTTAAGGTTCATGAAAGAACCTAAGATCAGTCACTGGAAAGTAGAAAAGTGAGTATTGAGGTATATCAAAGGAACTATGAATTTTGGATTAGAATATAAGAAGATTGATTACTTTTTCTTGATAGAATACTCAGACTTAGATCATGTATTGAACATTGATGATAGGAAATCCACTTGAGGATTCATATTATTTTTGGGATTTAGACTGATATCATGGGGAGTAAGAAGCAAAATTGTGTTTCAAGATCCTCCACAAAATTTTAATATCACACCATAGCAGGATTTCTTTTTGAAATGAATTGGCTCAAACATATACTTGAAGGATTTAGATTAACATAGGATCAACCAATAATTCTCATGTAGACAATGAAGTGGTGAAATTTATTCGCAATCCAATATTTCATGAACACACTAAACACATTGAGGTGCAAGTTCATTTCATCAGTGACTATGTTCAGAACAATAACATCCAGTTCCAGTATTAATCGACAGATCAACAACATGTAAATGTTTTTACTAAAGCACTTGTGCAAGAAAAATTTGAGGCATTTAGAGAATTTATCTCTTGTTCACTTGAGATAGTGTTGAATTAAAGGGGGGATGTTAGGGTGATTAATTCATCATTATAAATAAATGATTAATATTTAATTACTCATAATTCTTTGTAATTATTAATTAGTATGGTTATATACCATAGTTAGGTCGTTGGGTTATTTAGGTTAGTAAATCTAAAATATATTTTAATATTGGTATTTTTTAACTCCCATGTAATATTTGGGAGATATTTAATTTATGTTGCTTTTATATCTCCTATTTTACAGGAGTTATTACAAGCTATTATTCCTATATAAATATGAATCTCTGCTATGTATTTCATAATTAGAATAAATATATTATTGTTATTCCTCCATAATATAAACAGCCATATCTATCTTATAGTCAATCATAAAAATAATTCCCTCTCTAAAAATGCTAACTTATGATGTTTCCTATGTATTATCCATCTATTAAACCTTCACACCCCATATAAGGGTGAAAAGTATCCTCCACACATCCTTTAATGTCATAGTCATTTCCCATGCTAGTAACTATAATGTGTTGGTCTCAGAATGTCAATGCTCTGCAAATGCTATCATTAGTGCCCTATATAAATGGATTTCACACATATCTACCATATATTCTAATCCCACTACCTATAGGACACCTACCTCATAATCCTTAAATATCTACATCAATTATAGCAAACCTAATCACCTCTCTTGCATGATAAGAATAGGACGTCTCTTCTATAAAATACAAAAAGTAAAATGTTAGTCTCTTTTATCATCATACATTAATATATAATAATCATTGTTTACTCAATCATGCATATTTACTAGAGAGAAATTTTAGATTTAGAATGTGATAGCTAAAATTCAAAATCCATGCAAGCTAGGAAATCAAACTAATGCAAACTTCCTATTCTAAATCTAAACTAAACCTCCAATAGAGCTAATACAATAAAATAAGGATAAACACTTTAATAAACATTTATTTAAAATACATATTCATATTCTCCATTATAAATTGTGATTTTATCTTGCTTCTTAAAATTTAGGTGCTCAATTAGTTCTCTAAACAAGGATAAGTTGGGCAGCATATGGGTGCATAAGCTTGATTTCTCAATGGATGCATAGGATAAATTTGATAGCTTGAGGGTGGATGTTGAAAATGGAGGAAAAACTTAAATTTATAGGATTTTGAATGGGAATATGGATGATTTGGATAAATATGAATTTATTTGATAATGATAATTATCAACAATTAGATTTGAGTCCTCATTCCAATGGATGATGACTAATTACCATGTGTGTGAGAGATATGGAGAGAGATATTTAGTAGTTCAAGGAATCGTCATGAATTGGTCAATGTAGTTGAGTGACTCATTATGGTAGTTGAAATGATCAAATGGTGACTCAATAATTGGTTGAGGAAGTTAATTTGGTGGTTGGATGACTCTACACTCGATTGAGAAAAGTGTGGAAGATGTCGGGATGAGGTGGAAATTTTATATTTTAATTAGTTTTAAATATTATATGTGCATGATTAACTAACTAATGTAAATTAATTAATTATTAAAATAAGGGATGGAGGTGATGTTAGTGGAAAATTCTAATTTGGGATGGTGATTGAGTTAGTGTGTTGATTTTAAACAAAGTTTATTATGACAATAAATTGGTAGAATTCAAGTATCTAAAACATCATTGTAAGAAAACTTGACTTATTCCAAAGTCATATCCCACTATTTGGACTAGATTATTAATAATAACCTTTTAAAAATTATTGAGGATTATATTCAAAATATCAATTTTTGACTAATAGGTAGAACTAAAACTCAACATCATGCTCAATTTTCTCCACATAATTCTCTAAAAGTGTCCAACAAATTTTGTATCTATATCTTAACTATGCTTTTTTCCAATTCATTTAAATGTATTAGCTTTTTTTAAATGGAAATGCTTGAAACATATATTTTATTATTATATATAATGAAGAGTTACATATTTTAAAATACATACACAACAAAAAAATATAAAATAATCACCTCTTTTTTTCCTTGGAACCCCAAGAATTAAATTCTTACTTATGTCTTCCTATGGTATTTTTGGTATTTGAAATAGTTGATAGAAATGTAAATTATATTTTTTGAATTTAAAATGATGTAAATATTCAAGAATTTATAAAATTATTCACATTCATGCTTATCCATGGCCAATAGTAACTATCACTTAATTCCTCCAATGTCATTTCCATGCCAAAATGATTAGCTAGCTCTATGTATGTAAAAGACCTAATGTGTACCTACAATAAATTTAATCTAGGTTAGAATCTATACTAAGTTTTCTTTGATAAATTTACATGTATTTTTAAATGTATCAAATTTCATGTGTTTACATATTTTTAATAATGCACACAATTGGTGTTACACAAGGTGTTTTTCACAAGTACTTGGTTATGTAGACTATTGCACAAGTTGGTTGTGTACACTAGTATATTCACATAGTCTCTCATGGATATTAATTATATAAATTTCATTAGGTTTTTATAATTTTAGTATAATTAAAAATAAGTGTAAGGTAGGTTGTGTAGTTTCACTACATTGGTGGATTTCAAGGTAGTGTTTAGTGGTTGATTTACAGTAAGGTGTTTAATGATCTGTACAACACTCTCAAAAATGAAAGGTTTTTTGAAGGAATTATAAACACTTTATATATATATATATATATATATATATATATATATATATATATATATATATATATATATATATATATATATATATATATATATTATAATAAATAGGTATTATCAATGCTCTAATGATTTTCTAATATAAACCTATTATGGAGTATTACACATTGACACTTGGCATAGTAGTTTGTGCATGGAAATTTTGATATAGTGAAAACCTTGTAACTGATGTGTTTTTAATAAGAAATAATTATTATAAGGAATATGATATGTAAAAATTTTAATACATATGGTCAAGTGTGTGCATTTTGATATACATTGTATGTAGGAAACATAATCTTATGACTTTGTTGCAGCATTGTAATATATCCATGTTTATGTCATAATTTAAGTAGGTTACTATGTTGGGTTTTTTACTTTAAAGGGTTTTCCTTGTCTCTATATTTTATTTTCATTATTACCTACCTATGTTGATTCACATTACCAAAACTCTGATCTATGTTTTTTATCATGCAGTACAATTATTTCCATTTCCATCAATTGGTGTAAGAGTTTGGTTGAAAAAATTGTAGAGGATAGGAATAACTCATAATAAATGGGTTGAAGTGGAATAATTATAGAATAATATTATGTGGTTAATGTTTTCACTTGGATTTTCACCATTTGAGAATATGTCTCAACTCTCCTCATCCAAGTGGCACAATTGAAACACCTCTAGGCTATGGGTAACCTAAGGATGAGGTGAATCTCTATATAGGGCTAGCTCCCTTAATGTACCACTTTTGGATCACTAATACACCTATGATTTTAAGTAAAATTGAGAAAAAAATTAAAATTAAAATATCTTAAAGGAGGTGATACACCAAATTGATTGATGACTACCAACCAAATACATGTCACACATGAGACCAAGAGACTAACTAAGCATACACTTCTCTAATCTAAATCTTCTCACATCATTATTCCATTATGAGTTTGTGGTGAATGTTACGGATAGGAGGAATAGACAAGAGGCCTATAATGGCACTATTTGAATATACTAACTCACTCAACCTTGACACTTTATAGAACACTTCACATGACCTGCAAGAAGAAGCTTTCAAGCTACAAATAGGTGAGAGAATGAGACAACAATGCTAAGGAAATAATAGTCATCACTAAAAAACATTAATAATTCAAGTGAACATAATATTAATAGTCATATAAGAGTTAAAATCATATTTTTTATTGATTCATGGTATACAAATGAGCAGAGATTCACCATACTCAGGTGGAGCATATTTTACAAAGGCCAAAATGGCTAGTTCTTATAAAACTTGAGAGAGAAGAGAAGAAAGAAGTCAAAAGGTCACAAATACAAGTGTCAATCTAAGAAAAATATTTACCTGTGTGTGAAAAGAGAATGTGAAACTAACATGCAAATTTAGAATAGGTAAGTGGTACCCCAAGTCATGAAACTATTGAAATGTGGCATGAAATTCCCTTTGCTAGCTCAAAAAATTGGCTTTATCATTCACCCCTATTTTAATGTAAAAAAAATAACTAGGGATCAGTATAATTATTGTAATAATAAGGAATGGTTTTTTATATGCTTCTCCATGTATTAGCTACATTCTTAATCATCTAATATCTTTTGGAAGTGATCCATCACTACCTACAGTCAAAGAAACTCTTTTTTCACACACCTTGCACACTTGGACTCAAATTTGGCTTTAGTTTCAAATTAAAATATGAAAAAGGAAGTTAATTTCATGTTTCAATACCATACATGACCTTATAGGTATCAATCACACCTTAAAATCAAATTACTTCAAGCTTTTCACCCTTCTCATCACCTTGTTCACTTTGCCAATTTTGACTCATTGAGATCAAGTTACTTATAAGAAAAATTTGGAGTTTTTATAAATAATTAAATTAACATGTGGAGTTATATTAGGTATATATATTCCTTCCAAATTTTATTTCATCTCTTGAAACCTCCTATAACCTGCACAATGCATAAAATAGTCAAAGAAAGCAACTATGTACCCAATTTGTACAGATAAAGAATGTCTCAATTAGATGTAAATCATATATGGATATTCCTTTCTAACCTTCATATAATTTCATGGTAATTTCATCCCATTTGGATGCATATCCTTCCTTATTTTACCAATTAGGTCTAGAACCTAGGTTTTTGAGGGTTTTAGACCACTTTTGCTCTTAAGGTTTGTTCATAAAGATGGAACATTAGAATTTCCAAAAAATTCCACAAGAATGAATCTAAGGACCCCTTTAAACTTATCCAACCTCCTTAAATCCCCATGCACAACCTCCAATAATATGTGGGCATCTAAATCTATTTATTTGAGCCCTTCCTTCCATTTACATAGGCTTAATGTTGTCTTTGAGCCAAAATATGAATTCCTTGTGCTTCCTTTACAATTTGAAAGGTTTAAAACATCTAAAATTATCCTAAAAACATTCCAAAATATATTTTAATTCTCATATCATGTTATAATTAGAAGTGACTCTCCATTTTTCTTTTAGGCCTAAACCCTACCTAATAGGCATGACTGTAAATCTTGTAGGTTTGGACTACTTATATAGCTTAAATACTTTATGCATGATCTTTCATGTTTTTCTAGGTTTCCTAAAAAATTTCACACCTCATAGAAAGATTTATTTATCTCTTGGTCCATCCATTTATCACCCTTTCTTATAAATGTAGGGTTTGTGCTCTTAAGGAAGAACCCTTTATCTGAGACAAAACATAGGGTACTTCCCCTATTTACTTAGAAAAAATAAAATTTGTATGGGATTATCCAAGTCCTAGATATGCTATACACCAAATCTCATGCCTTGGTTAGATCAATAGACCTCCTAAGTCCTTCAAAATCCAAAATAAACTCCTAGAAAAGGGATTGTGTGTAGGCTTTTTACCATGTGGACTGTTTATTATTTGATATGAGTCCCTTATATGCATGATTTTAATATGATAGGAGCCTATTTAAAATCTTATAATCATGATGGGTTTATTACCAATCTACTCATCATTCTAACCTTCTATGTACCCCTACACACACCTTGAGCTCTCAAAATAGTGTGTATTTCCTGACTATGTCTCTTATCATGGAGGGACACCTGTAGGTGTGTATGCATGGATTAAGATTTAAAGATAGTATATAGTATTTCCTAAATAATTCCAATATTAAATTCATCTATTATCTTTATCACCTCACACTTTGGGGTTGAAATGTTCTCAAGACCAATCATAGGTAGTTGATTGTGTTTCTTCTATAGAGATGACCCCTATAGATGTTCATGCATGTTTGAACCATAGGTATAGTGTTTTAAGACCTTATAAATATGTTTATAACCATAATAAGATATGTATATACCAATCTAATCCATATTTATATATCTTAACTATTTCTCTCTAGCTTATTATCACCTCTTAGTTAGTTATAGGTGAGCACTTTTGAGTGAAGGGACACCTGTATGTCTATATGAGACTTGAAACACTACATATCAACATTATCTTGATGATATTAATGTTAATTGGTATAACCTTAAATAAATAATTCCATTCAAATCATGATAGTATGACTTATATCATCTTAGGATATCAAGGTCACTTTGAATATCCAAACCCTGTATATATTATTATCTAAAATTAGTGTTCAAGAGTGCATATGAAGCTCTTAAACAATTGACTTCCACTAATCCTCCACCCTAAAAAATTTTCATATATATTTTCATGTATGGTATATACAATTTTTATTCATTTACATACCTTAAATCTCTTATCAACCTTGTTTTATGACTTTGGCAAAATGGCTAGGACCTCTATTTTCCTTTTTTAGGGATTTGATCCCCTAATACACAGTCATTGCCTTTGGGAGTGACCCTTCACCTTTGCCTAGTAGTCTAGATTTTGAAATAGGTCTGTTATTATATTAATTATATTAATACTTCAAAATTATATCTATCACTTGTTTCAATGCTCTAAAATGACACCTCAGCTCTCTATTAAGCCACTTGTAGGTGGCCATTTGCACATATAAGCAGTGAGGATGAGTAAGTTGGTAGAATACATGATTTATGAGATTAAAATGAGTTTTGATATCCTTAAATGATTAAAAATAGACTAATTTAATTATGAAAACCTTTCTCATCTCAAAATCTCCTTCTCAACATGATTATTCCAATGAGGGCACCTGTAGGTGCATGTTAATGGTAGGAGACTATGTGGAAGTGTTATATTTAACTGCCACAATCCTTTACTCACTCTTTGAAAGGTAAAATTATTTTTTAATATTATAAAATTATGTTAAAAAAATTTAAACCATAATTAATTCTCCATGAACATGTTTCATAGCTTTGTATAGCTCACTTGGTTGACTATAGATGATAGTCATCTAACAGGCTAACTATATGGTGTTGTATGACTGCAAACTCATGGGATCTTTCTTTGAAGGATGATATTGAAAATGTGATGGGATTAATAAGACATTGGAAACATGTGAATAAAAATATATTCACCCTCATAAACCATTATCAAATCATGAAGATTCTAAAATGATGGAAACTTGCTTGAAACACAGAAAAATGTCTTTTCCTGCATCCTAAGATACTTGGCTTATCCAAAAACATTGAAACACTAAAAAAAATTGATATAATTTGAGGAGAGATCCAAAATTATATTTAAATTAAATCAATATCTGAATTGTACAGACTTCTCCAAACAAAATCAAAACCTATAGGGTGTAGGAAACAGTGAGCAAAAAAACATAGTCAACTTGTTGGATATGATTCATAAAAAATAGTTGACCAATCCTTGAACACTTTTTATGTAAATTAATATATATTAGTTTAAATTCACCTCCAAAATTATTTTGGTCTAAAACCTCCTTGACTAATCATACTAAGCATAAACCTGTTAACCACTTCTATGTGTCTAGAAGGGTGAAGAAGGAATAAAATAGTTTTGGACCTTTTTTATCACTTAAAAATAATGTCAATAACTAATATGATTTTGGGGAAGATTAAAATACACTCCATAACCTTATCCTATGTTTCACCTTCCCTCATGGGTCGTTCAAGTGCCAAATACCTCCCTTTTTAGTTGGTTTCTTGATTTTTAGTTAAATAACCTACAAGATCCAGATGGGACTCACATTTATGATAGGTAATCTGACTTATTATATGTTTTAAAGGAAAATAAAACACTTTGAAACCTTTAAAACCATGCCACTTTCATTTATGACCCCTAAATGGCTACTAAATGACTCAAAATGACCTATAAACTAAGTAGACCATGGCTAAGGCTAAAAAGGAATCAAATTGCATAAAATGGAATATAAAATACCCCATGACAAAATATTATACCCTCAAAACATCTAAAAATAAATTTTTTACCTATAAGGGTGACAATTTAACCTTCAAGATCAAATATGGTCAATAAATTGGTGACTCATAGGAGTAGTATGACTGTTATGCTAAAGATTAGTAGCCTTATCCTATCCATGGACTTAGGGAATCATATAAAGTCTAAGACAAACAAGAAGACTTGACACTTGACAATAAGATTTTGACCAAGATAAAACAACTAATTACCTCAACCACATAAAATAATAGACACATACAAAGAAAAAGAAATACACTAACAAGACACACACATGTGCTCAAAGCACTTAGGAAAAATAGAACACAAAAAACTATTTACAACTAAAAATTAATCATATCTCCTTTCTTAGATCAAAATAAAAGGTTCTTAAATCTCCTTCTTCATGATATGAATCATAGTTTCAAGCATGTTGATCTTTGGACTGGATACTTGATAGATCATACCTATTTATTGGCACTTCGCTTGTTATGCTCTCAAGTAAACCATATTAAAATAGGTTTCCAATGTAAATGTATTCCTTTTGGCCTTGTACACATACCTCATACTACTTCCCACTCTTTATCTCATGATCAACTTGCATCTTCTTTGAAGGCATGGTTTCAAGAGTAGTAGTTTCTTGTTCCTTGGAAGATTGAGGCCAATAGAAGTTTGGTTTGACCTTTAGAGGCTAAGACTAACTTTAATCTAGCTCATCTATGACATTTTGAAAATTTTCATCTTGATTACCATTACTTGCAATCAGCTCTAAGGAAGTTATAGACCCCTTAAGAGACTCAAACTCATTGCAAAGACTTAAAAACTACTACCACACATACTTATATTCTATTGTATCAGAATCATTAAGGGGAACAACAAGATAAGATATTCCATCCTCTTATTTATAATCCAAAAGGAATTAATCCAAGATTTATTCTTTGATACAAGGAAGGCATTCTTCACTATCAACACAACAAAAAGACACAACACAAGGACTCATTTCTTCTTCAGAATCTAGAAACTTTTGAGGACTCTCAGGTTGTATATCAACTTTTATAACCTGATTTTTGTTCTCAAGGATTGAAATATCTTCAATTTCCTTCTCTTTCTTGGTGATGCCAAGACTAGGCATCTTGTACTTAGGTGACTTAGCCTAATGAGGCTACCAAGGAGCTATATTTTATTCAAGCAAAAGTTCTAAATTTTTCTCAACCAAATGTTCCTCTTTAGGTTCCCATACCATAAGTAAATCAAGGTAAATTGTGATGGGGTGAGGAAAATATGAACTAGTTGGTGGAAGTGCCACATAGAACTCAACATCAGATTGAAAATGATTTGTAGGAGATCCTTTTGGGAGTTCTTGAGAAAGGGGAGGTAGACCTTGGGCTAAAATATCTTATTTTTATTCCTTTCATTTTATAATATCTTCATTAAAATATGATTTAGCTTGAGGACTCTCTTGAGGAAGGTTATATGGGGTCTGTTTAGGCATATGATCTTCTTTTAGCTTTAAACCTTCCATCACACCTTGACTCAACAATTTCATTCTTGACTCTAACTATTCAATTTGCTTAGCTAGGTTATTTTGTAAAAGTATCTATTGAATTATATATCCATCTTTATGAGGATAAGGAGTATATTGATATGGAAAACAAGAGGTCTCTTGAGGAAGGGTGGGAGGGTCTTGCATAGGATCAAGCTCTTTCTCAACTTCACACTCTTTATCTAGGATTTTATCCCTTTCTTTTCCCATGATTCCACTACCTTATTATAGCTTAGGATGTTAGGATTGGGAGTCTCTTCTTGAGGTAGTGATGTAATTTGAGGAGTGGACGAAGTGTCCAATAAACTTTGAATCTCCTTAGGCTTGGATTTTCCATCTTGTCTCTAACTTGGGATTTCATTTCTAAGAGTCTCTTCTTGAGGTGGGGATGTGATAGGAGAGATAAATGAGGGCTTAGATTCCACTTCCTTTGCTAATAAGATGGATTGATTAATCTACTATTTCCCAACACAATCTACCTATAAAGGTTTGCTTCAAAAACAAGGTTTGTCTTTCTAACTTTATCTTCTACCTGATTATGAAAAAGATGACTTTGATAAGCTTAAGTGGGTTCATGAGTAGGCATCAATTAGAACTAATAGAAATCTTGGGGAGGTGGATATGAGTTTTGATAGGTTTGGTGAGGTTTTCCCTCATGAATTCTTAGTTTATCCTCTAAGGATGAAATAATGCCACTCACATCTAGCATCTCACTTATGAGCCTTTTCTAGTTTGCTCTTTCAATAGGTGCCCACTCTCTCTTAACTAGATCCAATGCATCTCTCACATTATGAATGAGATGACTATGACTATTTAGACCATATACCCTTTATGTGTCAAGATTTATTATGTACCTCTCATATACTAAGAGAGTTTGCTTAAAAGTGGAAATGGATTAATTTGAGAAGTGACTAGGTTGTCTAAGAGAAGAAAGATATTGAGGAAACTGATTGTATGTTTGATATAACTCATAACAAGGATAATAAGGATCATGTTAAAATTGATAGGGATCATAACAAGGCTGATATGGAATGCCATAGGCTTTTTATGCCTCATCAACTTGTGTAAAATAATACTCAACACCAAAACCAGCCATGGGACTTCATTAGGAAGCAAGAACACAAGGAATGATTATCAACAATCTTTAAAAAGAATACTTGGGCTGCTTGACTAGCTGATGTAATCTCAGAGTCACCATTGATGTTTAGATAGATGCCTCCAAAGTTTGATGCATTGAAATCCAACACCAAAAATCTTTCAACTTCTTAGACTAATTATCCCATTAGGTGTGCCAAAAACTATTATCACTTGGATTTTCACCCTTTGAGGAGATGTCTCAGCTCTCCTCATCCAAGCGGCACAATTAAAACACCTCTAGGTTATGGGTAGCCTAAGGATGAGGTGAATATATAGATAGGGTTATCTCCCTTTATGTACCACTTTTAGATCACTAATACACTTATGCTTACAAGGAAAATGGAGAGGAAAAATTAAATTAAACTATATTAAAGGAGGTGATACACCAAATTGATTGATGACTAAAACCAGCTGCATGTCACACATTAGACCAAGAGACTAACTATGCATACACTTCTCTAATCTAAATCTTCTCACATCAATATTTCATTATGATGTTGTGATGAATGTTTAGGATAGGAGGACTAGACAAGATGCCTAAAATAACACTATTTCAATATCCTAACTCACTCAACCTTGACACTTCATAGAACACTTCACATGACCTACAAGAAGAAGCTTTCAAGTTGTAAATAGGTGAGAGAATAAAACAACAATGCTAAGGAAACAAAAATTATCACTAATCAAGATCAATAATTCAAGTGAACACACTATGAATATTCATATAAGAGGTAAAATTAGTAGTCTTTATTGATTCATGGTATGCAAATGAGTAGGGTTTCACTATACTTAAGTGGAGCATATTTTACAAAGGCCAAAATAGCTAGTTCTTATAGAACTTGAGAGAGAGAAGAGAAGAAAGATGTTCAAATGTCACAAGGATAAGCATAAATTTGAGAAAAGGAGTTACATGTACATGAGAAGAGAATGTGAAATTGATCATGTAAATTTAGAAGAGTTAAGTGGCACCCCAAGTCATTAAACTCTTGAAATGTGGCATGAAATTCTTTTGTTGGCTCAAAAAAATATCTTCATCATTCACCCCTCTTTGAATGTCCAAAAATATACTAGGGATAGGTATAATGATTAGACTAAGAGGAAAGGGTTTTAGACATGTTTCTCCATGCATTTTCTACATTCCTAATCATCTAGAATCTTTTATAAGTGAGCCATCAATGTTTGCAATCAAAGAAACTCCTATTTCACACACCTTGCACACTTGGACTCAAATTTGGCATCAGTTTCTAATTAAAATTCATACAAATAAGTGAATTACATGTGTCAATACCATTCATGGCCTTAGAGTCATTAGTTAAAACTTAAAAGTAACTTACTTGAGGTTTTTTACCCTTCTCACCACCTTGTTCACTTTGTTAGTTTTGATAGGCTGAGATGAAGTTGCTTGTAAGAATACTTAGGATTTTTTATAAATAATGAAATATATATGAAGATATATATTAAGTCTCAATATTCCTTCCAAAATTTATTTCATCTCTTTAAACATCCTAAAATGTCCATAATGCACAAAATAGTCAAAGAAATAAATTATGTACCTTGTCAATATAGATAAGGAATGTCTTAATTGGATGGAAAGGGTCTTTGGAGAGTCCTCTACAACCTCCATATATTTTCATTATCATTTCATCTCATTTAGATGCATATCCTTCTTTGTTTTCCCAATCAGGTCTATAACTAAGGTTTGTGAGGGTTTTAGACCACTTCTGCCCTTAAGGTTCATTCATAAAAATGGAATATTGGAATTACCAACCAATTCCACAAAAATGAAGCTCAAGACCCCCATAAACTTCCTCAAACTCCATATATCCCCATGAACAACCTCCAAGAAGATGTGGGAATTTAAAGCTACTTACTTGAGCCCTTCCTTCTATTTACATAGGACTAATGTTGCCTTTGAGTCAAAATATGAATTCCTTATGCTTCATCTGCAAGGTGAAAGCTTAAAAACATATTAAATGGACCTAAAAACTTACCATAATCCATTGTAATTCTCATCTCATGTTATAATTAACATTGGAAGTGACTCTCCATTTGGCTTTTAGGCCTAAACCCTACCTAATAGGCCTGACTATAACTCTTATAGGTTTAGACCACTTGTATAGCTTAAATACTTTATGCATGCTCTTTCATGTTTTTCCAAGTGTCTTATAATTTATCACACCTCCTATCAATGTTGATTTAGCTCTTGGTCCATTCATTTATCACCCTTTCTCATAAATGTAGAGTTTGTGCTCTTAGGGAAGTACCCTCTATTTGAGACAAAATAGAGGTTACTTCCCCTATTTACTTAGAAAAGCTAAAATTTGTATGAGCTTATCCAAGTCATATAGATTATTTTCACCAAATTTCAACCCTTTTTTAGATTAATAGACTTCTTAATTCCTTTAAAATCCAATACAAACTCCTAGAAAAGGGACTATGTGTAAGATTTTTACCATGTAGACTGTGTATTATTTGATATGAGTCTCTTATATCCATTATTTTAATATGAAAGGATCCTATTTAAACTCCTATAATTATTATGGGTGTTTTCCATATCCACTCATCATTCTAACCTTCTATGTACCCCTGCACACACCTTGAGCTCCCAAAATAGTGTGCATTTTCTGACTATGTTTCTTATCATGGAGGGGCACCTATAGGTGTTTATGCATGAATTAGGATTTGAAGATATTATATAAGCCTTCTTGAATCCTTCCAAGATGAACTTCATTTATTATTTTTATCACCTCAAACTTTGGGGTTGAAATGTTCTCAAGACTAGTCATAGGTAGCTAACTATGTTTCTATGTTTCTTCTATAGAGATGACCCTTATAGATTTTAATGCACATTTAAACCTTATGTATAGTGTTTGAATACATTCTCTGATTTGGGAGATAATTCAGGTGATGGTTCTACCCCAATTGATGATAGAACTTATGGGAGCCATAACTTTTACATCATAGCTCTGATTGACTCCCCGTTTGAACTATTGGAAAGCTAAGAATGAGTAAAACATGGTGAGATGGAAAAAATATTTATTAAATGGTTTTTTAACCTTTAAAATAAATGTAATTTCCAAAAATTTCAATTTTAGTATTGTAGTCTAAAAATAGTAATTCCTTGAATTTTTTATTATTGTAAATCATGGAAGTCAAACCACTAAATCTTCCTCAATATTTGTGACCTTACACATTCTCCTCATACCTTAAAAATGTGCATAAAATAAGATGTAACCTAAAATTGAAATCAAACATATCTTCCTAGAAATAAGCATATGGTTGTATTTGCAATCTTAAGCAATAAAACATCTCTTCTCAGATAAATCATTGTTACTATGTTATTTTCATGTTCTTGAAATATCTATCAATCAAAACTTATAATTTTTGGATCAACGGTATCATATTGGTTTGTCTTGAGAGTGTATGATCCCAAGGATGAGGTCATGCTACAAGAAGATTGGGTGGAAAAAATAGAGCTTCCAAACTATCCACCTATTCACTCCAAATGACCTCAAATGGTGGATGACACTAAGACATCTAATCCCTTCAAGGAAATGGTGAATAAATCCCTCTAATGGAAATAAGCATGGATGCTATAACAATTCACTTAAATTCTCCAATAAATCTTGATGGGAAATTATAGCTCCTCATCTACACTTCTTGGTTCCTCATCCATGGAATGTCCTTTCAGTGCCCCAACACCCTTCAAGGTTCAAGTGAATTTTGATATCCATATATTTGAAGGAAAAATCAATGTTGTTGTAGTATAAAATTAGTTGGATCAATCGTCTTCCTACTTTTCTATAAAAAAATTCACTAATGGAGAAAATATCACTTTTGCTCTTTTGAAAGCATCATTTCCCATGAAAAATTAGTGGGGCATGTACAAAAAGAGGTTTAGTATAGATGGCATTAGCCTTGAGGTGGAACCTTCTTGGGAAGATTTCATGAAAGTGGTAAAGGAAGAATACTATCCCATTGGAGCATATGATGGTATGTACATACAATGACAATAACATCACCAAGGTAAGGACCAATCTGTTTAATATTACACTAACATGTTTCATTCTCTATCTATGAGATTGGGCATCTAAGAAAGTGGGAAACTTAAGACTTTCAAATATCATGGTGGACTACAATGGTACATACATGGGTAAATGGAAATCTTCAATTTGGAAACCCTTAGTGAAGCATACAAGTTCACAGTGAAGATTGAGTAGAAGCATGAAAGAAAGAATATGAAGAGTTAGACTTTGAAATGGAAAAGTGACAAGGAAAGTCAGACAAGAGGAAAAAATTATAAGGAAAGGAGTTTCAAGATAAGAAACCCTAGAAGGGGAAGACTAGAAAATGGTGTGATTACCATAAAACTACAACTCACTCCAAAAAATAAAGTTGAGCCATCAATTCACTACTTTCTAAGACACAATACTTGATATCTATTGCTATGTCTCATACATACCCTACAATCAAAGGGATGAAAAAGAGATTGTAGATGTTGAGCCTGATACCATCGATACTTCATCACAAACCTATGAGGAAAGGCTAGATGACAAGGAAAGCTTGTTTCACTCTAAATTATGGGTAAAAGGTAAGTCTCTACATTTCATTCTTGATAGTGGGAGTCAAAAGAATTTAATCTCTACTAAAGTTATGAAAAGTCTAAATCTATCCATGAAGCCACACCCAAAGCCATACAGTATTGGATGGTTGAGCCCAAGGAGAGACCTCTGTGTGACCCATCAGTGTCTTCTTACATATGTTATAAAACCTTTCCAAGATGAAGTCTTGTGTGATGTGGTCAATCTAGATGTTTGTGATGTACTCCTTGGTTAGCCATTCATGTATGATCAACATGGAATCTATAAATCATGAACTTGAAGAATCACCCTCACACTTGGAATGTAGTGCTACAAGGTACCATAAGTACCACCTCCCACATCTATCTCCCTGATTAGTGACAAATAATGTAAGATATTGGTGGAAAAGACAAATCAATTCATTCTCATGGTGGTCAAATCACAAAAATCTTAGAAGGTTGATGTTGCAGTCCTAACTACACAATAACAATATTAGATGGGACAAATCATGGGTGAATATGATGAATTATTCAAGTCACCCATGGGAGTTTCACTTCAATGGCAAGTAAAACATTCTATCAATTTGATCTCAGGATCACCTTTGCCTAATAGTCCTATGTATCACAGATTAGTTTTGGAGAATGATGAGATAAAAAGGTAGACTTAAGAATTGATTCAAAAGGGTCACAACAAGCCAAGCTCTTCACCTTGTGGTAGCCTAATTATCCTGGCACAAAATAAAGATGGAACATGGAGGCTTTCCATTGACTATTAAGCCATAAATAAAATCACTGTAAAGAATCACAACCCCTGCCCTAAGATTGATGACCTATTAGACCAACTCCATGGCAAAAATTTCTTCACCAAAATTGATCTCAAATATGGATATCACCAAATTCCCATTGATCCCACTGATGTCTAGAAGATTGCATTCAAATCTAAGGAAGGGCTCTTTGAATGGTTGGTTATGCCTTTTGGCTTGACTAATGCACCTATAACTTTCATGAGGATGATGGATGACATCCTGCGACCCTTCTCTAACTCATTCATGGTTGTCTACCTAGATGACATTCTCATCTATAGTATAACATGGCAGGAACATCTACAACATGTTTGTAAGGTGCTTCAAACTCTTCAAGAGCATAATTTGTATGCAAATATTGATAAATGCACATTTGGGATGAAAACAATTCAATACCTGGGGTACATTTTGAATGAGGAAGGGGACCATGTCGATCCAAATAAGATTTTATTTATTCAATAATAGCCTAAGCCAAGGACCCTCAAAGTACTTCACAGCTTCTTGGGTCTTGTAAATTTCTATCATAAGTTTATTCTTGGATTCTCACATGTTTCTTGGCCACTAACCCAAGTGACTAAAGGAAGAGCTAAAGCTAAATTTAAGTGGGGAAAATATAATAAAGGGCATTTAAGAACTTTAAGAATAGACTTTTCTCAACCCCTATTCTTACCTTTCCAGACTTATCTCAACCTTTTGAGTTGTTGATAGATGCATCTGAATATGCCATGGGAGCTATCATCATATAACATGGCCATCTTGTTCCATATCACCGTGAAATTTTCACTGATATAATTAGGAAATACCTAACATATGACAAGGATCTCTATGCCATTTTGTAAGCCTACAAATAATGAAAACACTACATCTTGGGGAAAGAGATGGTCATCCACACTAACCATAGATCATTAGAATTCATCCAAACATAGAGAAAACTATGAAATGAGAGGCACCAAAAGTGGGCCACAAATCTATAGCAATTCCATTTGATAATCAAACACAAAAAGGGGATCTCAAATACAACCGTAGATTTTCTAATCCACCCACAAATTATTACACTCACAATAGTTCTTGACCTGTGTAGACATGAGACTACCATTTGGGGTGCTCTGTATGAAGCAGATCCTACCTTTTTTGATATATATTAGGTGCTTTGAGAAGGTAAACACAATTCTTATTTCTATTTACAATATAATGTCCTTTATCACATGGGTCACATCTGTGTTCTAGCTATAGAGCAACAAAAGATGATATGGGAAACACATTTTAGTAGGATAGTTGGACACTTTGGTGTAGAGAAGACATTGGTTGTTCTTCAAAAACACTTTTACTAGCCCCATATGTAAAAGGATGTGTAAAGTTACATCAAATCTTTCACCCCATGTGTGATAGCCAAGCCAAAAAATAACAAGCAAGGATTGTACATGCCATTGCCAAAACCAACTAGGCCTTGGGAAACTATCAAATGGATTTTCTCTTAGGTTTACCCACTTCAAAACATGGTAAGGACTGTATTTTTGTTGTAGTTGATCATTTTTCAAAAATGGCTATCATGATTGCTTGTAAGAAAAATATATATTTTGAATAAATTTCTCAACTATATTTTAGTCATGTATGACTCCATTTTGGTCTCTCTAAGTCCATTGTCTCAGATAGAGATAGTAGGTTCATGAGCATCTTCTAGCCCACTCTATGGAAGATGATGGATACCATTCTAATGAAGTCCACAACCTTCCATCCATAGACTAATGTTTAGATAAAAGTGGTGAACTACCTAATTTTTTACAGGATTTGGATGTATCACTCCAAACATCCATGCACATGGGATGAGGGGCTTATTTTCATATAACATGGATACAATCATCCCTACATAGCTCAACCAAGGATAGTCCATTCCAAGTATGCTTTAGGTTCCAACCCATGGCACTAATTGATATAGCTATTCCATTCTCCACCATAAAATACACGCCTCATGGGTGATCCAAGGTATCAAAATCAACAAAGTTTATACAAAAAATACAACACATCTAGCAGTAGGTTCATGACATCTTAGAGAAGATGAATCAGAAGTATAAGAAACACCATGACAAACATACAATTGCACACCATTTTGATATGGGTAAAAAGGTTTGGTTGTAGCTTCAAAAAGACTGACTTTCAAGCCCACACAAAAAAATTTAACCTCTACAATATGGTCCCTACACCATCACCATAAAAGTTGGAGAAAATGCCTTTAAGTTTAACCTACTAGTTTACCTTGGTCTATATCCAATATTTAATGTGGAGCTCCTCAAACCATATTATTGATGTTTAAAATATATGCTTGATTATAATCAACAGCAATGGGAAGTTTCAAGCTATGGGACATTGCGGCTTGAAACAACCTCTAGATTTTAGAGAAGTTGGTCTCTTCTTTTGTATCAAGTGTTGGGGGAAAAGGGATAGGAAATTAAATAGAAACACAAATGCAAGAATTAAAACCTAACTATGGTGATGCATCTGAGTGTAATCCTAATCCTAACCTGAGCATAGTGAGACTATATGTAGAATTCAATTACATTTAAGAGCAAACAAGTGCATGATCAATGTAAAAGATTAAGATAATAGAAACAGAGGCCCACAATAGAGACTTCTTTTGCTGGGATACAAAAAATTTCAACAAAGGCATAGAATTCAATCTTCTTATAAGAATCTTCCAATCACATAAGAGGCGTAGAAACACATATAGTTATGTAGAACTTTCGACTCAAGAAAATGACACAAAAGCAAATGACATTCCTAATCACAACTCTGGAAAATCCATAGTTTAGACTAATTTCACAAATGACACAGATAATATCAACAAAGGCATAGAGCTCAATCTTTTTAATTCATTCAACCACATAAAAGGCACAGAAACATGCACAATTACATTAACTTTACAACTCAAGAAAATGAGACAAAAGCAAATGATACCACTTAGTCCTCTGCTCTCAAAAATCTAAAAACTATCTCATCCTTTATAGAAAGTCCTTCCTTCCTTTATAGCCTCAGATGTCTCCTTCCATCATCCCCTTTCCCACACAACTATCCATTCTCCTCTGCTTATAGGGGACAAATAGGTAGCCCTTTTAATGTTTGTAGGCCCTAAAAATCTACCCAGTGCACTATTCTATCTACTAGAAATAACTCCCACCGAGTTTCCCTCCATCTCACCTTATGGTAAAAGATATACGGAACACTCTATTCTATTGAAATGGAAGAGGACTCTTAGTCAATTTCTTAAAATTCTCCCTATTACTTAGTAGGCACCAGAGAATGACACTTGGCACTTTTTGCCTGATTTATCAAAGACATGTAGCATTTTTTGCCTTTCTTTTAACTATGTTTTAGAATTATTCGATGCACATATTAGGCTCCTATTGATGGTGACACTTGGCATCTTTTGCAGACCTTTGAAATAACACCCAGGACCCACCACGATCTTTATTCGACAATGAATCTTGAATATGGTCTCTCAGAAGTTGATGCATGGTAGCTTCTGCTATTCTTGGGAAGATACATGGCATCTTCTACTACTTTAGCTAAGGATATGTGGTGGCTTCCGCTTCACTTGGGAATGGAGTAGAAAGGGGCTCAAAAAGTGACACCTGGTGGCCTCCGCTACTCTTCGGCACTTAAACAAAATTTAAACAACATCCTTCTACCCTTCGAACAGGTAATTGACCCCTTTGGCCCTTTTGGGACACTTCCTTGAACTTCTCCATAAACCAAAATGGTTCAATGGTTCAACGGTTCAACATTGTGTGCCATTTACATGTTATCTGAGATATTAAACCAAAAACATTAAACCAAGGCATTAAACCCAGGTGTTGAACTGATTGTCTCTTAGATACCAACATGTGGTGCCTTTTGCTTTCTTTTGAAAAGTAGTCCAGGGCCTTCCCCTACTGCCACCTAACACTTTCTACCTGATCCTAATACTTAGCCTTTTGGAAACCTTCCATTGTAAAGAGATAAAACATGTGTGCAGATATGTAACCACAGATGCTGACACTTGGCACGTTCTATTGAGCTGATATGAGACACATGGCACATTCCAACCAACTCACAAAACATATAGAAGGTGCCTCATATGATGACGCTTGGCCACTTCCACTCGACTTCAACACTTAGGCAAAAATGAATCAAAAGGAAAAAGAGCCCGTGCTCTGTTTCACAACTTTTCCATCTTGGACCAAAGAATTTGAAATCAAAATTCTACGATGCGTGACTAAAAAATAGATTGCAACATAGATTAAAATTTTACTCTACAGTTACTGGCAACCCCGAGGACTTTTGAGCCTGCTCAAAAGAGGAACCACAACTCTTGATTTGTCAAAAATTCAAAATTCATAGCTTCAAAAGTGCTATCTGGTAGGTGGACCATTCAACATCAAATAGCCCTCGCTTACTGGATCAGACACATCTGGGGAATTATAGAGATTTGAGAGAGACTTAATGTGTCGAGAGTCTTGGAAATTTTGAAAAAAAATTGAGCCACGGCTACATGCTCAAAGAACACTTATGTAAAAGAGAGAGAGGGAAAGAAAAATGGGAAAACAAAAGTAGTATGGAAAGGGAAAACTACTATATATAGCTAACCAGGTATATTTGCCTCCTTCTTGGATCAAAAGGAAAAATTTTGAAGTTTCCTTTATGGTGAGAAGACTTATGGTGCTAGACAAATGGCTGAATGGGATGGAGTTCTAGTGACTTGCTCATCCTGCTTGCCACCTTGATTGGCCTGCATCTTAGGGAATTAGAGTCAAACATGTCCCCAACATATACATACTCTTCTTGTTCTTGAAATTTTTTCAAATGTTGGTTCTTCATGTTGTCGAGTCTCATCAAGAAATCGATGGCTATTGGTTCTCCACTCTATCTTTTGATATTCATCATCTTTTGGCTTATCTCCTTCTGCCTTATTTTTAGGTTCCATTACATAATCATCCTCGATGAATTTAACCTCTTTAAAGGATAAGTTTGAAATCTTGCATCCCCTCTGCATACTTATTTGAGTCCCAATGTTGCCTTCTCCACTTGAAGCCAGCTCACAACCTTCTTGAAGCATAGTATAACCTGCCCTAATGACTTGATCAAGGAAGTATCCATGTTCCTCCATATCTTCTTACAAAGTGAGAAGAAAGTTAGAAATTATCTCTTCCTCAGCAGAGATTAAGGCAAAAGCTTGTGACTTGTCCTTTGGTTCATCAAAGGGTGTACCTATGGTGATTTCCTCCTCCTCTGCACTCATGAAATCTTCTTGACTAGCCATGAACTGAGCATACTCTTTTGCATCCTTATTGTCTTCCTCCAAAATATACTCCTCCTTTCTACTCCATGATTCCATTGTTTGTTTCCAACCCATTACCTTGTGACTAGAACTTTTCCCTTGGGAATAGGAATCAATTTTATCTTCTTCAAGATCCCTAGCCGGTTCATGATTTTCCCTCTTCCAACTCAGAATTTGGACATCATGTTGAGAGATCTGAGGATTGGTAGAGGAGGTATTTTTTGGAGTAGGCTCTTCTCTATGGTCTAAAAGCTCTATCTCTCTTTCTCTAAGCAATCTTATCTTTGCCTCTAATTCCTCAACTTGCTTAGCTAGATTTTCTTGAAAGAATCTTTCTTGGAGCTCATAAGAATCATCATAGAAGTGGGGAGTGCATGAATACTATGATGAAAAATAAGAATCTTCTTGAGGAAGGGTGGGAGGGACTTGAGGGGGGAGTGAGGGTTTAGATTCCTCTTCCCTTGCTGATAACATAAACTCAACATTATTGGGGAAATGATCTTGACAGGTTCCACCTGGCTCATGAACAGGGGTGGCGTATGTCTGATATGGAACTTGTGGTAGTGGATATACAGTTTGATATACCTAGTAAGGTTGTCTCTCATGAATACTCAGCTTCCCTTCTAGAAATGCAATGAAGCCACACACATCTAACATCTCATATGTAAGCCTTTGACAATTTGCTCTTTTAGTGGGATCCCATTCACTTTTAATTAGATCTACCACATTTATTACTTGATGGATGACATGATAAGGAATTTCTTGGCCACATTCCCTTCTGTTGTGAAGCTCTAATACATATTTTTAATATCCTAGTAATGCTTTTTTAAAGGTGGAAATGAGATTAGGTTGAGCATGGGATGTGACATATTGGGGAGACTGGGCATAAGACTGGTATAGCTCATGACAAGGCTGAGGCTGGTCATATCAGACCTATGAAGGGTGAAACTCATGACTATATGCATCCTTGTTACTCGATGTGATTCCATGAGAAACTTGATCTTGATTAAAAATATATGAAGGAGAATAAGACTCATAGCTATGAGCAATAGAATTATACATACCAAACAGTGATTTCTTGATGATAACAAGACTACTTAATTGGTTGATTCAACTCAGAGTCAATGTTGGTGTTGATAAAATAAAAACCTCCAAAGGCTGGTTGGCCAAATAACACACCAAAATTCTTCAACTCCTTGAAAATGGTTGGTCCCACCAAGTGTGCCAAAAATTGTTGATGCTTAAAATTTGCGCTTGATTCTAATCAAAAACAATGGGAAGTTTCAAGGTGTGGGGCATTGCGACTTGAAATAACCTCTAGATTTTAGAGAAGCTGGTCTCTTCTTTTGTATCTAGTGTTGGGGGAAAAGGGATAGGAAATCAAATAGAAATGAAAATGCAGGAATTGAAACCTAACTACGGCGATGTGCCTGAGTGTAATCTTAATCCTAACCTGAGCACAGTGAGACTATATGTAGAATTCAATTATATTTAAGAGCAAACAAGTGCATGATCAACGTAAAAGATTAAGATAATAGAAATAGAGGCCCATAATAGAGACTTATTTTGTTGGGATACAAAAAATGTAAACAAAGGTATAGGGTTCAATCTTATTATAAAAATCTTCTAATCACATAAGAGGCACAAAAACATGTACAATTATGAGAACTTTTGACTTAAGAAAATGAGACGAAAGCAAATGACATTCCTAATCACAACTCTGGAAAATCCATAGTTTAGACTACTTTTGCAAATGACAGATAATATCAATAAAGGCATAGAGCTCAATCTTCTTAATTCATTAAGCCACATAAAAGTCACAGAAACATGCACAATTACATCAACTTTACAACTCAAGAAAATGAGACAAAAGCAAATGATACTACTTAGTCCTCTACTCTCAAAAGTCTAAAAACTATCTCCTCCTTTATATAAAGTCCCTCCTTCCTTTTATATCCTTGGATGTCTCCTTCCATCATCCCCTTTCCTGTACAACTGTCCATTCTCCTCCACTTATAAGGGACAAATAGACGGCCCTTTTAATGTTTGCAGGCCCTAAAAATCTACCTGATGAACTGTTTCATCTACTAGAAATAACTCCCGCCAAGTTTCCCTCCATCTTTCCTTACAACAATAGATACATAAAACACTCTATTTTGTTGAAATGGAAGAGGACACTTATTTAATTTCCTGAAATTCTACCTATTACTTAGTAGGCACTAGAGAATGACACTTGGCACTTTTTGCCTGATTTATCAAAGACACGCGGCATTTTTTGCTTTTCTTTTAACTATGTTGTAGAATTATTTAGGGAACATATTAGGCTCCTATGGATGGTGACACTTGGTAGGTTTTGCAGACCTTTGAAATCACACCTAGGACCCACCACAATTTTTATTTAGCAATGAAGCTTGAAGATGGTCTCTCAAAAGTTGATGCGTGGCATCTTCTACTGCTTTAGCTAAGGATATGTGGTGGCTTCTACTTCACTTGGTAATGGAGTATAAAGGGGCTCAGAAAGTGACACTTGGTGGTCTCTGCTACTCTTTGGCACTTAAACAAAATTGAAAAAATGCCCTTCTACCCTTTGAACAGGTACTTGACCCCTTTGGCCCTTTTAGGACACTCCCTTGAACTGCCTGATGAACCAAAATGGTTCAATGGTTCAACAATTTAACATTGCATGCCATTTACACATTATTCAAGGTATTGAACCAAAAATGTTGAACCAAGGCATTGAACCCAGGCATTGAACCAATTGTCTCTCAGATGCCAACACATGGTGCCTTCCACTTTCTTTTGAAAAGTAGTCCAGGGCCTTCTGTGACTACCACCTAGTGCTTTTTGCTTGATCTTGATACTTAGCCTTTTGGAAACCTTCCACTACAAAGAGATAAAACACATGTGTAGATATGTAACTATGGATGCTGACACTTGGCATGTTTTGCTGAGCTGATTGAGACATGTGGCACATTTTGGCCAACTCACAAAACATATAGAAGGCACCTCAGATGATGACACTTGGCCACTTCCACTTAACTTCAAAACTTAGGCAAAAATGAATCAAAAGGAAAAATATCCCATGCTCTATTTCATGACTTTTCCATCTTGGACCAAAGAATGCGAAAGCAAAATTTTGTGGCGCGTGACTGAAAAATAGAGTGCAACATAGAGTAAAATTTTACTCTACACATATCATCCACCTATGTTTGACACTTCAGTCATAGGAGAATAATTAGGCATTGATGATCTTTATTTGTATATTTTTTCTCTAGTGGATGAAGATCATATTATGGATACCTAAATGAAGACAACAAGAGGATGCTCTATTCCACTTTATCGGGTGGTAAAAAGGGGCCAGCTTAGCCACCAAGGTGAGTGGCTCATAAAGAATCAAATTAAGACACAACTACCACACTTTATGAGTAATAATGATGGAATGGGGACCATTGCTTCTCAAAGAGGGAGGAATGATCCAAGCAACAATTCAAGTGACAATTTAGGCAACTGTTCTACCCCAATTAATGATGAAACTTTTAAGAGCCATAACTTTTGCACAGTAGCTCTAATTTACTCCCTATTTGAACCATTAGAAAGATAAGAATGAGTACAACGTGGTGATATGGCATGAGCTTCACTTAGTGTGTTTTAACCCTTGAAAAGCTAATGGAAGTGCCCTAAATTTCAATTTTAATAGTGTAGTCTAAAAATAGTACATTTCTAAAAATAGTAATTCCTTAAATTGTGTATTGTTTTAAATCATGGAAGTTGAACCACTTAATCTCCCTCAATATTGGTGACCTTCCACATCTTCCTCCTACCTTCAAAATATGTATAAATGAAGTTGTAACTTGAAATGGAAATTAGACATCTCTTCCCAGAGATAAGCATATAATTGTATTTGCAATCTTGAGTAATAAAACATCTCTTCTCAGAGAAATCATTGTTACTATGTTATTTTTTTGTTCTTAAAATATCTATCAACCAAAAATTTTGAGTTTTTGATTAGTGGTATTAGAGCAATTTGTCTTGAGAGTGTATGATCTCAAGGATGAGGTCAGACTATAAGAAACTTGGGTGAGAATAACAAAGCTTCTAAACTATCCACCTATTCACTCCAAATGACCTCAAAATGTGGATGACACCAAGACATATGATCCCTTTAAGGAAATGGTGAATAAATCACTCCAATGGAAACAAGAATAGATGTTACAATAATTCACCCAAATTATTCAATAAATCCTAATGGGAAATTCTAGTTCCTCATCTACACTTCATGGCTCCTCATCCATATAATATCCTTTCAATGCCCCAACACCCTTCAAGGTTCAATTGAATTTTTATATCCCTACATTTGAAGGCAAAATCAATGTTGATGTAGTAGAAAATTGGGTGGATCAATTGTCTTCCTACTTTTCTATAAATAAATCACTAATGGAAAAAAGATCACTTTTGCTCTTTTGAAAGAGTCATTGCCCATGAAAAATTGGTGGGAAGTGTAAAAAAAGAGGTTACATACATATGACATTGGCCTTGAGGTGGAACCCACTTGAGATGATTTCATGGAAGTGGTAAAGGAATAATACTATCCCATTAGAGCATATGATGATTTGTACATATAGTGGCAACAACTTTGCCAAGGTAAAGACTAATCTATTTAAAATTACACTGACATGTTTCATTCTCTATTTATGAGATTGGGCATCCAAAAAAGTGAGAAACATAAGACTCTCAAATATTATGGTGGACTACAATGGTACATATGAGGGGAAATGGAACTCTTTAATTTGGAAACCCTCGGTGAAGCATGCAAGTTCGTAGTGAAGATTAAGTAGAAGCATGGAAGAAATAATACAAAGAATCAGCCTTTGAAATGGGAAAGTGACAAGGAAGGTCAAACAAGAGGAAAAAATTGGAAGCAAAAGGAGTTTAAAGATAAGAAACCCCAGAGGGGGAAGACTAAAAAATGGTGTGATTACTGTAAAACTAGAACTCACTCCAAATAAGAATGTCAAGCCATCAAGTCACTACTTTTTGAGTCACAATACTCAACATCTACTACTTTGTCTCATACACACCCTATAGTGAAGAGGATGAAGAAGAGATTTTAGATGATGAGATCAATACCATTTTTGCTTCATCACAAACCTATGAGGAAAGGCCAGATGACAAAGAAAGGTTGTTTCACTCCAATTATGGGTAAAAGGTAAGCCTCTACATTTCATTCTTGATAGTAGGAGTCAAAAGATTTTAATCTCTACTAAAGTTATGAAAATTCTAAATCTATCCATAAAGCCTCACCCAAATCCATAAGTATTGGATGGTTGAGGCTAGGGAGAGACCTCTATGTCACCCATCAGTGTCTTCTTTCATATGCAATAAAACCTTTCCAAGATGAAGTCTTGTGTGATGTGGTCAATCTAAATGCTTGTGATGTACTCCTTGGTTAGTCATTCATGTTTGATCAACATGTCTCTATGAATCATGAACCTAAATAATCACCCTCACTATTGGAATGTGGCACTATAGGGTACCATAAGTACCACCTCTCACATATGTCTCCCTAATTAGTGCCAAATAATGTAAGATATTGGTGGAGAAGACAAAGCAATTCATTCTCATGGTGGTCAAATCATAAAAATCCAAGAAGTTTGATGTTACAGTCCTGACTACACAATCAACACAATAACAAAAGCAGATGGGACAAATCATGGGAGAATATGATGACTTATTCAAGTCACCCATGGGAGTTCTACTTCACTACCAGGTAAAGCATTCTATTAATTTGATCCTAGGATCATCTTTGCCTAACAATCCTATATATCATAGATCAATTTTGGAAAATGATGAGATAAAAAGGAAGATTTAGGAATTGATTCAAAAGGGTCACATCAGGCCAAGCTCTTCACCCTATGGTAGCCTGATTATCTTGGCACCAAAGAAAGATATAACATAGAGGCTTTACATTAACTATCAAGCCCTAAATAAAATCACTGTGAAGAATCACTACCCCCTCCCCAAGATTCATGACCTAATAGACCAACTCCATGGTGTAAATTTCTTCACCAAAATTGATCTCAAATCTAGCTATCACCAAATTCCCATTGATCCCACTGATGTCTAGAAGACTACATTCAAATATAAGGAGGGGCTCTTCAAATGGTTGGTTATGCCTTTTGGCATGACTAACACACCTACAAATTTTATAAAGATGATGGATGACATCCTGTGACCCTTCACCAACTCATTCATGGTTGTCTACCTAGATGACATACTCATCTATAGTAGAACATAGGAGCAACATCTACAACATGTTTGTAAGGTGATTCAAAATCTATGAGATCATAAGTTATATGCAAATTATGAGAAATGCACATTTAGGATGAAAACAATTTAGTACCTAGGGTACATTTTGAATGAGGAAGGGGTCCATGTTGATCTAAATAATATTGAAGTTGTTCAAGAATGGCCTACACCAAGGACCCTCATAGAACTTTGTAGCTTCTTGGGTCTTGTAAATTTCTATCATATGTTTGTTCATGGATTCTCACATGTTGCTTGGCCACTAACCCAAGTGACTAAAGGAAGAGCTAAAGTGAAATTTTAGTCAGGAAAAATACAACAAAGGGAATTTGAGAACTTAAAGAATAGACTTTGCTCAACCCCTATTCTTGCCTTACTAGACTTGCATCAACCTTTTGAGTTGATGATAAATGCATCTAAATATGCCCTGGGAGATGTCATCATGCAACATGGCCATCTTATAACATATCATAGTGAAAATTTCACTATTACAGTCAAGAAATACCTGGCATATGACAATGAGATATATGCCATTATGTAAGCCTATAAATAATGGAAAAACTACATCTTGGGGAAGAGATGATCATCAACATTGACCACAGACCATTAGAATTCATCCAGATGTAGAGCAAACTATGAATGAGAGGCACCAAAAGTGAGCCACATATTTGTAGAAATTCTATCTGATAATCAAACATCAAAAGGGGAACTCAAATATGGCCATAAATTGTTCGAGCTTCCCACCAATTGCCGCACTCACAATAGTTCTTGACCTATGCAGACATGAGACTGCCACTTGGGGTGTTTTGTATGAAGTAGATCCTAACTTTGCTGATACATATCAGGTGATTTGAGAAGGTAAACACATTTTTTATTTCTATTTGTAAGATAATGTCCTCTATCACATGGGGTACATATTTATTCTAAATGTATAGTAATATAAGATGATATGGGAAGCACATTTTAGTAGGATAGATGGACACTTTGGTGTAGAGAAGACATTGGCAGTTCTTCAAAAACACTTTTACTAGCCCCATATATAGAAGGATGTGGAAAGTTACCTCAAATCTTGCAACCCATCTATGATAGCCAATCTAAAAAATAAGAAGCAAGGATTATACATGCCATTGCTAGAACCAACCAGGCTTTGGGAATCTTTCTCAATGGATTTTCTCTTAGGTTTCCTCACTTCAAAACATCGCAAGGACTATATTTTTTTTTAGTTGATCATTTTTCAAAAATGGCTATCATAATTTCTTATAAGAAAAATATATCTACTAAAGAAACTTCTCATCTATATTCTAGTCATGTATGGCTCCATTTTGGTCTCCCCAAGTCCATTGTCTCAGATAGAGATAGAAGGTTCCTAAGCATCTTCTGGTCCACTCTATGGAAGATGATGGATACCATGCTAATGAAGTCCATATCCCTCCATCCATAGACTGATGGTTAGAGAAAAGTGGTGAACCACCTGATTGTTTAAATGATTTGAATATATCACTCTAAACATCCATGCACATGGGATGAGGGGCTTCTTTTCATACAACACAAATACAATCAATCCCTACATAGCTTGACCAAGCACAGTCCATTCCATGGCACTAATTTATATATCTATTCCATTCTGCACCATGGAATACACACCTCATGGAACATCTAAGGTAGCAAAAGCAATAAATTTTATTGAACAAATGCAACACATCTAGTAGTAGGTTCATGACATCTTGAAGAAGATGAATCATAAGTATAAGCAATGCCATGACAAACATAGGATTACACACCATTTTACTATGGGTGGAAAGGTTTGGTTTTGGCTTCAAAAGGAATGACTTGTAATGACACATAAGAAAATTCAGCATCAACAATATGGTCCCTACACCATCACCAAAAAAGTTAGAGAAAATGCTTTTGAGTTGAACCTACCAGCTTACCTTGGTATGCACCCAATATTCAATGTGGAGCTCTTCAAACCATATCATCCACCTCTGTTGGCCACTTCAGTCATATCATGAAAACTAGACATTGATGAGATTGATCGACAAAGTTTTTATCTAGTGGAGGAGGATCAAATTGTGGACACCAAGATGAAAACAATAAGAGGACGCTCTATTTCACTTTATTGAGTGGTCAAAAGGGAACAACTTAGCCACTAGGTTGAGTGGGTTATAGAGAATAAAATTAAGACACAACTGCTACACCTGATGAGGAATATTGATGAAATGGGCACCATTTCTTCTCAAGGATGGAGGAGTGATCTGGAAAATAATTTAGGTGACAATTCAGGGAATGATTCTACCCCAATTGATGATGGAACTTCCATGAGCCATAACATTTGCACCATAGCTCCGATTGACTCCCCGTTTGAACCATTAGAAAGATAAGAATGAGAAGAAAATGATGAGATGGCATAATCTCCACTCAATGGATTTTTATCATGAAAACCCTAATTGAAGTACCCTAAATTTTAATTTTAATAGTGTAGTCTAAAAATAGTAAGTTTCTAAAAATAGTAAATCCTCAAATTTTGTATTGTTGTAAATCATGGAAGTTGAACCACTTAATCTCCCTCAATATTGGTGACCTTCCACATCCTCATCCTACCTTCAAAATGTGTATAAATGAAGATGTAACTGGAAATGGAAATTAAACATCTCTTCCCAAAGATAAGCATATGGTTGTATTTACAATCTTGAGTAATAAAACATTGTTACTATGTTATTTTTGTGTTTTTGAAATAGCTATCAATCAAAACTTCTAATTTTTTGATCATTCTCAATATGTTTCTGACCACACTAAGCTATGTCTATACTAATCGAAGCCATATTTATATCTTCTAGCTATTTTTTTGTAGCTTACTATTACCTCTCAGTCAACTTTAGGTGAGCACTTTCAAGTGAAAGGACACCAATAGGTGTATGAGAGACTTGAAACACTACATATCAACATTATCCTAATGATATTCATGTTCATTGGTACACCCTTAAAACAATAAGGCCATTCAAAACATGAGAGTATGTCTTATATCATCTTAGGATATTGAGGTCGATTTGGATCTATAAACCCTATTGACATTATTATCGAGAATTAGTGTTCAAGAGTGCACATTGGAGCTCTTCAACAAGTGACTTCCACTAATCCTCCACCCTCCAAACTTTGTATAGCTCTTATCATGTATAGAAACTATAAATATTAGTAATGTATATACCCCAAACCTATTAGCAACCTTGTTTTATGAATTTTTAAAAATGGCTCAGACCTCTATTTTTATATTTTAGGGATTTGATCCCTAAATACACATTCATTGCCTTTGGCCGTGACCCTTCACATTTGCCTAATAGTCTATATTTCTAAGTAGGTATATTATTATCTTAAGTCACACTATGTCTTTGAAAGGAGTTTCATCAATTATTTTAACACTCCAAAATGACTCCTCATCTCTCTGTTAAGCCACCTATTGTTGTAAATACTGTCATTGATGTCAAAGGTCTAGCATTACTGGTGATAAAGGCCCCATTGCATTTAATGATATTTGTAAAATATATATCTTGGCTAATGTGAGTTAATATTTATTTAATATTAATGAATATATTTTTGGTTGCATATGAGACAAAAGAAGAGCCCATGAAGAAGTCAAAGAGCCATGGGGTAAAGATAAAAGAAGGATGGGATGCATTTTCCCATGAAGAGTCATCTTGAGGAATTCCAAGAGTCACTAAGTGAAGACAAAAGAGGAAGGGTGTAATTTCTCATGAAGGGACACTTTTAGGAATACAAAAAGTCACCAAGATAAGGACAAAAGAGGGAAGGACATTTTTACTCATGAAGGGTCACCACATGACTTTTCAAAGCCAAGGATATGAAGGGTCATCCAAGTTTGGCACCATTTTCCATGAGGATTGAAGGGTCATAAAGGGGGAAGGCCAAAGGTCATTTAGAAAGCTATAAATAAAGGCTTGAGAAGCCATTTTTAATATGGGTAAGAGATATACGTTGATTTGATATTGTAATATCTAGCTTAGAAGAGCAATTGTGAGAGATGAATATGATTTGTATTTATTATATCTAGCTTAAAAGAGAAAAGGTGAGAGAGAGGAAAGAGATGTTGTAATGAACTATCATTTGTTGAGATAGCAACATTGAGAGATAGGTGTGTGGTATACATAAAAAGGGTTGGTGCTCCTGTGGGTTGGTGCTTATGAATTGTTGTTGGGTTGGTGCTCGGCAAAGGGGTTAGTGCTCACAAATTATTGCTGAGTTGGTGCTCTATAAATGGGTTAGTGCTACTGTGGGATGGTGCTCATGAATTGTTGTTGGGTTGGTGGTCAGCAAAGGGGTTAGTGCTCCTATGGGTTGGTGCTCATGAATTTTTTTTGGGTTGGTGCTCGGTAAAGGGGTTGGTGCTCCTGTGGGTTTATGCTCACGAATAGTTGTTGGGTTGGTGCTCAGAAAAGGGGTTGGTGCTCCTATGGGTTGGTGTTCACGAATAGTTGTTGGTTTTGTGCTTAGCAAAGGGGTTGGTGCTCTTGAAATTTGGTGCTTGAAAATATTGTTTGGGTTGGT
This sequence comes from Torreya grandis, assembly GCA_037957365.1. Taxonomy (NCBI): domain Eukaryota; kingdom Viridiplantae; phylum Streptophyta; class Pinopsida; order Cupressales; family Taxaceae; genus Torreya; species Torreya grandis. The sequence continues at coordinate 232,040 of JARHVA010006479.1, read as the reverse complement.
TCTCATTCATATACTTGAGATTGTTCTCTGTGATTTTTCCCACATTGAGTTTCCATATTATATCTGGTGTCTCTCTCTATCTTGTGTGGTGTTTATTGTTTGAGTTTTATTGCATATCTTGAATGTTTGATTAAGTGGAATTTGGTTAAGGGAAAGATTTATAAGATATATGATATACTGATTCACCCCCCTCTTAGTATATCTCATGCATAACAATTGGTATCAAAGCAGGTTCCTTTTTGAAAAGTTTCACAGCTTGAAGGTAGATCAGGAAAGCACAATGGCTGGGTCACATGAAGGATTTTATACAAATAAGGCACCTTTGTTTGATGGGATGAATTATGATTTTTGGAGCATAAGAATGAATACTTATTTGATGGCCCTTGGATTTGACATATGTTAAGCAGTGGTGGAGGAATATGGAGAGCCACAAACATCTACAATTACTCCATTAGAAAAGAAGGCAAGTGAATGTAATGCTAAATCTTTAAATGCTATTATTTGTGGTTTATGTGAATCTAAATTTGTTAAAGTTATGCACTATAAATCTACTCATGAAACTTGGGTAAAACTTGAGAATATTTACAAAGGTGATGGAAAGGTTCAGCAGTTTAAGTTTCAGACTTTTAAAAGGTAGTTTGAAAGTTTGAAGATGGAAGAAGAAGAAGATATAGCAAGTTATCTTTTGCAAGTTGATCAAATCATAAATTAGATTCAAGGTCTTAGAGAAACTTTGGAAGAGTCAATGGTGGTGTAAAAGGTTGTGAGATCTCTACCAATGAGATATGATGCAAAGGTTTTGGCAATCAAGGAGATGAAGAATTTAGGCAAGCTAAAGATGGATGAGCTTCATGGTATACTCATGACATATGAGATGTGAACAAAACAAGATAAACCCTCAAAGAGAGAAGTGGTTTCAAGACATCAAAGAAAGAGAAAGCTAAGATTCAAGAATCAAGTGATAGTTCTAGTGATGATGAAGATGACAATGGAGCACTTTTCATTTGCAAGCCGAAAAGAGGAATAGGTAAATATCAAAGAAAATTACCTTTTAAATGTTTTAATTGTGGAAAGATTGGACATTTTTTAGCTAGATGCCCAAATAAGGGTAATGATGATGAAGAAGAAAAGCCTACATACAAGAAGAATTTTAAAGGCAAATCTAAGAAGGGATTCGAGAAGAAGAGCCTATATTCTAAGGATCTTAGCTCAGTCGAAGATAGTGGAGTCAGCAATTTAGAAGAAGAAGAGATTATATTCATGGCCATACATGAAGATGATCAAGAAGAAGAAGAGGAAGAAGCTGAATTGAATATGGAAGGAGAACTCATTTGTGCCCTAGAAGAGTTAAAAGTTGTTGAGAAGAAGAATCAAAGATTAAAGCACCAGATCAAGAAAAATGAACAAGAGTCAAAATAAATGATTGAAGATCTACAAGCACACTTTGAAGAAGCTAAGAAGAATGAAGAAGATCTAACAGCATAGTTGGAAATAACAAGAAAAGATTGTGAAAGGTATGTTATTGAAATTGCCTCTTTAAAAGAAGATATTGAGAAAGCAATCAATGATAAAGTAGTTAGTGATTCAAAATTTGGGGATAACACTAACATGCTGAATAAGATATTAGAAAGTCAAAAATTAAATTTAGATAAGACAGGGATCAGATTTGAAAAGAAAAAGAGCTATGTTGAAGAACTTACAAAAGAGGAAACAAAAAGGGGAGAAGTGAAGAATACTGAGAACATTTCAAATAGAGAAGGCTGGAGGGAACAAAGCTACAAAAGGCAATCAGGTCAGAGATATACAGACAGGTCTTATTTTTATGGCTATTATTTTTATTGTAATGGATATGGTCACAAGAAGTTAGAATGTAGAAAAAGAGCTAACAATTTCAGAAATAAGGAGAAGGAAAGTCAAGTAGAGTCAAGCAGAAGCCATAACTCTTTTGCTCCTCTATCAAGCTTTGATGAAGAGACCATAGTATGCTACAAGTACAACACCTTTAGACACATAGCTTGGTATTGTAGAAGTGTGTTTGAGTCATTCAAGAAAGATCAGAGTTTCAAAGCTCCATTCATCAAGAAGAAGGTTTAGACATGTTCATGGTAGAAGAAACAACTTGAAGATTCTATGATGGTTCAAACAGCTTTGCATGTAAGAAATAAAGATCATCCATGGTTAATTAATAGCAGATGTTTGAGGCATATGACAGGAGATAAAAGTAAGTTCATAACTCTAAAGAAGATCAATGGTGGCATAGTGAGATTTGGAGATAAAACCACTACCAAGATAGCCGAAAAAGGTACTTTGAGTTTGGATTATGGTAGAACTAAGGCTAAAAATGTTTTGTATGTAAAAGGTCTTAAGCATAATCTATTGAGTGTTAGTCAAATATGTGATCAAGGATACACATTAGAATTTCATGATGAAGGTCGTGAGATTAGAATAAAAGAATCAAATGAGTTGATTGCAGAAGCTCAAAGGATAGGGAATAATGTGTATGTATTGTCAGATATCTTCTCAAAGGCACGATCAAAGGACACATTCAAAGATATATGAGAGGAGTTGGGAGTAATTTCTATTACTTCCTACCATTGATGTTCAGCATTAGTTGAGGGGGAGCTAAGTGTTAGCTCTAGGTAGGCCCTTTGCCATTGATGTCAATGGGGGAGAATAATAGGTATAGGTACTGGTGCAAAAATAAGTATAGGGAATAGGAATAAGTTGCTACAGTAAGGGGGAGTTACTGTATGTTTTTAGATGATACGATATGTAGGTGACAGGATGTGGCAGTTTCAAGATTAAGGCTGCCATCAATGACAAAGGTGGAGATTGTTGGAAATATTGTCATTGATGTCAAAGGTCTAGCATTATTGGTGATAAAGGCCCCATTGAATTTAATGATATTTGTAATTGATATATCCTGGCTAATGTGAGTTAATATTTATTTAATATTAATGAATATATTTTTGGTTGCATATGAGACAAAAGAAGGGCCCATGAAGAAGTCAAAGAGCCATGGGGTAAAGACAAAAGAAGGATGGGATGTATTTTCCCATGAAGAGTCATCTTGGGGAATTCCAAAAGTCACCAAGTGAAGACAAAAGAGGAAGGGTGCAATTTCTCATGAAGGGGCACTTTGAGGAATACAAAATGTCACCAAGATAAGGATAAAAGAGGGAAGGACATTTTTGCTCATGAAGGGTCACCACATGACTTTTCAAAGTAAAGGATATGAAGGGTCATCCAAGTTTGGCACCATTTTCCATGAGGATTGAAGGGTCATAAAGGGGGAAGGCCAAAGGTCATTTGGAAAGCTATAAATAAGGGCTTGAGAAGCCATTTGTAATATAGGTGAGAGATAGAGTTTGATTTGATATTGTAATATCTAGCTTAGAAGAGCAATTGTGAGAGGTGAATATGATTTGTATTTGTTATATCTAGCTTAGAAGAGCAAAGGTGAGAGAGAGGAAAGAGATGTTGTAATGAACTATCATTTGTTGAGATAACAACATTGAGAGATAGGTGTGTGGTATACACAAAATGGGTTGGTGCTCCTGTGGGTTGGTGCTTGAAAAAGGGGTTGGTGCTCCTGTGGGTTGGTGCTCATGAATTATTGCTAGGTTGGTGCTCGGCAAAGGGGTTGGTGCTCCTATGGGTTGGTGTTCATGAATTATTAATGGGTTGGTGCTCCTATGGGTTGGTGCTCATGAATTGTTGCTGGGTTTATGCTTGGCAAAGGGGTTGGTGCTCTTGTGGGTTAGTGCTCATAAATAGTTGATGGGTTGGTGCTCAGCAAAGGGGTTGGTACTCCTATGGGTTGGTGCTCATGAATAGTTGTTAGGTTGGTACTTAGCAAAGGGGTTGGTTCTCATGCAAGTTAGTGCTTGCAAATATTGTTTGGGTTGGTGCTCATTCATATACTTGAGATATTTCTTCATGGTTTTTCCCACATTAGGTTTCCACGTTATATCTGGTGTCTCTCTCTATCTTGTGTGGTGTTTATTATTTGAGTTTTATTACATATCTTGAATGCTAGATTAAGTGGAATGTGGTTAATGGAAAGATTTATAAGATATATAATATATTGATTCACCCCCCCTTCTCATTATATCCCATGCTTAACACCTATAGGTGGCCATTTGTACATACAAGTAGTTAGGATGAGTAAGTTGGTAGAATATATGATTTGTGAAATTATAGTGAGTTTTGAGATCCTTCAATGATTCCAAATAAACTCATTTCATTATCAAAACCTTTCTCAAAAAAAAATCTCCTTCTCAACATGATTAGTCCAATTAGGGCACCTACATGTGCATGTTAATGGCAAGAGACTATGTGGAAGTGTTATATTTAACTGCCATAGTCCTTTGCTCACTCTTTGGAAGGTCCAATTGTTTTTTAATATTATAAAACTATTTTAAACACCTTGAAAACATATTTCATTCTCCATGAACATGTTTCATATCTTTACATAGATCACTTGGTTGATTGTATATGACAATCATATAGCAGATTGACTGTATGGTGTCCTATGACTGCAAACTCATGGGATATTGCTTTGAAAAATGAGATTAAAAAAGTGAGGGGATAAAGAGGAAATTGAAAACATATTAATCAACCTATCTTCACCATTAAATACCATTATCAAATCATGAAGATTTTAAAATTATGGAAACCTACTTGAAACACAAAAAATTGTCTTCTCTTGTAGCCTGAGATACTTGACTTATCCAAACACCTTGAAACTCTAAACCAAGAATGGATAGAATTTGGGGAGAGATACAACATTATCTAGAAACAATCTTAATATCTATATTTTTTGAACGTCTCCAAACAAAATGAAAACCTGTAGGTTGAAAGAAATAGTGAGTATAAAAACATAATCAACTTATTAGAGATTATTCATAAAGCATGATTTAACAATCCTTGAAAAAAAATTATGTAAATTAAGTTCTCTAAGTTTAATTTCACCTTCCAGATTATTTTGGTCTGAAACCTCCTCGACTAGTCATACCAAGCATAAACTTGTTAACCACTTCTATGTGTCTAGAAAGGTGAACAAGGAGTAGAATGGTTTTGGACTTTTTTCAGCACTTCCAAAGTATGTCAAGCACTAAGATGAGTCTATATAAGATTAAGAGACATTACATGACCTTCTCCCATGTGTCACCTTCCCTCATGGATCATACAGGTGCCAAATTCCTCCCTTTTCAGTTGGTTTCTTGATTTTTAGTTAGATAACCTACAAGATTTAGATGGGACTGACATTCCTGATAGGGAATCTGATTTATTATACATTTTAAAGGAAAATAAGACACTTGGACACTTTAAAAACTATGTCACTTGCATTTATGACCCCTAAATAGCTACTAAGTGATTCAAAATGACCTATAAACTAAGTATACCATGATTAAGGCTAAAAAGGCATCAAATTACATCAAATGGACTATAACATACCCCATGAAAAAATATTAGACCCCTAAACCATCTAAAAAATGAATTTCTTACCTATAGGGGTCCCAATTTGACCTCTAGGGTCAAATTTGCTCAACAAATAATATGAAAAGAAGTATCAAACTAGAAATTCAAAAGTTAAATGATAAAAACTTTGAATTATTGAATTCCTAGATGGAAGATCTCTTGGTGGATAGATATTGGTGGATTATTATAGCTTAAAATGCACCCACTACAATGAAACCAAAAAATAATGAAACATTTGATAGGAAAGTGTGAAGATCTATCAGAGTATGTTTTTTTAATTTATTTTTACTAAATGTATTAGTTGAAAATATTGTGAAAATTTTATGGGACAAGTTAGGTACATTTTATCAGGCCTGGCCATTGGTGAACAAAATTTTCTTATGAAATAAGTTTTACTCCTTGTAAATTAATGATGGTGACTTAGCTAAATAATATATAAATAAATTCAACACTATGGTCAACAAGTTAAATTTTTTAAATTTCATCATGAAGGATGATGAAAGGTGCATCATGTTTTTATTATCCTTTCCATATTCATAGTATGATTTAGTGATGGATATCACTAGTATTACATTTGACTTAAAGTCATTGTTAGGATTATTAATAACATAAATATCCCCTAAATTAAAATAAAGAGAATCTATGAAATGGAAATAAATAACTTATATAAAATAAATCAAAACATGCACAACACAAGAGATAATAATATATACATGGTTCACCCAATGGGTTACATCCACTACAGAAATTTGTCTAGTCTTTTATTACCAATAATAATAGGGAGAATAGGTAGGGGGCCTAGTTCAGTTGGTTATGTATTTCCATCATGCTCTATAGGTCAAGTGTTCGAGTCCCCCCCCCTCTCCTCGTGGTACCGGATGGTTGTGTCTCGCCAGCGCTGCCGGTCATGTTAAAAAGTTTACCCAACAAAACCTGGGGGTATAGGGGTTCTGTACCAGTAACGGTGCAGGGCCGATTCCCCCTGGTCTAAGTAAAAAATAATAATAATAATCATAGGGAGAATAAATAGTGATAACACCCTATCACACCTCTCTCCTTACTCTCAACCTACTTTATTAGATGCACCTATAATAATCTTACAACTAAGCTAGCATACAAAAAATAACTTTCTTCACTTATTTTCCATTATAAAGGAATGCATCCTTTAGTTATAAAAATTACATGAGAGAAGAAAGAAGAGAGAATCAAAGAGGAGAGAGGAAATATGGCTCCACACTCATGGGCTCAATAGTGATCAATAGTAACTTATGTCCCCCACATGTGTAAGGCCAAAAGTTGATTCCCACTTTTGACTAAATAACCCCACCACCATATGCCACCAAATATGGTGCCTCGCTCCACATGTGAGACCAATCAACAATAGTGGTCAATGCCTTCCACTTCCCATGTGCACACAATAGTCAAAAGATGCTTTAATCACCTTTTAACTTTAGACATAATTCAATCAAGGAGTCCCATAGACAAACTTCATCCCACATGCACCCATGTGAAAAATCCAAAGGTATTCCATGTGACTTAGTGGAGTAATGTACCCCATACTCTACCTCACTAGAATTAAAAGTGTCAGCCACCTCACCAAAATGACATATCACCAATATGCCACATCACCATGAATAGTGATTTTGAATAGTATCCATGAATAGTGACTTCACTTCTAACATTCTCCCACTTAAAGTTAATATACAAAAATTTATATTCCTTCTATATATTTTATCCATTAGACTATGTTCCAACTTTAAAACTGAAAAAAATCTCAATCTTATTTTCATCCATGAAGACCAATTGAAGCTGAATAGAATTTTAGATTCTCTCTTACAACCACCTTAGTCATCATATCTGTAGGATTTTCACTAGTACATATATTTTCAAGCTTCAGTTTTTCCTCTTCTAATATTATCTAAATGAAATGATATTGTAACTAAATATGGTTTGTCTTAAAGTGAAATTTTGAGTTTTTAGCTAGATGGAAGGCACTTTGACTAACACTGTATAGTATACCTTTTCCTTGTTTGTATCATAACTCTTCCATTAACCTCTATAACCAAATAATTTCCTTGACCACTTATGTATAGGCAACATACTTAGACTCTATGGTTAAAAGTGCCAAAACCTTATATAGACATGATATCCAAGTAACTATTGTACCACCTATTATGAATACATACACTATAGTGTTTCTTCTACCATCCAAATCATCTTCCATGTCTAAATCAGCATACCATTTTACTATGACATTTGATCCACCATAACACAACATTATATCTATGGTCCTTCTCAAGTACTAAAGGATCCATTTGACTACCTTCTAGTGATCCTTCCCTAGATAGCTCATGAACCTACTGACCATTCCCACTACATGTGCAATATATGACCTTATACACAACATTACATACATTAAATTTTTAACTATTGATGAGTAAGGTATTTTAGACATCATATTATTTTCTTCTTGTGTTTTAGGGCATTGTTCCTTTATTATTTTGAAGTGGCTTGCCAAAGGTGCCGTGGTTTTATTCACATCCTACATGCTAAACCTTTACAATAATTTCCTGATGTACTCTTCCTATGATAATGTCAAATTATAATTCTTTCTATCTCTAGATATTTGCATACCAAGGACATCTTTATCAACACCCAAATCCTTCATATCAAAATAATCACCCAACTTTATATGGAGTATATTGATATCCTACATGTTAGAACTTGAAATAAACATATCATTTACATACAAAAGTAGGATAATATAGCTACCAATTTCTAACATTTTAAAAAAAATAAAATGGTTAGAATGACATCTAGAATAACTATGTTCCATCATAAAATAATCATATTTAATATACCACTACCTTAGAGCTTGCTTCAGGCCATACAAGATCTTCTTCAGTTTTCACATCAAATTCTTCTTACTATTGAATTCATAACCTTGTGACTACTCCATATAAATATCCTATTAAAAATCCCCATGAAGGAAATACGTCTTCATGTCCAACTATTCTAAGTGAAGATATTCAACTACAAATAAACTCAAAATAGTTCTAACATAAGTCAACTTAACAACTAGAGAGAATATTTCATTAAAATATATACCTTTCTTTTGTGTAAAACCTTTCACCACCATTATGGACTTGTACTTTTTTTTACCTACATCATCCTCCTTTGTACACCCACTTATTCTATAATGTTTTCTTTCCCTTGGGAAGATATAATAAATCCCATGTCTAGTTCATCATTAGAGAGTCATACTCCTCATCCATAGTTTGCTCCCACTTATCCTTGGCATTAACCTATACTACTTCTTCAAAGCTCTCTAGCTCACCACTATTAATAAGAAACAAATAATATAAAGGAGAGAATAATTTAGGTGGTCTACTTACTCTAGTAAACCTTCTTATAATAGGGTTTTAGGGTTCATGTTATTACACATTTTGAACTAAAACCTTTAGGAAATGTTATTTTATATTTTCCTCAAACATTGTATACTCTTTCTTGGATCCTTCTTGCTTATTTTCCTACAACTAATCCATGTACATGAATTTTTCCTTGAAGATAACATCTCTACTCCTAATTATTTTATTATCTTCCAAATTCCATAACCAGAATCCAAAGTTATTACTACCATAGCAAATAATTTTACATTTCTTAGACTTAGCCTCTAATTTGGTCCTATACTTTTTATCAACATGAGTGAATTCATCATAACCAAAAACCTTTAGAAAGGAATAGTATAAATGTTTACTAGTCCTTGCTTCCTTTGGTATGACACCATCTAGAACACTCAAAGGTCCTCTATTCATCAGGTAAACTACTATATCTATAACATCCACCCAAAATTATAAGGTTAACCCTATATCCAATCTCATGCTTCTAGCACATTCCATGATAGTATTGTTCATCCTTTTTGACACACCATTATATTATGGTGTTCTTAGAAACATATTGTATCTACAAACTCCATTTAGTGAATAGTAATTATCAAAATCATTACTATAGTACTATAGTATTCACCACTATTATCTGACTAAACCCAAACCTTTCTAGTTGAATAATCAATAAATGTGACATAATACCTTAAACCACCAAGTGAATATACCTTAGCAGGTCCCCATACATCCATATGTATAAGCTCTAACTTCCTCATCTTTTTGACAAGTCCAAATTTTAAAAACCATACATATTTCTATTTCCCATATATACAATGCTCACATAGGTCCAAGTTAATTTATTTTAGACCTAGAAATCTCTCCTTTGAGTGTAGGATCTTCATGCCCTTTTCACTCACTGTAAATGTGACCATACAACCATCACTACCCAACTATCATATAAAGATTATATTTATCCTCAATCTTCAAACATGCCTAAAATCATTTAATACCCAAGTGTTTTCATTCTCTAATTTAACCTAAACACTATCTTTTCCAACAATGTTGTAAGGTTCATCATTACCAAGGTAAATATGACCATAATTCACTTTAACATAATCTTGAAATTAATGTCCATGAAGAGTAGAACCAAAATTTAAAACCCAAGATTCAGATATATTATCCAAAGAAAGAATAATAGCATCTTATAATACATCACCTCTTAAACTTACTTATTTTTTACCTTCCTATTGTTCCTTTCTTTATTTTCACATAGGATCCAACATTATTTATTTGTGTGTCTTGGCTTCCCATAATGCCAACATTCTATCTTGCCTTTGGATTTGGATATTTCACCCTTCTTTAATTTTCCATAGTTCCCTCTTCCTTTGTTCTTATATCTCCCCCTATTCTCCAATGTCAATACATTCCCCAACATGGGAATTTTACCTATGTTTTTCCTTCACATTTCCTCACTTAGGATCACACCCTCCACATCTTCAAACTTTAGTTTAACATTATTGGAGACATAGTTACTTATCATTATTACCAAGTTTTTCCATCTCTTAGGTAAGGAACATAGAATGAGAAGATCCTTAAATTCATCATCAAATTAAACATTCATAGAATTTAACTAACTATAAACCATGTTAAACTCATTCAAATGATTCAACACTAAACCATTTTTAGACATTTTCATGTTAAATAATTTTTTCATCAAAAATATTTTATTCGAGAAAAATGGTTTTTCATATAACTTACCTAACATGATTTTAATACTTTCTATCATTTTTTATTGGGATATGTTTAATGTTATAATATATGCAAGGCATATCTGGATGGTTCTAAGTGCTTTCCTATCCAACAACTCCTACTCTAAATCTATCATTGTCATTAGCTTCTTGGCTATACCTCCCAACAACAAGTAGAGGTTATTCTGAAAGAGGTAATCCTCCATTTGAATTTTCCATAAATAAAATTTTTATCCATTTAAATTCTATACCTTTGATTTATTTTCATCTACCATAGCTCCCACTTGAGCTCAAATCCTTTGCTTCCTACAATTTAAACTTCAACAGAAAACCTTCCTTTGATACCACTTTTTAGGATAATCAATAACATAAATATTCCCTAAATTGTAATCAAGAGAAGCTATGAAATAAAACATGAATAACATAGGATAAAATAATATAACATGGTTCACCAATGGGCTACATCCACCAAATAAAATTTTCCATTATTTCTCTATAAAAATTACCAACAATAGGGAGAATAACCAGTAACAACATCCTATCACACCTCTCTCCTTTCTCTCAAACTTCTTTCTTCTATGCACCTATGTTAATATTAAAATAGAGATTATAACCAATATTTTATATAACTACTTAACTTATCTTCACTTATATTCCATTATAAATTAATGTATCATTTACTTGTACAAATTACATGAGAGAATAGAGAAGAGATAATGAAAGAGGAGAGAAGAAATATGGCACCACACTCCTCATGGGATCAATAGTGATCAATAGTAACATGTGTCCCCAATATGTGCAAGGTCAAAATTTTATTCCCACTTTTGGCATAAGAAACACATCACCATGTGCCACCAATTATGGCACCCCACCCCACATGTGAGACCAATCAGAAATAGTGGTCAATGTATTCCACTTCTCATGTACACCCAAGAGTCAAAATTTGCTTCAATCACCTTTTAAATGTAAACATCACTAAATCAAGGATCCTCATAGATAAAATACACCCCATGTGCCACCTCACTATCATGAATAGTGTTAGCCACCTCACCAAAATGCCACATCACCATGAATAGTGATTGTGAATAGTGTCTATGCATATTAACTTCATTCCCAACAGTCATAAAATGTAGTGGAAACTCTTTTGTCTAAATATAAGAGTCACAAGTATGTGTAAAGTTAAAAAACTAATGATGGTTTGACTATGTGAGGCTGTTCACAAGAATGAGGCAAACAAAAGATTAAGGATAAGCATTCAAAGTTTAAGGAAAGATCAAAGACTTTTAAAAAGTACTCAAATAAATGTTGGACCAATAAAAATAAATATAATTTCAATATGGACTACTAAAAAAAGTATATGGAGAAGAGAAAACCACCAGATACTACATAATCCTTAAGTGACAAGATCTCCAGTGAAGATAGAGATGTAGATCTTATAGTGTCAACATTCTAAACACGAAATGATGCATGGATAAATAATTTAGATTAATCATATCATATAACTCTTAAAAAGGATTGGTTGTATAAATATGATCATGTTGATGTCTTTCTTAGAGACAACTCAGCGTATCGAGTTATGGGTAGAAGAAGAGTGAAGCTAAAAGTCATAGATGGGAGATTCTAAACTCTACCAAATGTCCTTAAATTATTGGTAGTTTTAGGAATCTAATATTTATGATCAATATTAGTGATGATAGTGTCTAGGTTTCATTCAACATAAATGGGTGCTAGATGGTATGTAAAGCCAAGGTGTTGGCAAGGATTGTGCACACTATTACTCTATTTAAGCTTGATTTGAATATGGTAAGTATTTCATATACAAATTTATTATTCCTAGACCCAATATTGAAGAAGACACAAGTACATTGGATCATATATAGGATAAAATTCTATAACATTAGAGTGATAAATCTTTATGCATATTTTGGACATAATGGATCATAATGGATGCATAAAATTCCTAAAAGGTATATCCCACAAGATTTTCATTATGCATAATTTTTATTAGTGACTAATAATGATGAACACAAGCCAATTAATGAGGATATGGGTTGCACAAAGAGAAATTCTTGGAAAGAGGCTATGAAGGAGGAGATGGAATTTTTAGATAAGAATAAAACTTGGGATTTGGTCAAGCTACCTCCTTGAAAAAAACTTGCATAATGCATGATGGTTTCAAAAATGAAGAAAAATATTCAAATTAATATAGAGGGGTAAAAGCCTCAACTAATGGAAAAATGATTAGGTTTAGGGAACTAAATTTTAGAAGTTTTTTTCTCCTATTATAAAACTAACCTTAATTAGGTTTATTTTTACCATTTTTGTTGTGATAAATATATAGATTGAGCATATGGATATGAAGATAAGTTATAACATGGGGATATTAAAGAATAAATATATATGTTTCATCCTAACAACTTCAAAGTTAAAGGGAAATAGGACTTGTTCTGCATACTTAATAATTCTCTGTACGACTTGAAGTAATCACCTAGAATGTGGAATCATAAGTTTTAAGCTATGTGGCTAGACTTAGGTATGTACATATAAATTTATATCTTTTAATATATTATAAATAATAATGTGATAAATTTATCATCATCCTCCTCTATGTGGATGGCATATTACTGGTTAAAAGAAACATGGCCATGATTAAAAAAGTGAAGTCCGAACTATTTTCACAATTCCACATGAAATATCTTAGTGTTACATGGTTCATCTTAGGTATGGAAATAAAAATATATATTAAAAATATAAAACTATAACTTAACCAAAGTATGTGAATTAAGATGATTTTTGAAAGGTTCTACATGTGGGATAATCTATAATGTGCACCTAATTCCTAGTTTTTTATCAACTTCATAGTGTATATAGACTTAGGGAAAATTCGAAGACATGTATCACAAGTTATGTATACAAGTGAAAGGGTAAGGTTAATGTATGTAATGTGTATACATATAATATTTTTAAACTTTATCAATTACTAATGTTTTCTCTCTTTCAATAACCTATTAAGTCTCAATCTCTCTAAGTGCATGCCTTAAAGGGTGCATTGGGAAAGTGGTGGGAATACCATTAGTGTTTTTCAAGATTATTATTTCATATACAACTTAAAACCAAAATAAACCTCTCTTATACATTTCCCTAAATTTGACACTTCCCTTACACACTCCTCCAAGTTATTCACCACCTCAAACAACCCCTACTTAAGCCAAAACCTCTTCTTGACTTTTATCGATTAAATTTGGCTTGGGCTAACCCTGCACTTAAAATATATGACCATTTTATGGGATTAGGTTATCCTTAGCCAACCCAATCTAGGACCTAATTTATTTATTTATTTAATGATACAAGGTCGATTAGGCCAACTCTATCAGCTAAAACTTTGAAAGAGTTTAAGGTTAGATCCAACTATGTCCATTGTATGAATTGTAATCAAGAGAATGCAAGACCATTATCATATACCAAAGTAAATGGAATTCCAAACTTTATGATGATATTCTCTTCAATTAAATTGATTACCACTTAAATTGTGTAATTCTTGAAAGTTTTATCCTTATTTCAATAAGTATAATAGTCAATTATAATCAAGATAAACTTATGTCCAACTAATTAATTAGCATTGATAGCTCCAATAAAGTCCAATGCCTAGTTTTCAAAATGTTAAACCTCAATAACATACTACAATGGCTAAAAATAAGGCATACTTTTTGTGCTACAACTTGATATGTATGTCATTCCTCACATGTGCATGAGCATCCTTGAAAATATGTGCCAAATGGTAACTTTCCTTGAGGATTTGGTAAGCTATAGCATTCCCATACATTTCATGAAAATATTTCAATACTTCCACTTATTCAAATTTATTCATACATCTTAGGTAAAGACCCTCATGTTTATTTCTATATAAAATCCCTAATTTAATCATGAAATTACAACTATTTAAGTGTAATGCTCTTATTTGAGTGTAATTAAAGTAATTAAGACAATTGTTATTCAATAAGTAATAAAATATGTATTGATACCATTCATCATTGGTGATAGAATACATTGTGTATTATTGACATACAATCTGAGAATGAACTTCAACCATCATTTTACTTAGTCCCTTACCTCTTATTATATTCATTGATTAAATTTATAAATCAAATTATTGTAAAATTTTCATCCAATTACCTCTGAGTTTAGCATTTATGAGTGGAGAACTCATAAAAGGCACTGGTATCTGATCTCCAAATTATTTTATTTAAGTTAAAATAACATCACTTGAATATTCTGAGGTAAACAATTAAATGTAACAGAGTTGTGTATAATATAGATTAATTAGCACTGGAGTTTTCATAATTAACTTCGTGATTTTAGAAAATGTAGCTTGTGCTTCACTAATCCATTTAATCTTGGCATATTTCCTCCACATGTTTAATGGTCTAACTATTTTATCAAAACTTGAAATGAATTTATATACAAAATTAATCTTACCAAAGAATGACTTAAACTCCTTTTTACTTGTAGGAAAGAGACAATAATACCTTAGATGCATAGAATGAATCTTAATCATAAAGTTGTTCTAACTCCTCGATCTCATTTGTTATATGATTACTTGTAAATTTTGATTTTTCTTGCATGAGTAAAATGTAAACATTTAGATTATCAATAGTTACTATAGAGTAATTTCCTACTCTGTGTCGTATTTAATTATTTTTTATTCGAGCACTGCAATTTTGGTTCTTCAGGCGAAGCAGTAGAATTTTGAAGCAGAGGGCCGGTTCATTTTGCCCAAGTGTTGAGATGCAACAGAAGCTACCAAGTGTCACCCTCCGAGTAGGTCTTTTTCCCTTTCTTGTTTCCTTCGTCTCATTTTTACCTGAGTATTAGTTCAAGTGGATGTTGCCAAGCGTCACTTTCTGGCAGACAAAGCTGACAGTTGGCATCCCCCAAGTCACCTTTTTGTAACCTTCAAGAATCGTGGATCGTGCCACATACCCAGTAGTAGTTAAGCGGAATGCACCACGTGTCAGCGTTTGCATCTCATATCGGCATCAACACTTCATTTAGAGACTTTCACCATAAGGTAGTAGAGAAGATGAAAAGTGCCAAGTGGCAGTTTTGGAGGCCCTAAAAGACCTTTTTGGAGAAAAATTGCAAGCCACCACATGTCGGCATTCGGGAAGCCATGAGTCCAATGCTTTCCATTCAATGCATAAAGGTGTCATTTTATTTTGCTTAACTGCCACAAAGTAGCAGATGCTGCCAAGTGTCACTCTCTGGGTCCCCCTCTACTCCATCCATAAAAGAAGCAGAAGATGCCACTTATCTTCCTCAAAGCCACGGAAGTCTCCACATGTCAACACCTGAGAGAATCGTTGCCAAGCTCTATTAACAAATATGAAATGGTGGTGGGTCCCAGGTGTTACTTCAAAAGTCTATGGAAGCTACCAAATGTCACCATCTATAGGAGTTCGATATATGCCCCTAATGATAGTACACCATAGCCAAAGGGGATCGAAAAGAGCCGCGTGTCTTCGATGAATCAGGTGGAAGGTGCCAAGCATCATTTTTTGGTGTATTCTAGGTGATCAAGGGGATTTTCAAAAAATTGAATAAGTGTCCTCTCCTATTTCAAACATAGCAGAGTGTTTTGTGTATCAGTTGCCAAAAGTAAAATGGAGGGAAAATCAGCTGGACTTAATTTGAGTAGATGAAACAGTTCATCGGGTAGATTTTTGGAGCCACCCATAGCATTGAAGGTGCCGTCTGTTTGTCTCCTATGAGCAAAGGATGGAGAAGATTGTGTAGGAAAGAAAGTATAGGGAGACATCTAGGGATATAAAAGAAGAAAAATTGTAAAATCTAAAAAAAAGGAGGGGGGAATTCTCATAGTTTTAGACTTTCAGAGTTTTTGACCAATAATATCATTTGCTTTTGTTACATTTTCCTGAGTTGAAAGGTTTATATGACTGTGTGTGTTTCTGCATCTTTTTTATGACTGGAAGATTCAATAAGAAAATTGAACACTATGCCCTTGTTGATGTCATCTATGTCATTTGCAAACTAGTCTATGCTGTAGATTTTCTAGTGTTGTGATTGGAAATGTTATTTGCTTCTATCCCATTTTCTGGAGTCTGAATTTCTACATAATTATGCGTGACTTTTGTGCCTCTAATGTGATTGGAAGATTCTATTAAGAAGATTGAACACTATGCCTTTGTTGACAATTCTTGTATCTCAGCAAAAGACTCCCCTATTGTGAGCCTCTATTTCTATTACTCTAATCTTTTACATTGATCATGCATTTGTCTGCTCTTAAATGTAATAGAATCACATAATAGTTTCACTGTGCTCAGGTTAGGATTAGGATTACTCTCAGGTTCATCACCATAGTTAGGTTTCAATTCCTGCATTTTGCATTTCTGTTTAGTCTCATATCCCTTTTCCCCAACACCCAATACAAAAGAAGAGACCAGCTTCTTTAAAATCTGGAGGTTGTT
This sequence comes from Torreya grandis, assembly GCA_037957365.1. Classification (NCBI taxonomy): domain Eukaryota; kingdom Viridiplantae; phylum Streptophyta; class Pinopsida; order Cupressales; family Taxaceae; genus Torreya; species Torreya grandis. Next base: position 214,940 of record JARHVA010006479.1, on the reverse strand, counting down.
TGCAAGCCGCATTGTCTAAGAGCTTAAAACTTCCCATTGTTGTTGATTAAGATATAGTGCCATTTTAAGACATCAACAGTTTTTTGCATGCCCAGTGGGACCAATATTTCAAGGAGTTGAATAATTTTGGTGTATTCTTCAGCCAATCTGCCTTTGGAAGTTTTTATCAGCACCAATAACAACTCTGCATCACCAACCAATCAAGCAGTATCATCAAGAAATCCCTTTGGTATGTATAACTCTATAATTCATAGTTATGAGTCTTATTCTCCTTCAAATATGTTTTATCGAGAACAAGATTCTCCTAGAATCATGTCGAGTGATGAGGATGCATATTGTTATGAGCCACATCAGTCTTATGCCCAGTCCCCCCAATTTGTCTCATCCCATGTTGAACCTAACCTTATTTTCACTTTCAAAAAAGCATTGCTGAGATTTAAAAAATATGTGTTAGAGCTTGATAACAGAAGGGGATGTGGTCAAGAAATTTCTTGTCAGGTCATCTATCAAGTGAGGGAGGTAATAGACCTAATCAAAAGTGAGTGGGATCCCATTGAAAGGGCATATTGGCAAGAGCTTATATACGAAATGTTAGATGTGTGTGGACTAATTGCATTTATAGAAGAGAGGCTAGGTGTTCATGAGAACCAGCCTTATCAAATCTACCAAACTTCATATCCACCACCACAAATTCCAGATCAGGCATATGCCACCCCTATTCATGGGCAAGGTCAAAATTGTCAAGGTCAATTCCCCAATAATGTAGAGCCCATGTTAATAGCAAGTCAAGATGACCCCGGACCCTCACTTCTTCCTCAACCCTCCCCAACCATTCCTCAAAAGGATCTTCACTTCCATGAAGATTCCTATGAGCCCGCTTCAGAAGAAACTTCTTATACCACTCCTTAGATCTTTCAGCATGATGATGAGTCTCTAAGTTGGACTGAAGAGGATGATCAAGTAGCTAAAAACTTTGCAAAGGAGTGCATTCAATTCATGGCTATTCAAGAGGATTTCATCAGTATAGAGGAGGAGGAGATCACCATAGACTCCCCTTTTAATAAGCAAGAGGATAAGCCGCAAGATTTTTCCTTAACTTCTGATGAGGAGGAGATCATTTCTGATTTTTTTCCTCACTTTGCAAGAGGATATGGAGGAACATGGACACTCCCTCGACCAAGTCATTGAGATAGGAGGCACTAAGCTAGTTTCAAATGAATAAGAAAGCTCTAAGATTCAAATGAGTATGCAAAAGAGATGCTAGCTTTTTAATTCATCCTTGCAAGAGGATGAAGTCATCAAAGAGCATGATGATGAAATAAAGCTAGAATTTGAAGAAGATGTGCCAAAAAATAATGGATATCAAAAGCCACAGCATGAAGAACCAATATCCCATGATTTCTTGATGACACTCAACAACATGAAGAACTAGCATTCAATGGGCATTCAAGGACAAGAAGAGTTTATAGGTGTCGAATACATGTTTTGCTTAGACTCGTTTGAGTGCAGATAGACCTGTGTGGCCGGTGCAGAGAACATTCCATCAATGACATATCCATTGCAATCACTTATATGGCAATGCAAGTTGGCTTGTCATAAAGAGGATGTGGGAAAGTTTGTTTTTGATCCCAGAGGAAAATAAGGATTTGTAATTAATGTAGTTAGGTAGTTTCCATTCCCACATTACTTTGTTTTATTTTTTTTGCTTTCTTGCTTTTCCTTTAAAATAAGCATTTCAAACGCAGAGTCAGTGTCTTAGAAATTCTTTAATTCTTTATTTTTTGCCATAATAAATGCTTCCCCAAATCTTTCAAAATCTCTAAGGTACCTTGCACCGCATTATGTGTCTGCCTCGTTGTTTCCTAAAGATTGAGTAGGATTTGTCAATGGTTGCCTTAATTTAATGATATTTGGGACTTGATAGGCCTATAAAAATCCCTTAGCAAATTTTAAAGTTTACAAACTCTCAAGCATTCCTACGAAATTATCTTGCTCATTATGATTGTGGCACCTAGTGAAATTTCTTGTAGCAAGCATGTTTTTATCTTGTGAAAGGTTCATACTAGGTTATTATACAAGAGATTTAGAGATGGTGGTAACATCAGAAACACCCAAAAAGAGAGGAAGGGTACAGTCCCAATTAGACCCAAAAGAGGAAAAATAGCCTTCACAGTGCCTAGTGTAGAGCACTACAACTTCTCCTCAGGTAGGAATTACTCCCCCTCCTCCCTCTCAATCCATGCCTCCACCCAACCAAATGACACCTCTTACCACTATTGTTATTCCCATTTCATGATTCACTTCATCCTTGATGCCTCAAGCCTTAATGTTACCCTATTTCTCCCCCTCTATTCCCAAAAAAATGCCCCTTCAACTCACCCCCAGCTAGCCAATGGTTCTCCAATACGGCCTGCCACAAGGATTTCCCTTTGCAAGGGGATATATTGCATCCCCTTCCACTTTCTAGATGCAGGCTACTACCACAAGGAAGGCAAGATAAGCCTGATTAGAGAAGAAGAGGAGTAAAGTGAATAAAGCACCAGCGGTGCCACATTTGAGGTCACAATTTGACCCCATTCAACAGTAGTTGACGGTGACCCATTTGTCACCCAATGTTGCCAAGTTGAGTGAACAATTACAATTGAAAGACTACACCATGAATGTAGTGGCCGTCGACATGTCCCTGTTCAGGCCTCAAGATAGAGTCGAACTCATGACTGAATCCACTTCTGTGGTCATAAAAGATTATTTGATGATATCAAGGAGACTACAGAAGATGCAGGCTGACCTGGCCACAGAAAAAGCAAACTGCAATAGTTTGGCCGAACAAATAAACCAGAAGGATAATGAGATAGCTAGTCTGTAGAAATAGTTGCAAGATACTATTTCCCTCCAAACTCAATGGGCAATTTAAGCCCAAAATGATTCTTTGAAAGTAGAGCTTGTACTTACCAAGGGTGCAACAATAGCTCTAAGATGGGAAAATACAACATTACAGGGAAGAATCAAAGGACTCCAACTATAGGTTACCCAATCACAGCAAGGGTTGCTAGAAGAACAAAACAAAGGTGCAATTTTTCAAGCCTAGCTCTAGGCAAAGTAGCAGCGAACCACTAGTAATTGAGTTGGCCAATAGGCCAAAAGGTATCAGAATGGTGCAGCTAGTGAAGGAACTCTACAAGTCAGCATGGGAGAGAATCTCTTTGGAGATTCTCTAGCTTAGGCCACTTTTCACCTTCTTACGCCACATGCAATAGCTATGTGAGAAGGTCAAGAATCTGATATAGAGCGCTTTGGCCACGATCTCCCAAAGAGTCACAGACTCTCATTCTTTATTGGAGAATCTCTACAGCTCAAGAGATGCAACATTGGCAGCCACGAGAATTCCCAACAGAATGGCCACCATGAAATGGGTCAATGAGGAGCTCAGTCATAATGCCACAGCCAACAACTATAGAAGTTATCTCGATGTCATCAAAGAAGTCATCGGTGAAATGAGGCAACACATTGAAGATCTAGTGCAAATGGACCTTCCTTCCCCATTTCTAGATGCAAGGATGGTGCTGCTGGTGGATCAAATCCAACCATTGATGCTGGCTAGGCAAAGGGATCAAACAGTTTTTTAGAGCTTGTAGGATGATTCTCCAACCTCTAAGGTCAAAAATGTTCTAATCCCTATTTTCTAGCTAGAATCCAAGCTAAAAGCCACTGCCCAGATCCTACAAACCTTTTCACACAAGGATCTCATTAGCTTGGATTTGGCTTTTGACGAGTTGTAGAGAAAGGAAGGATTATCTGACCATGAGTGGTTTATCTTCTAGACAGCTCTTTTAAAGCTGTAAATTTTGAAATTTTGATCGAGTAAGAGTCAGGTTCTTTTTGAGTAGGCTCAAAAGCCTGGATGGTCACCAATAACTGTAGAGTAATTTCCTACTCTACGTTGTATTTAATTATTTTTTATTTGAGCACTAAAATTTTGGTTCTTTGGGTGAAGCAGTAAAATTTTGAAGCAGAGGGCCGGTTCATTTTGCCCAAGTGTTGAGATGCAATAGAAGTTGCCAAGTGTCTCCCTTTGAATAGGTCTTTTTCCCCTTCTTGTTTCCTTCATCTCATTTTTGCCCAAGTATTAGTTCAAGTGGATGCTACCAAGCATCACTTTTTGGCAGACAAAGCCAATAGTTGACATCCCCCGAGTCACCTTTTTGTAACCTTTGAGAACCACAAATCATGCCACATACCTAGTAGCAGTTAAGCAAAATGCACCACATGTCAGCATCCGTGTCTCATATCATCATCTGCACTTCATTCAGATACTTTCACCATAAGGCAGCAGAGAAGACAGAAAGCACCAAGTGGCAGTTGTAGAGGCCCTGAAAGACCTTTTTGGAGAAAAATCACAAGCCACCACGTGTCGGCATTCGGGAAGCCATGAGTCCAATGCTTTCCATTCAACACATAAAGGCATCATTTTATTTTGCTTAAGTTCCACAAACTAGTGGATGCTACCAAGTTTCACTCTCTAGGTCCCCCTCTACTCCATCCATAGAAGAAGTGGAAGATGCCACTTATCTTCCTCGAAGCCACGAAAGTCTCCACATGTCAACGCCTGAGAGAATCGTCACCAAGCTCTATTAACAAATATAAAATGGCGGTGGGTCCCGATTGTTACTTCAAAAGTCTACAAAATCTACCAAATGTTGCCATCTATAGGAGTTTGATATATGCCCCTAATGATACTATGACATAGCCAAAGGGGAGCGAAAAGAGCCGCGTGTCTTTGATGAATTAGGCAGAAGGCACCAAGTGTCATTTTTTGGTGTATTCTAGGTGATCAAGGGGATTTTCAAAAAATTGACTAAGTGTCCTCTCCTATTTCAAACATATCAGAGTGTTCCACGTATTGGTTGCCAAAAGCGAAATGGAGGGAAAATCGGTTGGAGTTAATTCGAGTAGATGAAACAGTTCATTGGGTAGATTTTTGGAGCCACCCACAGCATTGAAGGCACTGTCTATTTTTCTCCTATGAGTGAAGGATGGAGAATATTGTGTGGGAAAGAAAGTATAGGGAGACATCTGGGGATATAAAATAAGAAGAATTGTAAAATTTGAAAAAAGGGAGGGGGGAATTCTCATAGTTTTTGACTTTCAGAGTTTTTAACCAATAATATCATTTGCTTTTGTTACATTTTCTTGAGTTGAAAGGTTTATATGACTGTGTGTGTTTATTCATATTTTGTATAAATGGAAGATTCAATAATAAAATTGAACACTATGCCCTTGTTGATGTCATCTGTGTCATTTACTAACTAGTCTATGCTGTAGATTTTATAGTGTTGTGATTGGAAATGTTATTTGCTTCTGTCCCATTTTTTAGAGTCTAAAGTTCTACAAAATTGTGTGTGACTTTTGTGCCTCTAATGTGATTGGAAGATTCTATTAAGAATATTGAACACTATGCCTTTATTAACAATTCATGTATCTCAGCAAAAGACTCCCCTGTTGTGAGCCTCTATTTCTGTTATTCTAATCTTTTACATTGATCATGCACTTGTCTTCTCTTAAATTTAATAGAATCACATAATAGTTTCAATGTGCTCAAGTTAGGATTAGGATTAATCTCAGGCACATCACCATAGTTAGGTTTCAATTCCTGCATTTTGTGTTTCTGTTTAGTCTCCTATCCCTTTTCCCCAACACCCAATACAAAAGAAGAGACTAGCTTCTTTAAAATATGGAGGTTGTTTTCAAGCTGCATTGTCCCACAGCTTGAAACATCCCATTGTTATTGATTAAGATCTAGCGCCATTTTAAGACATCAATAGTTACCTCATCAAAAACAATTTTTCTATTATTATCACCAACATTAGTGATATCCTCTTCTATCATTTCTTACTTAATAGGTGAAACAACACCAATGAACAAAAATTATTTAGTTTTATTTAAAACATTGTAAATACCAAGACTGGATTCTTCATACATGATCTCATTTGTTTTATTATATTTATTAATCAAGTGTTTCATTTTTTTATTCCCTCTCAATCTTAATCTTATTTAACATTCCACATCATGGGAGACACATATGGGAAAAATTAGTAACCATAGATCCATTTAATGTTGTAGACCAATCTCTAATGAAGAGCATACCATAAGCATCAAGGATATCAACCTATTTAATTCCAATGAATTGATGTACCCCTTGGATCTAAAGTTAATTTCATGTGAATATGATTCAACTCACCAATCACTTTGAGTCATGATTTGTCTAGTTGTACCAACTTCCTGTATGTATTGGAATGAGTCAATCCAATATTTTTGACTAACTAAAAATGACATCACATTGCCTAAAACACATAAATATACCAAAACATTGTGTAAGTTTTTACCAAAAATATAAATTTCTAGAATAAAAGGAGTTTCAGTCTTTTCTTTGTAAACAACATGTGCATTTGCTACTTTACTTATTTATTTTCCTTTTGGAAGAGATAAATATTTTTAAAACAATTATTTCTAATTAATCATTTGAACATTACCTATAACCAAGAATATTCTTAAAAAAGTAAATCTTAATATATAATTTGTATGTAGGAAATACTAAAAAGTACCATAAAGAAAGATCATGGATAAATTACACTTATGTATTTGTTTCATAGTAACTGGGTATGGAGTGATGGAAACTAAATAAGTATACATGGGACTTACAACCTCATCCATCTTCTATACAAGAAGAGTGATTATATAAGTGGTAAAAAAAAATTGTACCATGGTGGTGTCATACCTAGATTAGGGAGAGTTTTGAGGTGATCATGCCCCTAGCTTAGAATAGGAAGAGTAATGCTTTAGCAATCAAGAGTATCATTTCCTAGAGAGCATAACTCAAGTGTAAAATATATGTATGTGGATATATTATTATAAGGTGAGTGATGTAATCAATTTACCTAAAAAAACTTGATGAAATTAGACAATTTAATCCCTCCATTCACACCAAAATGAAGAACCAATCATTACAGATGGATAAGGATCAATACAGTCTCTGGATTCTTAATTGAGGTATCAATATGTCAGGGTATCAATATGTAATTTTATTTTTATGTAATGATAATAGTCCACAAAAAATGAAATTTTTTAATTGATTTGGATTTTTCAATATTAGGCACACATTGAATAGCATATGCACCTTGGATATGTCTCATGTTGAAAATGTGTATAGTAAATTATACCAATGTATAAGATTTGTCTACAACTATGGATCTAGATCATGTAATATGTATGTTTTTATAATTTAAAAACTATCAAAGTGTGGATAACATGCTTCCAAATCATTAACCCATTATGTATAAAGGAATATAAAACTAGAATAATTAACAATGTGGAGGACATGTTTCTAAAACATGGCCCCACTATAATCTAGGGATGTTGAATAATGAATAGGTGTGGGTAACTCCCAAGCATGGCCCCACTAAATTTTATAATTTTTAATGTGTATAAGACATGCCCGTATGACATCTCCACTAAATTTTAACGATGATATAAGTACAACATATTAAACGAATGTAGAGAACATGCTTCTAAAACATGCCCTCACTATAATCAAGGAATTGTGCCAAGTGTGTTTAGATTGTGTAGAAATTGTTTGTAAACATGCCCCTATTTACACCCCCAATTTTGGGAGGAGAGTATTTCCCACTATTGGTCTCCTCATAAAAGTAATAATGAATAATTTATTTGATAACATTTAACGTAGTAAAAAAAAATTAATATTTGTGGATAACAACTTGCAACATTGTTTTTTTGTTAGTATTTGGAATATAATAGGATATCTATGTAGCAAAAAATTTAGTTATTTTTTGTAGTGCTTGAAAATTTTCAAATTTGGTATAATATAAAAGGACTCATTGTCTAGATCCTAATGCAACTTTTAGTTTTGAATTTCGATAATCAAGGCCCAATATATGGTCATTTGAAGTTGTGCCAAAGTGGTGTATTAGGTGGGTGGTAATAAAATTTTGAAATCATTTGCATTTTGAAATTTTGTGAATTTTGATCTCTAATTCTAGAGAAAAATAATGCCATGTAGAATAGCTCATCGTACACTGCTATCTGATGTATTCCAGAGTGCCTTAGCCAATTAGGATTTTTTTGAGCTACTAAGTAAGCTTTTTACAATGTATTTATAATTATGAATTTTTGAAAATTTTACATATTGAGAGCATTTTTAAGGAGTTTTGTAGGATTTTAAACACTTATGCTGGTGTCTTAGATTCTTGCATCATGTTGGTGATGCAACTTTCCACTTTTTGATGATACCATCTGACATTGTTATCCAATGTAGATGTTAGCATCTGACGCTTTTGTCCTATGTGGATGCTAGTGTTTGATGCCATTATCTTTGTATTTTATGTTAAATTTAATTATATTTATGTATTTTTACAACAAAACATGATTACTAATAGGTTTTTATTGTTGTTTTCTTGATTGCAGAAGAATGATCATATTCAAGAGTTCCAACATGTTCATCATTATTTGACATTAGTAGAGTTGGGTTTGGATGTAACCAACTGAGTTGTAATTGATTAGGTGGGATTAGGGTATGTGGCCCATTTGATACAAGTATTTTATGATATCCACCTCCTCATATTTTTTGAAAATATGTGGAATCTAGATACATGTACATTATGTATTCTTACTGGAGATATGACCATCATCTTGGAGGATGTATATCAATTTTTTTAACTATTAATTAGGGGTGAGAAATTTTAGGTTGTTGGAAATGGTAGTCATGGTTTTATTTATCAGTCCCATGTATATTTTACTAGTTAGAGGGATAATGATGCATATCTAATTAGTATGGTTTGATTTGATGACATTATTAGAGGTGACACTATGTGGTTATGGAAGTTTATTTGTGTTTTTTTGGCATCATTTGTTTCTATGAACGGTGAGACTATAGATATATCTTATCATATGTACCAAATAATTCATCACATTGAGATGGATAGGACTAGGTATTAATAGGTTCACACTATACTAGCCCACTTATACAGGGGTCTCTACATATTTACATTAGAGAGTCATGGTGGGGGTATTAGATCAGGGACTCTATTGCCTATTTGGGCTTATGAGCATATCATAATAGTATAGCTAGTTGGTGGCCCTTTCCCTATATGGGCTCACCCACAAGTATTTTCTGAGTGGTGGGTAGTCCCAAGTGGTAGACTTCATGAGACAATGGATTACTATACTACTTTGGATATGTTATCTCTAGATCATATTATGTGGAAACCTTATAGGACTTTTATTAGGCGGTCTGAAGATGGCCATGAGATATAAAGATTCTGCACCTTTATGTGGTTGATTTATTGGTTTCTGGGTGTTTATGTGTTATTTTAGTATGATCAAGTGTTACAAAAATTTGGGATTGAATAAGGAGTGAAATCAACACCATATCCATGGTATTACACAATGTGGAGTGGTGATATATTACATGATAGGCCAACATTGACTACTATAGATCTAGCCTCATGCCCAAGTGATGAGTGAGATCCCATGGTTCCCTTGGTATTAAAAGATGATATGGGGTGTATTTATGGGCATGTGTAGTGGTGGGATGGATCTTTATGGCATTATTTTCCTATTATATTTAAAACTCTAGGTGTCATTCCTGCAGCACATGGTGGCGATAAAGAGATAGGTGGTGATGCAAGAAACATTGTTCCTACTAGACCAACACTAGTAGATGAGGCATCCATTAAATCCACATATGAATACCATAGTTTTTATTTGTACATTTCATTTGGTTATGAAAGTATTTGGTTTTTATATATGTCTCTAACTAGTGTATTATCTCAAATGCGTGTAGGTGATTTAACAATTTTGGAAATATTGGTGTATTATTCCTAATTTAGTTAATGGGTCTGAGTAGTGAAATAAATAAATAAAAATACAATAATTAAGATATTGATTTGTGTATAATAATTTTAATTTAAACTTTTCTAAAAATAGTAATGAGATGAACAAAATAAGACTTAGCTAAAAATTACTTAATCTAACTGAGATAGAAGTTGGAATTCACTGTGCAAGACTAGGACACTCTCACAAATTGAGATTTAAACTTCACTTTGTGATTGGATAGGAGTGCTAGAACTAGATAGGAGTGGCACTAGTGTTATGTTCCACCTCTACCACTAGTATCCTGAGGATCTAAGATTTTTGGGTTTTGTTCACTATGTTTATGTGACCTTGTCTATGAAGTTTTGATAGTTGGAAGTCTATAGAGCTCCTTGTAGAGAATATTTTCTCTTCAAACCCTATGTTCCAATATTATTTAGCCAATTTTGAGAAAGAAGGGGGCTTATTGTTTGTAATATTTACTAGACATGGATCCACACCCCTTGTGTGGGCACACTACCTACATACCAATACTCTGAAGAGGGATCAAGCCATATGTAATTCTCCTACTTGATTTGCTTTATGTAATTATGTGTATAAATATGTATAATGTTAAATTGGAAGTGATTTAGGTGTATAAAGATGTATAAGAGAGAGAGGAAGAGAAAAGAATTAATACACCTCACTAGGTATGCAAACCAATATAAAACTTGTTATGATGTTGAGTGATGCTAAGTAATACTAAGTAATGTTAGATGATGTTATACCAAGAGTAATATCATGAAAAGAGCTGAGTGCTCAAATCCCCAAGAGTGATTCAAGAATGAAAAAGTTGGGCCTTTAGCTCCATTATCACCCACTAAGTGAAGCTAGGTCATCATACATGTGTTGATCAATTTTTAGACTATGTGTCTAATCCCTCTGAGTAGGTGGCTCAAGAATACAAAAGATAGCTAGTCCTTTGGCTCCATCATTGCCCCATAAAGTGAAGCTATGAATTGATATTGGTATGAAATGTATGTCATATGAGATGGCTCTTGAATCCCATGAATGTAATGTGATCTGATAATGTTGGCATGAATATCCAAATGTATGCTATAAACTAGGCCACTCTTGGCCACTTTGAAAGCTAGAGATTAGGCTTGTATGAAAGCCAATCTAAAACTGGTGCACTAGGCTTATATGAAAGCCACACAAAAACTTGGGAAATCAAAAATGTGGAAGTTAGGCTTGTATGAAATCCATTTAAAAATAATGCCAACCACCTGTAGATGGAATAAGGCACATAATTTCTAAGAATACCTAGGTAATATTGAACTTAGAAAGGAAAAGAAAACAAGTGTGTCATGCACATTGCCCCCAATCACTAGTGTTTGGAACATGGATTCTGATCTACAAGTTATATCAACTACCATGTATAAAACTAGAAGTAAGAGCCATCATGATGTGCATGATTCCCCTTATATCTATATTATCTTAGCAAAAGTATACTTAAAACTATTGATTCTAAACTATTCTAGTTATGCAAAACTATAGCTAAACCTACTTTTTTGCTTGTTTTTTGAAAGTCTAGTTTTTCTACTATTCAGATAAGATCACTAAAAGTGGACACTAATGGCGCTATTACTATAGTCAAATATTGGTGCTATTTTCTTGGGCCAATTTGGTAACTATTTTGATATTTTCACTATCTGCTTAGTCTGTTCTGACTATTTTGATGTCTAGTTGTAGTTCTAGGTGTGTTAAAGGCTAGATTTTTTACTATTATGAGCTCTGATATCTATGATAAAAACCCTCATTTGTTACTCCCTCTTCTAAGGGTAGGAATTAATACCTTATAATGAGTGCCCTCAAAATAAATATCCCTATAAGTGTGTTATGCTACAAAGATACATAGTATAGAAATGATAATCGATAAGATATCTTAAGATATAGCATGATTTGTATTGAGAGATTATTAGATCAACATGGCTGTGACTAGATGTATATAATAATGTAATAACATGTGCAATGTACTAAACTAGAAATGAAAGTATGGTTAGTTGTTAGTTGTTAGTTTTTAGTTGTTAGTTGTTAGTTGGATGGATGGATCATGATGTCCATCATGGCATATAAGAAATCAAGATGAATGCATGATGTGGATTATGGCATTGCAATCAATTAGAAGTAAATAAGCAACAAGTACATAAGGTAAGAAGTAAGAATCATACTAGGGAATCCAAGGGGCCACACAAAAAAGGGACATGGGCATATCTCACTCATACTAGAAGGCATACATATAAGGCATGTTCAAATGCCACATACACATACAAATCAAACAAGCAAAGATAGCATGGAAGCCATAAACACATAATAGAGTATAGGCGTAGTACATTAGCAAATATTCTAAGGCACACACAAGACATAGAATCAAAGGACATTGTCAAATGTCCTAAGGCACACACAAGACACAATAGCAAAGGACATTGACAAATGTCTTAAGGGACATGCAAGAGACAATCAAGAACTGAGAAATTCAATCATATCTAGCTACAAAAAGTAAGAAAGAAAAGCATGTAATAATGGAAAATACAATCACATCTAACTAATCAGAGAAAGAAGGAAAGTATACAAGACATGTTAGTACAAGACTAGGTATATGCTAATAAATACACAAGTGTTATTGTTTACTATGATTTGTAACTCTATTCTTAAATTTTAAGAAGAAATAAACAAAACATGAGAGGCATGTACCTAGTTAATGTTACACTCATTGATGACTAAATGAAGTAATAACTTCTTTTTGGTGAGGAAGGACTACTTGTAATAAGATAGCACTAAAATAAATTGTTGGTTAGACAAATATGAAGGGTGGACTACCTAGCATATGTTAGATCCAAGAAGCATGAGCTTCCTTGGATGACTGTCGATCCACTCCCCTAATAACAAATAGTGTTATTAAAATAAAGAAAAGTTAGTTGCATTTAAAGTGACAAAAAAGTAAATGCTTATTTCAAAAATAAATAAAATACATATTCCATAGAGTGATTAAAGGTATCACAGTAGGTCAATACCATGCCAAAATGAGTCAAGACCTAGTTCAAAAAATTTGAATAGGCTCTACAAATAGATCAAAAAAAGAAAATAGCTTCTAATTGGGGAAAAGGGGGTGAAAATAACAAAATATTATGTTTTTGATGGGTGATCATTGATGGCTAGGTTGACTAGCGATGGTTAATATGATTGGTGATGGTTAGGTGACTGATGATGATTATTGTAATTGGTGATGATTTCAAGAATTAATGATGGTTATCTATGGGATCTTGGTAGGATATTAAAGTGGAGTTAAAAAAGAAATGATGGATGAATAGGGGTTTAAAAGTAGATCTAAAAGATGTGAAATGAATTTTGGGTGGTCTAAAATATGTAGAATGAGGTGTAAGTGGTCTGCTTAAGACATCAAAATTATCAAATAAAGGAAATACTAAAAAACAAGTAAAGAATACTTGCATATTGCAAAAGGGATGCCAGAAGCAATCTGAAGAAAATTGGCCAGCATAACAGTAATTCAACCTTCAAAAGTCATGTGGATAGAGTCTCGAGTTGCTTGGATACCCATACAAAGGAGATAAGAGGTCCTAGATGCAAATTTTTGATCCTTAGTTCTTCCAATAGCCCTCATTTTATAGCAAGAAGTTGCTAAGTGAGGAAGAAGGAAATTGTTAAATTGGCCAGGGATAAAGATGTTAATTCGAAGTGATGTTAAGTTGTATTCTTTACATGGGAAAGTTTTTATTTTTCTCATGTTTATCGCATACATAGTTGGAAGTGACTTTAAAGTAGGCCTAGGGACCTAACTGATGATGGTCAGGCTAACTGGCACTGGTTAGGCTAATTGGTGTCGATAGAGGGCCTAAAGTAGAATGGGTGAAAATTAGTTTAAAAGAAGGTAGATTTAAAAAGGTCAAGTTAAAAAATCAATAAATGGGGTAAGTTAACTAGGTGTTCAATTAGCTCCAGGGTTGGGTAGGGGTTCAAGGCATGGGTTTGACATCGAAAACTAGCTGAGGTGCAATTTTTAAGTGTCTACATTTTTCCCCTTTTTATTGTGTAGTTTTAGGTCAATAAGTTGTAGAAAAAAAACAAACAATTTGGTAGTTCTGATTTGGTTGCCCTAAGTGTGGGAGGAGGTATTCCCCCTCAAACTAGGAGTCAATGAGGCAAAAACTAAAATGGGTGCATGGTTTGATATACGGTAAATGATAATTCATGAGGTGAGTGACTAAGGGTTGGAAATATGAGATGCAAAAATGTGCACAAAATGTGATAAAGTGGGAGGGTCAAGATCATGCAAAGAGTAATAGTTGGCAATGTTGATAATAATAAGTTGAGGGCTAGGCCAAGTGAGATAATAACTAATCCCCAATGTTGGTCATAGTAGATCAATTTACATGGATCAAGTCTCCTAGACAAGGTTGGTAATTTCATGGGTATCTAAGTTAGGAAGTGCTCCTTTAAAAATCACAAATGGTTGGGTCACATATGAGGTGGTGAAAATTATAAAAAGTTCAACATGGAAAAAATTGATCCATGCAGTCAAATATAACCAAAACAAGGTCATCAAAAAACATGCAAAAATGTCAGTTATAAAAATGGCCAACATCAAGGTAGATGTGGGTAAATAAGTTGGATGGATGGTTGGGTAAAGAATGGTTGAGCTAAGTCCTGATGTACTAGGAAAGAGGATGTTGCCTACATAGTCTAATGGATGGTGGATCCAACATGAACTTTAGGACTAATGTAGTTCTTGAGTGGTTCATGGGTTGGTTATAGATAATATGTGTTTCTCCAAAGGTCAAGGAGTGATATTTGATTGGATTTCCCCAATGTGAAACACCATAAGGTTTGGTGTGGGTAGAGGTGTAATGGAGAAGGGTGATCTCCAAAAGCATGAATTTTGGTGACAGTCCCAAACATTTAGCACCTAGATGGGCATTTAAAAAAGATGAAGGTAGAGGTTCTTGATTGACAATGATCAGGGTGGTCAATCAATGATGATTACCTTGACTAACACTAGTTAGGTTGAAACACTAAAAAACTAAAAGGTCAAAAGTGAAAATGAGATGTCCTTTTCACCATTTGACTATGGTGATTTTTGTCTAGGTGTGTTTGGTTTTTGGATGTCTGTGAGTATTGTGTGTTAGCTAAGGTGGCAAGATTGGATTGGTGAGCAAGATTGAGTGATTGAGTGTGGTTGGAGAGCTACATAAATGGAGGGTATATGGGGGCATGGCTAAGCAGTGGGATAGAGACTTCAATCGTGATATTGCTCACAAAATGAGGTAGGGTAGCTTTGACTTTGTAATTTGAGTTAATTTGGATGGAGCATAGTTAGAGAGTATATTTTAGAATTAAGTTTTAAGGTTTAAAGTTTATGGTGGAGGTTTAAAGTGTAGGGAGAAGGGTTAGAGTTTAGGTTTAAGGTTTAGAGGGTAAATTATGTAGCTAATACTAAAAAATGGTGTTGAGTGGGTAAAGGAAAGGGGGTGGGGTGGTACTTAGTTTGGGCTATAAAACCAAGTATGCATTTTTGATGTGATTATTTTTTCATAAGCAAGTATGCAGATTTAGATGAGGGATCGAGTCTCATAGATTTTCAAAGATGTTCAAGCCATGATGATAAATGAGGAGTGGTGACATATGGAGGATATGGGCTTAGGATCCACATGGCATTACCATTAGCTACCATAGAATGCAGGTATGATTGTTTCCCTCATTGAGAGATGAGATCTAGCAATAAAAACCTTCTATTTGTCAATGGGAGAGATGAGCATTGTATTGAAGGATATACACAAGATCACCCATATGCCTATTTAAGGGGATTTTATTTATCATATAGAGAGGGAGGAGATCCCTTATCACATGGAGCTATTATATAGAGCAGACATGGCCTATGCCAAATAGCATGTAGATGGTGTGAGTATCTAGCCACAATTTTAGAGGGCACCATTAGAGAGATGTCTGATGACCATGATGATGATGGTGGTGACCTACTTTGTATTGCTAGATTTAAGCCATGGGAGATTCCCATACTTGCTACTAGGGATGCTTATAGAGATGTTGCTTGGGAGGAACTTATTCGGGTGGGCCCCAATTTTATTGGTCTAAATTTATAAAGAGTTATGGTGGTTTTGAGCACATCACCATTATGGGATTTAAAGCATGGGGTTAATACTCTATTTCTTGGAATATGAGCACATTGTGCTATTGAGACCATTGGGGTTACCCATATATGTTTATGTAGCTACAAAATATAAAGTGGGTTTTATGCACTAGAGGAGAGTTGGTGCCCTATTAAGGGTAGGTGGGGACACATTAGATGTGGAGTGCTTTAGGGATCCCTTGGATAGCCTAGTTTTTTATGACATAGTTTGGAGGCCTTATGTTAGTTGGCCACTATGGGTTGGATATAGGAACCATACCATCTAATTATAGAGTTGGAGATGGGTATTTAGGTGATGGGATGGTAAGACTGAGCTCATCCCTATTGATCAAGTATGTTGACAGTTTGGTTTGGTATAGGATATTCCACTAGTTCCCTTTTATATAGGAAGGAGGAGATAGATATTTTACTACTAGAGCTATAGCCACAAGACGTGTTAGACTATGAGGAGCTACTAGTGAGAGCTATTATGGATGATGTAGGAGTTCTTGATGATGGAGGCCATGGGTCCATGGATGTTGATCTAGTAAGGGGACTAGTATAGGGTGACCCATAGATAGCAATAGCACTAGCAGTGGATCAGGCCTAGATTACCACTCTATAGGGATAGGTTACTACTCTTCAAGGTTAGATAAGAGAAGTGATATTTGAGAGGGATCATGCCTAGGATAGGTTACTACCTTATAGGGATAGGTAGCTATTTTATAGGGGTAGGTCACTATAGCTACAATAGAGAGGGACTAAGTGAGGATCACATTTAGGAAGGTTACTCAGGAGAGGGACTCCCTAAGGTAGATAGGTAGAGTAGTGGTGGTGCCTCCCAATTTTGTTACATAGGCATGATATGTCACCACATTATAGGAGCTGAGATACTATGAGGGCCTTATAGTAGAGCATTTCCCTAATGAGTTCTGGTGGGGTGAGTACTAGGTTATGGTAGTAGGTGGACCAGTACTCATGACACTAGGTTAGTGGGCAGCAATAGTGACACCTAGATAAGGAGGTATTTCAAGGGGACCTCCACTAGATGGGGGAGCAGGTGCAGATGAGGCCAATGGTAGTGGTACCCCTGGACCTTGATATATATGTGTTGAGATTTTGATATGTATATTATGATTTTTAGGGGCTTACAAGCTGACAATGTGATATGTATATGATCGAGAGATATATATAGGATATGTAATTATGATGTATACACATGATTCAAATGACTTGTATGATATATGTTTTTAGAGGTTTATTAATGTTATGGGTGTCAATATGTTTATTGATTATACAATGATTATTACTTATTTATGTTTTTAGATATTATAGATATGATGATTATTTATGGATGTTGATATGTAATTATTTTATGTAGACTAATGTACATTTGATTTGGATACCGACCTGCGTGCTGATGACATGAGATGTATATGAAAGAGGTTATAGACTTTGAGAAGTATTGTTGGTATATGAGATTTATATGGGATGGATGTTAATGTATTATTATGTAGATATTTATGATGTTTTATTATTAATGTGAATGTTATGGATGATCTAGTATGGTTTTTTATGGTTAAGAGATGATCATGTGATATGGATTACTATATGGTTAGCATTGGTATGCGATGAAATTTGTTTATGTTTTGGCTAATCATGATGTTCATGATAATGTTAATGTATATAATTTAATGTATGGGTAATGATCATGCATTAAGAAGATAAAATTTGGTAATGTAGGTAACATTTGGATTTGATCTAGCAAAATGTAATGTGATTATTTCATTATGATTGTTTCATTGTGAAGGTTTATGATAAGTTGTTCAAAGTTGATAATGTTATGGTATGTATTTGATAAGATTTGATGTAGGTAGAAAAATGTGATAAAGGAGTTTATGAGAGACAACATCCTTATGAACCAAATAAGAGGGGTCAGGACAAAAGGCATATTGGGTTCATTGGCAAGGACCCTATTAAACCGAAGTTAGATAAGTTTTAATGAAGATAAGCCTTTTATATGCTTTGCATTAGCACATTTTTAGTGAAAAAATGCCTTTATAAATGCAATGTGCCAAGTGAGATCATAGTCCCTTGATTTTTTTAGAGGGTACAAAGGGAAAATGGGTGATAGGTAAATGGAAGGGAAAGGGTGATGTATGAATCTGATGTGGGTTGACCTACCCCTTCCATAAATGACCTCAAAACTAGAATAGATAAGTCCATGTCTTGATACAAGGTGTAGACTGATCAATGAGAGAAGCTTACAAATAGCATTTATGGGAGGGATAATTGCAATCCCCCTTTTTGGGATAAAATTTTCTTGTGATTTATATTTTTTATTTTCATAGATTGAAGCTGATCAATGTAAGAATATTTTAATGATTATATTATTGAAAAGTTTGACTTAGTCATCCTTCAAGGGAGTGATCCAAGTTTAGATTTTTCTTTTTTGTAATATTTCAACCATCTTTCAAGGGAGTGTTCAATCTTTTTGATATTTATTAGTGGGTAGTCATCCTTCATTGGAGCAGTCTATCTTTTTGTTACTTTTTAGTTGTAAACCATCCTTTGTGGGAGCGGTTTGCAATGCTTTTGATTTTTGAATGATTTCTTTAGACATGGACAAGCATAAGCAAGCTTAGAGGTCAATCTTTAAGAGGGTAAGACTTTTATCACAAAAGTCAATTGATAGGTAATGGAAGGTGATTTTGAAAGATAAATGACCATGGGATTCCATCTGATTAGAGATGAAAAGTATCCATGAGAGCCATGCCATGGGTAGAGCCACAATGCCCTTGCTTAGGATTAAGCTAAAACTATGATAGATAATCACATGGTTTTGTTGTAATCAAGTGTCCTTAAGAAGGATTAGGGTAAATATATAGGGAAGATGAAAGTTTTCTAAACCAAGGGATGAGCTCAAGTTAGACAACAAGGTTAATCAAGTCTTTCTTAGCAATAGAAAGGATGCAGATGCAAAGCATTGAGAGGCTCAGGTTCTAGTTTGCCTTCGAGGGAGGACAAATGATAATCTCCAAATCTATACTTATAATTGATGATATAAGGTCTAATCTAATTGAAAGAAATTTTTCCCTTTTTTCCATATTTGTTACGTGTTGGTTTTCTTTAAGGATGAGATCTTTGATATTAAACTCTCACTCTTTTAAAAGTTTGTTGTAAGCATGGGTGATTCACTCTTGGTAAATGTGAAGATGATTAAGGTTGATGAGTAGATGTTCATCAAGAAACTCAAGGCATGTGAGGTGTTCTTGATGGTAATCATCTTTAGAAATGATGTCTTATAAATATATGTGAAGAGAAGAGATCTGGATTTTGAGAGGCAAGATGGCCTCTACCCCAAAGACTAGAGAGAAAGGCATAGAACCTGTTATGGTTTGGATGCTAATGTGATAGGCCCATGAAGTGAAGGGGATGTGAATGTGCCAATCTCAACCTAAAGTACTTACAACCTTGGTTAACATCTTGATGATGGTTTTATTGGAAACCTCTGCTTGTCCTTTAGTTTGTAGACAATAAGGCAAGGAATGGCTTATATTGATGTGAAAAGCATCACAAATAGCTTAGAATTTCCTATTTTTTAAGTATTTTCCATTTTCATTGATGATCTTATGGGGAAAACCAAAATTATAGATTATGTGGTGATTAATGAAATCTATAATTTTCTTAGCTTTGGTTAAAATAACAGGAATGGCTTCCACCCATTTGGTGAAATATTCAATAGTGTTAATGATGAATTAATGTCTTTGAGATGAGTGAGAATTAATTTCTCTAATAAGATCAATCCCCCATTGTGATAATGGCCAATAATCTTTGGATACTTGAAGTCCATGAGAAGGTGCATGATGCAAATTGGCATGTTGTTGGTATTTGATGCACTTCTTTACATAGTCATATAAATCTTGATTAAGGGTAGGCCAATAATAGTTAAGATGTAGGATTCATTTAGTGATAGTGAGGCCACTAAAATACCCCCCATAGATTCCATCATGGGTTTCCTTAATGGCATGAGAAATCTCATGACTATGAATACAACAAAGAAGAAGGTCATCAAAGCCATGCTTGTATAGGATTCCCCCTAGTATGGTATAATGAGAGGTACCTTGCATGAAGGTTTTTTGAGTATTTTTTTAGAGGTTAGGTGGCATGATAACATGATTAAGTTAGTTAAAAATTTGTTCATACCAGATGTCGAGAGGAGAGGCCTCTACATTATAAATGGTAGGAAGGTCTGAACTAATGTATGAAGGCTTGATGAAAAAATGAATGATGACAAATAATTTAGATGTAGTAAGATGAGAAGGGATTTGAGATGCTAGGGAAGCCATCTTATCTACAAATTCATTGGTAGACTGAGGAACCAACTAGATTTGGTGATGTTCAAATGATGTCAAGAGTTCATGAACTAGAAGCTTATATTTTGTAAAACATTATTCTTACATTGATAAGACTCATTAACTTTATTGATCATGAGTTAGGAGTCACCAAAGATAGAAATAGTTTTGATTTCGAAGGTGAGATTTGTTTTTAGACCTATAACTAAGGCTTCATATTCAGCTATGTTATTGGTAAACTCAAAGTCAAGTTGAAGGGAAAGTGGGAGAGGTTCTCCATGGAGGGGAACGAGGATTACTCCTACACCCCCACCATGTTGGGATTTGGAGCCATCAAAAAACATGGTCATTTGGTAGGTGGAGTCTTCCTAAGAAAGAGTCGTAATAGATTCATCAGGAAAGGTAAGAGGAATGGATTGGTTATCTAGTAGGGGAGCCTCAACCAATTGGTCAGCAATGACTTACCCCTTGATGGATTTTTTTAAGGAACTCAAGATCAAAATTAGCTAAGAGCATGAACCACTTAGCCATACGTTGATTTTGGTATGGCTTGGAGTGTATATACTTAATTGGGTCAGTATTAATAATGACATATGTTTTATGATTAAGGAGGTAGTGATGGAGTTTGGAGGTGATGAAGATGAGTGCAAGACACATATTTTTAGGATAAGTGTATCATGTCCCATACTCTATTAGGGAATGTATAATACAATAGATGGATTTCTCTTTATTTTTGTCACATTGATGAGCAAGCATGTCCCTCAAAGAGTGATCAGTGGTAGATATATAAAGGTAGAAAGGTTGGTCCTCTTTAGGTGGGATGAGAACTAGTGGATAAAGTAGATACTCCTTGAGTGAATAAAATGCTTGTTTTCAATCTCTCATACACTTAAAGGAAATGTCTTTTCTAAGGAGATGGTAAAATGGTTGGCACCTATTTGATAGCTGTGAGATAAAGTAGTGGATAGATTGGAGTTTTCCTTGTAGGCTATAAAGTTGTTTAAGGTTTGTTGGAAGAGGCATTTATAGGATTTCTTTGACCTTGGCAAGGTAAATTTCAATTTCATGAAGGGAGATGATAAATCCAAGGATAATTCTAAATAGAACCCCAAAAATACATTTCTTAGGATTGAGCATGACATGGAATTTGATTAGTCGGTCGAAGATGATTGTGAGAAAAGTAAGATGGTCCTTGTGGTGTTTAGATTTCCTAAGGAGATCATCCACATAATCCTCCACAATTTTATGGATGAATTCATGGAAGATATAGGTCATAACACATTGATAAGTTTCCCCTATGTTCTTTAAGCCAAAAGGCATAACCTGATAGTAGAAGGTTCCCTAAGGGGTAATGAAGGTAGTTTTATGTTAATTCAAAGGGGTAATCATGATTTAATTATATCCTAAAAAAAAATCCATAAGATATAACATTTCATGGATAGCAGTAAGATCAACTATTTGGTCAACATTGGGTAAAGTAAAGTCATCTTTTGGACATGTGAGGTTAAGGTTGCAAAAATCCACATAAAGGTGAAGTCCCCCAGTGGGTTTAATAACAAGAATAATATTAGAGACTCATTATGGATAGTCAATGGGTTGGATGAAGTCAACAAATAAGAGATGATGAAGATCCTCTTTAAAAAGAAAGGCAATGCAATGATGTATCTTGTGAAGCTTTTACCATACTGGTTGGGCTTTAGGATGGGTAATGATGTTGTGAAGGGCATTTGAAGGATCAATCCTAAGCAAATCCTAATAAGACCATGTAAATGAGATATTAGCGTATTGAAGGAAAGATAAGTATTCTTGTTTTTCCTTGGGATTTAAATATTATCCAAGCTTAATGATGCATGGGTTATCATGATTTTCAAAATTAATATCGTTGGTAGATTCATTGAGCATTGTTTATTTTTTAGGAGGAAGGGATTTTTGAATAGAAGAAATGGTCTTATCATCTTAGTGTTGGATGGTGTTGATGGTAGAAGAGTATTTTTCTACAATCTCAGGGTGAATGAGAGGAAGTAACTTATTTTGGCCACCTTTGTGATCGATTAAAGGGCCTAGGCTAATGGTGTTCATCAAAAAAAAAGTTAGGGGGATATTGTCAATATCTTTAGATTTTGATGGTGATTGAGTTTATGGTGAAGGTATGTCCTCATCAATAGGAGAAATAGAATGAGGTGAGTCAATGGGCTCTTCTAATGGGACATACCCAAGGCCAAAAGACTCATGTGGTTCTAAGGTTTTGATTATAGGTAATGCATGGGGTCCCTATTCATAACAACCAAGTCCAAACCCTTTTTAGGAATAATGATGAAGATATAGTTAGGCAAATGCTAGCTTATCTAGGTAGGATAAATCAAAAGTGAATGGTTGGATATATGAAATAGAATTAGAGGTGAGAAGTGGTTGATCGAGTCCCCCATAAATGAAGTTTGTTTGAATATTTGGTAAACCAAAAGGGATAATGGTTCCTAGATTAGGGTCATAAGAAGGGTCATATTTGAGGTTTTCATACTCTTGTAGAGTAGGGAAATCATCCAAGGTGAGAAGGTATTACTACCCAAGGGAGAGGACATTGAAATATTTGTGTAAAGGGATCATCAATCAGAATATGGGAAGAAGAGATAGATGTACTAGTTGAAGCTTCATCATTTTTAATGCTAAAAGTACTATGAGCGGTGGTTGGTGGTGTAGGAGTTGTATTAGGGTTGGTTGATTATGAGGTAGATGAATGGGGAATAAAAACATCATTAGGCTATAGGTCATGTTGTAATATGTAAAAGGATTGGGGTCAGCCTTGATAGTTATAACTTACCCTTCATGTTCAAATTTAACACAATGGTGTAGAGTAGAGGGGATATAACTCATGGCTCAGATCCAAGGGCATCCCAGTATAATGTTATATTGGAACTCACCATATACAACATAAAATAGTTTAGGAATGGTGCAAGGTCCCAAGTGTATATGAAGGATAACGATCACCAAGGTAGTTTCCATTATATCATTAAATGAGTGAAGAATTGTGGTGATTTTGGCCATGATGTTCTTTGGTAAGTGTAGCTAGTGAAAATCATGGGAAGAGATTATATTGATGTTGGATCCTCCATCGATCATCACCCTTTTAACATGGGTGTGACTAATGTACATAGTGACAAAGAGAGGAGGATCGGATTCTTTAGAATGTGCTAGAGGTATCTTAGAACCTTGAAAGGTGATGGCAGTTGAATGTTGGAGGGCCTTAACAAAAGATAAAAGAAGCTTAGAGTCATTTGGTTATACCTCTATAGAGGTGCCTGATGGTGATGAGGAATGGTGTTGATCAAGTCATAAAGACTCATCTTAATCAGTGCTTGGTGAATTTGCTTCAACATAGTTTACTTAATGGATGCGAAAGAGTCAATGGAGGGTACACCTAATATAGAAACATTAGGTCTTGGTGATGGCATGGGTGAAGAGGTTGGTGTTGGGGATTAGATGGAAGGTTGAGAGTTTAAAGGATATGTCCATGGAATAGACTTATTGGCTCTTTCTTTACCCCTTTGTTGAGCTTGAGATTAGGTAATCATGTGAATGGTGTCGATAATAGGATTGGTTAGACTAGGTGATGCTTTTTTTCCTCCCCCTCACCTTTAGGTAGAATTAGGGGAGCTAGTATAAGTTGGGTTAGTGGTTGGATTAGTTGGGTTGGTAAGGAGGGTGAAATTAGTTCATCTGATAACAGATCATCATCATCATCATATAGGTGGTGAATAAGTTCTTAGAGAGATTTATTATTCTCCATGCCATGTCTTGATACCCTATGGTATGCACAGATCAAAGTATCATCAAACTAAGAAGGTTTGGTTTTAGAGGTGGTGAATGAATTAATGGACATAAGTTTAATGGAAGATGTTTGTAATAACCTCTACAAAATAACTGAGTAGGATTCATTTAGAGGCATTGGAGGTGTTGAAGTTTTGGTTGTATAAATAGCAACCTTCTTAGGTGGGGCGTTGACTTTTGAAATGGTAGGTGATTTTGTGGATGCTTTAGGTTAGGGTGGATTAGTTATGGTTGGTTTAGAGCTAGATGGATTCAAGGTAGATGATGAAGGATTGATAATAGGGGGAAAGTGGAAGTAGCTAAATTAGTTAATAATGATGAAGGAGATGATGACTTGGGAGGGGGAGGAATAGGCATAGAAAAGGGGGTTGGTTTAATCAAAGATATATATGTAACTAGGATAGTAGAAGGGTGAGGTCTTTAAATAGATATTAAATAGGAAGGAAGTAGAATTGGTTGGGTTTGGGGTAGAGGTTTAGGCAACTCCACTTTTCTATTTGCTTTTGTTGGTAGTTTCTTTGGTAGATGTGATGGAGTTAGATCTAACTTCAAAGGTGGGTGAACAATGCTAGGCTTAGGGAAGATCTCAAAATTCTTGGTTGGTCTAGCCAAAAATTATGAGATTATTTGGGTAGATGTGGGTAATATGGTTCTCCTATAGCTTAGGAGAAAAATACATTTGATGGAGGGGTGATAATAGGTTTAAAGGTGGATGCCAATGAGGTAGAGGGCTCAATTTTATTCTAGTATGGGAGGCCAAGACGATGCTAAAAGGTGGCTCTATTAAAGTCAGGTTGTGAAGCAAATTATAGACTTTTTACTAACCTAGAAAAAGGCTTATAAATGGGTTTGGTTCCTTGATCAATTGCTTCAAATGTTAAGCCCCTGGTTGAAGAAGAGGGAATGGTTCCTTCATCTTTGCCTAGGATAGAAGGTTTCATAATTTTTTATTGGATATATGGGATAGTTTATGATTGCAAGGTAGTTTCTAATGGGGAAATGGATGGTTCTTTGATTGGGGGTGTAGGTGTGGTCACAATTTAGTCCTTATTTTGGGTATCTAATGGAATGGACAATGGCTTTAGTGTGTTGATAGATGAGGTCATGGAGGAGGTGGTTACATCAATAGTTGCCTTCCTTGATGCTTCGATCAATGAAGTGGTAGATATAGGTATAGCTTGATTAGATGAAGGGATGGGGGTTATTGATCCCTCTGTTTGGGTTCCCAAAAGGATGAGAGGTGAATTTGATTCTTCAACAGGTAAAGTAGATGAAGGAGCGAGTGAAGTAAGGGGTTCATCCACCATATTGATAGTGTGTGCTTCATGAGATAAAGATGGTTCAAACTAGTTTTTATGGGGTTAGGTAGGTGGATCATGGTTAGGAAAAGGTTTGCAAAAAATATTGAGAGAATGGTTGTGGGGTGTGTTGAGCTTGTCAAATAATAATTTACCATTATCAATTAGGTTTTGGACAAGACTCTTAAATGTATTACATCGATTTATGTCATGTCTAATGACCTAATGGAATGTGCAATGGTCATTTTCATTGTACCACCCAAGGATGGGGCGATAAGGGTCAAATTATTGAGGTGGATTAATGGTAGGAAGTTGGATGGCATTAGCCTTTAGCATTTTTTCTAACATGGAGGCATAATAGTATCTTATAAGTGTCAATTATTTAGGGGGAACCTGATTTTGGTTTCAGTTTGGTGGGTAAAAAGGATTAGAAGGAGTGGTTTGATGTGGTTGGTTAATGGATGGAGGTGGGGTAAATTTTAAAACAACCAATTTTTTAGAAGATTTAGCTTTAGGATTGGGTTGGTTAGTTGCCTTGGTGGAAGAGGGATCATTGGGTTTGAAGCTAGAATTATGGTTGTGTAGTTTTAACTTCCCTTAATCTATACACCAGTTTTCAATTTTTTTTGCCATAGTGAATGTTTCATAAAAGGTTTTTAAATGTTTGCACTTGAAGGATGGGAGCATGTGTTTCATTCATCCCCTAGAGAAAATCTCAATAATTTATATTTTGGGTAGTGAAAAAGATATTTGATTGATGAGACCTCACCATCATGTGATGAATTCAATAATTGATTCATCATCAAACTTCCTGATAGAATAAATGTTGGTTATGGAGACCTTCTTAAATGTGTTCATCAAAAAATGTTCTAAGAAGATTTGGGCAAGTTGGGTGAAATAAATGATAGAGTGCCTAGGAAGGGCACTATACCAATCAAAGGTAGGTCCTGATAAAGATATATGGAAGGTTCAGAGGAGGAGAGCATCATCATATGAGATCAAGTAATAATAATGGTGAAATTCCCTCAAATATTGTTGAGGATCCTCCTTACCCTAAAACTTAGAGAATTTGGGGAGTTCCCATTGAGGGGGATAAGAATGAATTGGGATAGATGGGTTAATGGGTTCATTATAAATTTGGTCATAGGATAGAAGGCTATGGGACCCAAAGATAGATAATTCAAGATGGGTCATCTTGTCTATGAGCATTCTAATCAGGTTGGGTTGCGGTTGGGCAAAAAACATAATTTGATGGCATATTCTATTGAGGTTGGGTTACAACTATAAATTGATATGTGGTAGGAGGTATGAAAGTAACCACATATTGGCATGTGGTAACTTGAGGTTAGGATAGTGCCCCGACAAGATTGATAGGCATTAAGGGTTGGGTGGAAGGTGCAATATATCCTTGTGGGTTAGGAATATATTGATAAGGTGCTACAAGGACTTGTTGAGAAATTGATAATGGTTGGTTTAGGGGTACACTTGGGTTGGTCGATAGGGGTATGGTTTAGGTTGGCAACACTAAATTGTCGGTGGGTTTTTGATGAGTATTCACCCTAGTTCTAATTGGGGGAAGATTTTGTGGTATAGATAGTACTAAGTTCTAAAAGAGTGTAAAAGTTGGCATATTGGTTGAGTGTGAGGGAATGGTAGAAATAGGTGTGGAAGTTATCACATTAATAGAAGGGGCATAAGTGACAAGGGGTAAAGTTGAGCCAATGTTAGAGGTATTGGTTGGGGTGATAGGTGTCTGGGTAGAATTAGTAGATGAGCCAATGGTAGAATATGAAGCTTGGCTAACAGAAGGTTGGGTTGATGTAACACCCACCATGAGGTGGTGTGGCATATCATAAGGTAGATCTAATGAATGAGCTAAAATAGTTAAAGCATGATAAGATAAGGTTTAAAGGAAGTGTTGAAGAGCCACTTGGTTATTGTCCAAAAAGGCATCAAAATATGGATCACCTTTGGGGACCATCATAGGCAAAGGAAGATTATGGGGTGAAGTATGAAGGGATCTATCAACATCTGAGGTGTAATCTATGGATGAGGATGAAGAGGAACATGGTGGTTGGTTGTTTAGATTTCTTAGTTGTTGTCTAGTAAAGACCATATGAGAAATTATAAATGGATAGCGAACCTCTCACCTCAAACAATAAGCAAACAAAAGAAAATCTCAAAGCAAACAAGGCACACACTAAAAGCGCACTTAATTCTAAGATTCATTTTAAATCACTTTTAGCTTATGCCTTAAAGAGTGTGAAATGGGAAATTAGCTCTCAAGTCAAGTACTAGAAGGGTCATCTAAGGATGGTTTTGGGTTAGATTTTGGTGCTCAAAATAATCTACACTAGACCAAGTATGTGGCCCAGTACTAGGGGCTTGTTCCCCACACTTCACAAACTCGAAGTCGAGTCAGGCTGCTTATCCAATAGATACTATTTGTCTAGAGTTTATACTCCACCAGATAATGGAGTAGGTCCTCCCTTTGGTGATAAAATATAATTGGGATCAGTGGGTAGGGTAAGGTGATCTAAAGGGTGATGAAATCCTAATGGGCCTTGTCTTAATTAAGTTTTGATGTTTGTTTTTTGCAAGTAGTTTGGTAGTGTAACATAAGTGTGCTATGATTAATTCAAAATGATTTTAATTAACTAGGTGAGCTAAATAAAGCATTCAAACCTTGAATGCACTCAATTTTAACCAAAAAAAATATTTTGATTTCATTGAATGAAAATAGAACAACTAGAATGAACCTAATGCAAGATGAAGATGCAACTTAGGCATAGAATGTTTCTTTTGAGATTTTTGGAAAAGAAAAGAAATGATTTTTTTTTTAATTTCAATAAAATGATGGAAATGAAATAAAATTAATTTCACTAATGCAAATATATGCTTGAAGAACTATGAACCTAGAAGGTGTCCCATCGGGCATGCCAGAATGCTTCCTATGAATTCTAACTCTATTCTTAACTTTTAGAAAGAAAGAAATAAAAGATGAGGGGCATGTACCTAGTTAACATTGTTCTCATTGATGACTAGATGAAGTGAGAACTCCTTTTTAGTGAGGAAGGACTACCTACAATAAGACAACACTAAACCAGATTGTTGGTTAAATAAATATGAAGGGTGGATTACCTAGTGTATGCTAGATCCAAGAAGTGAGAGATTTCTTGGATGACTGTCAATCCAGTCCCCTAATAACAAATAGTGATAATAAAATAAAGAAAAGGTAGTTGCATTTAAAGTGATAAAAAGGTAAATGCTTGTGCCAGAAATAAATAAAATACCTATTCCAAAAAATTATTAAATGTAGCATAGTGGGTCAATATTATGCCAAAATGAGTCAAGACTTGGTTCAAAAATTTTGACTAAGATTTACAAATAGATCAAAAATAAAAAATAGCTTCTAGTTGGGGAAAAGGGGGTGAAAATAAAAAACTATTATGTTTCTGATGGGTGATGGTCAGGTTGACCGGAAACAATTGATCTGACTGACAATGGTTAGGTGATTGGTGATGGTTGTTGTAACCAACGATGGTTGTAAGAATCAATGACAATTGTCTAGGGGAGCCTGGTAGGATATTGAAGTGGAGTTGAAAAAGGAATGATGGGTGGATAGTGGTCTGAATGTAGATCTAAAAGATGTGAAATGAAGTGCAAGTGGTTTGAAAGATGTTGAATGAGGTGTGGGTGGTTTTCTTAAGATAACAAAATTAGCAAAGAAAGGAAATACTAAAAAACAAGTAAAGAATACTTGCAGAATGCAAAAGGGATACCAACAACAATCTAAAGAAAATTATCTAACATAACATTAATTTAGCCTTCAAAATTCATATGAATAAAGTCTCGGGTTGCTTGGATACCTATATAAAGGAAATAAGAGTGTCTGGATGCAAATTTTTTGATCCTTAGCTCTTCCAATAGCCCTCATTTTATAGCAAGAAGTTGCTAAGTGAGGAAGAAGGGAATTACTAAATTGTCTAGGAATAAAGATGTTAATTTGAAGTGACGCTTAGTTATATGCTTTACATGGGAAAGTTTCTATTTTTCTCATGCTTATCTCATACATAGCTAGAAGTGACTTCAAAGTAGTCCTGGGGACTTGATCGATGACGGTCAAGCTAATCAGCACTGGTAAGGTTGACTAGGACTAGTCAAGGGCCTAAGGCAAAATGGGTGAAAATTTGTTTAAAAGAAGGTAGATTTAAAATGGTCAAGTTAGAAAATCAATAAAAGGGTTAAGTTAACTAGGTGGTCAACTAACTCCAAGGTTGGGTAGGAGTTTAAGGTGTGGGTTTGACATCAAAAACTGGTCAAGGTGAAATTTTTATGTGCATATAGCTATATACTAGTGATATGTAGATATAGTAATATGTGTAAGAAAGTAAATAATGTACATCAACATGAGAAATAGAGTGTGTGGTGTAGGAATGGCATAGCCTAGATGGTGTAGTCATATATAATATGCCCCCAGTGGGTATGTATATCGATGTATGTCTTGATGTAGAAGTAGGATGCCCCCTCAATGGGTAGAGTGAAGAAATCAAAGAGTTGGATGTCATTGCACACACTCAAAAGAGATCAAGTGAAGCATGGTTTTTTAGATCAATCAACAAACAATAGCATAGAATAATAAATGTAAGTCTAGCATAATAGTAGAAATGTAAAGCATGAATAATGCATACAATCAAAAAAAAAATTGTGTTTTTACATATTTGAATTTTTTATATAAGTTGTATACAATCAATCACATGAAGACTATGTATAATAATTTGAAAAGGAAATATGTACAATGAAGCATGAAGAAACTATGTACAGGTAATTTTGAAAAGTTATGTACAATACAATGTGTAAAATGAAATGCTAGACATGAAATCTACGTAGATGCATAATATTCATTGGATTTTTGAGTTTATTTCCTTCAAGTGAGGCTAGATGATACACTTTAGGGCTATGATTTTCATTAATAATCTATGGACCTATCCAATTTGGTTTAAATTTTACTTGGGTTTCTTCTTTGGCATTGACATTGTGAATATTTTATTTTAGAATGAGATAATTAACTTCAAATTCTCTAGTGTGAACTCATTTATTGTAGGAACTTTGTATACATTATTTGTAGATTCTGATATGTTCTACTGATTGAATGTGTGTATGGTCTAACTACTCAAGCTGGTGTAAATGATTTTCATGATACTGGTCATTAGTGATGATACCTTTGAGGGAGACACAAAGAGATGGGATTTCTAATTCCAATGGTAAAACTACTTCTATGCCATATACAAGTGAATAAGGAGTGGCTCATATGGGAATGCAGATACTTGTATGATATTCCCTTAATACAAAGACTAGTTGATTGTGTAGACACCCAAAATTGACACACCTATGATTCTGAATATCGAAATAGCCCTGAAAGTACCCCTAGACCCTCTTAGGACCAACCTACAGCTATCAAGCTTAAACCAACCAATCTACATTTAGTTGTACCTAGTTGAGTAACCCTAACCTTTAAGACCCTATCCCTGGGGACTCTAACCATCAACGGTCAGGGTGATCATTGATAGTCAACCTTGGGAACCCCTGACTATCGATGGTTAAGATCCACCTTTTTACCAAGAGTATGCAACCATCCACTGAGCTTTTATAAATATAACTCATCTAAATTTTTGTTGTGAGCCTTTGCATACACAAATTATATTTATATGACCTAGTTACACCTTTACTTCCACTTCTTACTTATGCCTATAAGAGAGAGAGGCTTGGGAGGTCAAATTCATCTATAATAATTATCAAGAGCTTAGGCATTTAGGAGTTTTATTTTGTAGGTTATCAACATTATCAAGCATTATTAGCCATCTCATTGAGAACCAACTTACCACATCTCTCAACCAAGATTTTAGGTACCATTAATCTATTGGAATCAAGCTAGATTCCACCAACAGGCTAACCACATCAACCACCCCCCCAATCAACTTTTGGTAAGACAAGTACTTATTTATCAAATATTCATTTGCTTTTATTCCATTTCATAATCAATCTAGCCCTTGCCTAACTACCAAAATTATTTTATGAAATCCCATCACCTTCTAATGATCAAACCTATAATTCCATAGTCAATTGTCGATGGTTGGACCCCAACTACCGATAGTCAAGCTAACCACCAATGGTTACCTCAACTACCAATGGTCACCTATGGTAGAAAAACTAGCAAATAGATTTGGCCTACCTACACCCAATAAAATCTACATTTCTATATTTTTGACCACTCATAGGACCCTTTCTAATTTTTTGAAGTATACCCCACCCTATTAACACTAGTAATAATTAGTTTATCACTAATTAGATCATTTATAATCTATTTTTCTAGCAAGCTTTCTTGTATTTGATTTTAGTACCTTTTTATTATTGATGAAAGTATCTTCTTTCCAATTTATCAAATTTATTGTTTAAAACATGTGGATTGACATCTCCTAAGGAAGCTCTCACTTATGGGATCTAGTTATCACTAGGCAATCCACCCAACTATCTATCTAACAAACAAGTTTTCTTTAGTGTTTTCTTATCTGCAGGTTTTCCTTCCAAGCCAAAGAGTAGCTCTCACAATCATTTAGATTTAACACGTGTGTACAAACAAACAAGTTTTTCAACCACACCCATATTATGTTTCTTTTGTCTCTTCTCTAGAACTTAGTGAAAATTTACATGAAACATTCTAGCACTCTTGGTGGGACCTAGAGTCTTTACTCACATTTTCTTTGCATTTGTATGCTCTCCTCTCTATTTATGCTCATAATTGAAACTAAAATTTATTTTGGGCTTAAAATCAACTACATCCATTAATTTCTTTTAACATCAATTCACTTTGAATTAAATCATAGTAATCCTATTGTAGCATCACCTTTATTACACATACTAGCCAAACCACTTTCATCAATCAAACATCAAAACAATTTGAGATAAAGCCTTACCAGGATCTCATCACCTAGCAGTCACCTTACCCATTCTTGACAATCTTACTTGGAGTTCATTCCCAAGAGAAGAACCAACTCAGCTCTCTAGTTGAGTATAAACTCTAGACATCAATATATATTGGATAAGCACCTGACACCCTTATCATTACAAGACTGTGAAGTGAGGGGGTAGGCTTTAATACCAATCTATGTATTAATTCCAATAAAAATTCTTTTGAGCACCTAAATGACCCAAAAATGACCATAGACTACTTCTATATTACCTAATCTACAAGCCAACTTCTATCACACATACTCATAAACAAAGGCATAAGCAAAAAAGCAAGATCAAAACTAACCTATAGGATTAAACGTACTTCATAGTGTGTGTCTTGATTACCTTGATCATTTTCTCATCTTCTTATTGTTTGAGTGGTGAGATTATTCTTGTTTTCTCTCCCTTGTTTCTTGTATGGTTCTCACTTGTCAGAAGCAAAGGGACCTAGTAGAACAAAACCCATCACTTAAATTAACCTCTTTTACCTCCTAATCTATGGATTACATCTTTGAGGTAGAAGATTTACCTCATCCATTTGGAATCCCTACTTTCCCCTCAGGTATTTCCCCAAGGAGACATGGATTTTACCACCTTTCTAGATAGCAATCTAGTGGCTCTTCAGCACTATCTTAACACCTCTTCTCACCATATACCAATTTCAATTCCAACTTAGGATCCTTCTTAAGGCATTACATCCCACCTTATGAAGCGTATCCATGTTGCCATAGTCACCACCTAACCTTTGACGACCCAGGCATCTTTGTCTACTAAAGCCTTTGATGTTATGGTTGAGAACCAACCTATCCAACCAACTGTTACCCTTACACCTTTCACCCCTACTAATAACTCCTCTGCCTTGGGGATAACCTAACCATTGACCCATCATACCCCACTTGTAGCTAGAGCACCCACCATCAACATTACCAACCTCCCCTCTATCAAACCTAACCCATCGATCA
Organism: Torreya grandis; assembly: GCA_037957365.1. Taxonomy (NCBI): domain Eukaryota; kingdom Viridiplantae; phylum Streptophyta; class Pinopsida; order Cupressales; family Taxaceae; genus Torreya; species Torreya grandis. Next base: position 181,423 of record JARHVA010006479.1, on the reverse strand, counting down.
ATACCCTTTTACTAGAATTAGGGAAAACTATCCCTTATACCTCACCACCCCTTAGCACAAAGGTCACTACCTCACCTCTTATCACCAACCTAACAACTACCCATACCCAATCCATCAAGACTTCTTAGCAATTACACATTGCACCCAATCTACGATACATCCCTAACCCACAAGGGTATGTACCCACTACCTAACCACCATCATCCACCTACCCTAACCAAATTCTAGCATCCACATTCCCATATGTGGTAGCCTCTCAACTGCCAAACAATTATCAATATGTTGCCCAACCTCAACCACAATACTAGCCTTACAATCCTTTTGGTGTACCACCTCAAACCAACCTAATGAAAATTCTCATGGACAAGATGACCAACCTTGATTCATCCATTTCAAGAGCTCATAACATCCTATCCTATGATCATATTTTTAATGAACATATTCACCCTTCTATCCCCATCATACCTTACCCTCCTCAATGGAACTTCCAAAATTTACCAAATTTCAAATCAAAGAGGACCTTTAATAACACCTTAGGGCTTTTAGGCATGCATTCTACATGATTGTTTACAATTATTCCCTTCTCCTCCAAACCTTCCCCGTGTCTTTATCTAGTCTAGTACTTGACTAGTATAGTGCCCTTACCAAGCATTCCATCTTTTCTTTCACCCAACTAGCACAAGTCTTCTTGGATCACTTTTCCATTAACATTTCTAAAAAGGTCTCTATTATGGACCTTTATTCTATCAAGAAATTTGATGATGAGTCCATTACCAATTTTGTCACCCATTGGAGAAGCTTGATTAATCATTTTTCATTTTCCATGCCTTAACCTAAACTTATAAAACTTTTTGCTCAAGCTTGCACCAAACATATATCTTCTACATTGTGTGTCCAAAGCTTTAGAACCTTTGATGAGGCTTTTACCATGGCATGTAAGCTAGAAAATTGGGCCATAAATGAGGGTAAATTAAAGTTATGAAATAAGAACTCTACCTTCAAGACCAATAAAACATCTTCCTCAAAACTAGGTAACCAAGCTAACATCAGAACTAAATCCAAGGGAACCATCAATGTCATCAACCTTAAAACCACCCCTCCACCCAATCTCAATTAATAAAATTCTTCCATTAGCTCCAATCAAAATACAAGGAACCCAACTAAAGAAACCAACAATAATTTACCCCACTTGGAGAATCTTATACCTCAGTTCTATAAAAGCTACTAAAAGCTAACCTTATATAACTTCCACCCATCAAACCTCCCAAGAATTTTGATTCCTCTCATCTAGCACCTACTTTATATAATGAGAATGACATATGTGCTTTTCATCAAGTAATTGGACATGACATCAGTCGATGTAATACTTTCAAGAATATTATTCAGAGTCTTATCGACAAAGGGGAACTCATGTTGGATAATCCCAATACCCCTCAAAATCAAGCTCTTAACATCTTCAAGAAACCTTTCCCCAATAATACCCCTATAAAACATGATGAGATATCAACTGAATGCTCTCATGAGGCCCACACGGTCAATATGGTTCATAATACACCTACCCATGAGGACCCAATCACTCCATCTACCTACTCTTCCCCCACCTCACCTACCAAGGTGATGGGGTCACCTTACCCTCCTTTAGAGACCCAAACCATGGAGGATCCTTTCTCCTTAGCTACATGCTTAGAAGTGTTGGAATTGTGACATATTACCTCAACTAGCATATTTTAACAAACAAGCGTCCTTGATTCACCATCTCTACTAGCTACCAAACAAACCACCACACCTATATACATCATCCCTACAAGATAAGTGGTTCCACCAACACCTATAATGGAGGATCTATCTAACCCAACCCTACCTTCCTCACCTTAGGAAATCAACCAACCATCCTCCCAAACTTACAAATCTATTTATTGCATCCACTACCCACAGATCAAGACTAGTACACAAACCTTTTTCCACATTAGTACAAATAATGGAATTCACCTTAAAAATAGACCTAGATCAAACCAAATTTTGGTAACAATTAGGGATTCCATTCATCAACAAACCTGAACCTTCTAGTGTGCCTCTAACCAACCAATCCATCATCTCTCCACTGCCTCTTAAACCTATCTAAACTTCTAACAACCCCTCAACTTCTTAGTCAACCAAAATAGCCACCACCTCACCAACCTAACCTTTTAAAACTCTTGGTACCTTCCCTACTTGGATTTTTGTTCACCCATCCTTGAAAGTAAACTTAAATTCACCCAAGCCTATACCCAGGTCTCATCCCACACCAACTAAGAGGAAAAAAACATCAAAGAGATGCATGACTAAGACTCTGCCTCCCTCTACCTTGACCTTTAGATTAGGGCCTCACCTTTCCACATTACTTAAAAAGTAACCCCCTTTCAACATATGTCACCCACTACCATTGATTATACCAGCACATTTATTATTTAATACACCAATCCTTCCCATATTACAACTAGTCAAACCATCAAACTCAACCACCCCAACTACCAACATACCCAGACCAAAACCATCAACTAGAAACATTACCTTACCCAAACCATCTCTCACCAAACCTATTGCCACCAACACACCCATCTTACCAACCCAAACCATGATCCCTAAACCTTTATTACCTCTAGTAGAATCCTATATGACCATTATTCAAAGATTAGTATAGACCTCTTACCTCACATTACTTCTCATTAGACCTTTTGATCTTCTTGGTTTGAAGCCAACCGAGTATGGTGATCATCAAATATGCTCCTATCAAAGGACACCTAGGCATGACAAAGAGAATTGAAAAGCTCTCCAAGCCATTATCCACCAACTCTATGATGAATATGGTCTTTTGTTAGATGACCTTCCATTCATTCCTCCACCATTACATCTGAAAACTAGTCACCAACACATTCATAATCCTCCACTCTCACCTTAGAGTGATAAAGAATCTACCTAGCCCCCCATCACACCTTACCCCTCTATCCATACCATTAATTTGGTCACATGATCACAAAAAAAGGATAAAAGGAAGGTAAAAGTGTTCATTCCATGGACGTACCCACCAACTCACCCTATACCAAACTAGATCTAAACCTTCATGTCTGTAGCTAAGCCCAAAGTCACCATCTTCAGCACTTTAGAGGCTAACCCCTCTAAATCCATCAAGAGGGTCATCCTTAAACAAATCCACTATACCCTTGCTAAATTGAGCCTCTATGAGCTCATTTCCACCTCACCTCACCATTGTCAAGCCATGATCAAGGCTATGTAAGCCATTAAAGTCACATTGGGGGATTCCTAACCTATATAGGCATTCATCAACATGCTCTAGCTCTCCACCCTTGTTACCTTCAAGGACTTAAAGATATATTCTATCCACCCTAAAGACCTAGATCTCCATTTTTTAATTATATCCCACATCAACCAAACTTGCATCAAATGGGTTATCATCTATGGGGGAGCCAATATCAACATCATCTCTTCCCATGCCTATGAGTAACTCAAGCTACTAGACAATGTTATGTCTAAGACTTTAGCCATTCTTAAATACTTTAAAGACATCATGACCACTACCTTAGGAACTGCCATCCTTCATATTCATCTAGGACCTCACATGATATTTAAACTCTTCTATGTGGTCAAAGGTGAATTTTAGTACAATGTTTTGTTAGGGAGACCTTAGATCCAGGCCATGGGTTGTGTACCTTTCACCCTCCATCATTTTATCAAGTTTGAACATGAAGGTAAAGTTGTTACAATACAAGTTGACCCCAACCCTTGTGTAGCATGCAATATGACCTACTAGACTAATGACATTTTCCTACCTCCATCTAAAGCACTACAAACAACCACCATCAAGCCCTCACCCATGGAAGCTGAAGCCATTACTTTTTCCCCTTCCACTAAGGCCTCTACTATTTCATCTATCCCCATGGATCAAATACCCATCAGTAATCCTTTAGAACCTAGACTCTAATGTGTTACCCTTGGAAAATACCATCTCCTCACCCTTGATGCTCTCCTTACTCCCTAATAATATGGGAAACTCAACCACCAACTAGGTTATGAGCCTAATATTGGAGCCATTGCCCCCTTGGGGCCTCTAAGCTATCAAACCCACTTTATGTATGGGGGACTTGACAAGCCACTTAATACTATCATCACTCCCTCTCCACCTCAACTATTCACCTCTACCTTCTCTTATTTGGACAACCCAAACTTCACCAAATTATACCTTTATAGATGTGCTTTGAGTTTAACACAATATGAGCATGACCCACATATTTTGACCTTGATTGAAACCTAAAAGCCTCATAAGAAGCATGGCCTCAGCCTCATTCTACCCAATAATAATAAAGCTAAACAAAATACCCCTACCATTATTGAAGAAGAAACCCCTTCCTCACCAACACCCCCTCCACCTATGGGTGAGGATGAGGACATCATCCCACCTAGAAAAACATTCATCAACATAATCAACCTTAGCCCCCTAACTTATCAAAAGTAAGGGGCATCCATATCCATCCCTTTGACCCATCATAAACTCATGGGAGAAGACTCTCCTACCATTCACACTATCCAATGTTAGGATGATGATTCTATTCGCACCTACCTTGGTGCACTTGATTCTTCCATCCATAAATCCTTACCTCTAGAGACCTCAACCATGTTGAATGAATCTACCATAGATATTGACTTGGGCATTTGGATAACCCCCACATCATTAATCTTGGCCAAACCCTCACCCCTAAGGAACTATAGGACTTCTCTACCTTCCTTCAAGACCTTAGTATTGCATTCACTTGGAAATATGCTGATATACTTGGTATTAACTTGGCCATTGCCACTCACAACATCATAACCAATCATGATGCCAAGCCTGTCAGACAAAAATTTCATTAAATACATCTTCACATAACCCTCCTTGTTAAATAAAAGCTTCAACACCTCTTTTTTATCAACTTTATTCAACCCATTGATTATCCCCAATGGGTTTTGAATATTATACCTATTACCAAAGCCATAGGGGGATTACATATCTATGTGTACTTTTGTGACCTCAACCTCACCTACCCAAAGGATGAATTTATTCTACCCATCATTGACCAACTTTTTGATCTTAAAATAGGCCATGAGATGTTATCTCTCATGAATGAATTCTCAGGTTATAATCAAATTTTGAGTGTTCTTAAATATTAGCACAAAACTACCTTTATCACCCCATGGGGGACTTTTTATTACAAAGTCATGCCCTTCAGTCTTAAGAATGCTGGCACAACCTACCAACATGTCATGACCTATATTTTTCATGACCTTATCCATACAATCATTGAATACTATGTGGATGACCTTCTTGGGAAGTTCAAGCTTTGAAAAGACCATCTAGCCATTCTAAAGATTATCTTTGAGTGACTTATCCACTATCTTGTTTGCCTCAATCCTAAGAAATGTATTTTTGGGGTCTTATCAAGAAAACTTCTTGGATTCATCATTTCCCTTCAATAAATCAAGGTTAATCTAGCCAAAGTCAAAGCCACCCTCAAGATGCTACCTCCAACCAATCTTAAACAACTCCATAACTTGTAGGGGAGGCTTAAATCCATTCATTACTTCATCTTTTATCTCTCTGATTGATGTCAACACTTCCACCACCTCTTAAAAAAGGATGTCTCTTTCAAGTGGAATGTCGATTATCAAAAGGCCTTTGATGCACTCAAAGGGTACCTACTATCTCCACCTATCCTTACACCTCCTAAGGATAGCCAACCTTTTTACCTCTATATCTTTACCATAGACCACTCCCTAGGGGCAATGTTTACCCATCAAGATGAATAACACACAGATCAATCCATCTATTACATTATCTTCACACTTGTCAAATATGTGACTCGATACACACATACTAATAAATTATGTTTGGCCCTAGTCTTTGTGGCCACAAAACATTTCCACTACCTTCTTAACCATAAACTTTTATCATAACCAATACTAACCCCCTCAAATACATAAACTCTAAACCATACCAAAACTAGCATATGGCTAGGTGGCTCATGATTTTAGCTATGTTTGACCTTAAGTTCCTCTATTAGAAATCAATCAAGGGGAAATTGATTTCCAACTAATTAGTTAAGGCACCCCTAATAAACAACCAACCTCTCCCTCTTGAATTTCTAGATGAGTCAATCGTAAGTCTATCTCAAGTGGATTTTACCAATCACGTAACCATGTTTTTTATGGTTATAAATGTCATCATGGTGGAGGTTCCAGCATCATCCTTATCCCCATTATCATTGAACCACTTCTTTTATCATTTAAACTCAACTTTGAATGCCCCAACATTATGGCTGAGGATGAAGCCCTAGTAATAGGTCTCCAAACTTCCTTAGCCTTAGGATTCAAAACAATCAATATGTTTGGTGACTCCCAACTTATGGTCAACTAAGTCAATAGTATGTACCAGTGTAAGAAAGAAATAATGCAATTATATAGACAACTAATAACAAAGCTCCTAGCCTCATTCAAGTACTACCATATTCAAAAAACCATGTGATCCACGAACAAGTTTGCCAATACCATGACTTCTCTTACCTCTCAATCCTGTCAACACCTTCAAACTCTAAACTATCAATCATTTTCATTTATCTCATCAAACCTTCCTACACAAAATCAGATGTGCCAATCATCTTTAGTGTGGAAGAGATTTTGCCTGACCTTTGGTGTCGATAAACCTTCAACTACCTTCACCTTAGCATAGTTCCCTCTAGCCTCTCAAAGAATGCCCATCAAGAATTTATTTAGAGCACCTCCCATTATACCATTATGGGAGGAATTCTCTATAAGTGTGGTTTTGATGGCCTCTTATTCTATTGCCTTCATGGTCTAGAAGCCTCTCACACTATTAAAGAGATACATGAGGGTATCTATGGGGCCCATTTTAGTGGACTCGTCATAGATAAATGCATCCTCTACTTAGGCTACTATTGTCCCACCCTTAACCAATACTTCTATGATTATGTGAAAATGTGTTTTAAGTGTCAATAACATGCTAACTTACATCACAAACCTAGCAATAGCCTTTGTGTTTCCATAGAATTTTAGCCTATTTCACAATGGGGTCTCAACCTTATTATTTAAATCAACTCCCACTCTTCACAATGACATCATTCTATCATTACCGGAACTAAATATTTTACCATATGCATGGAGGTTATTCTTCTTATCTGAATGAAGGCAAAAAATATTATCAAATTTATTACCCATCACATAGTCTGTCATTTTGGTGTTCCTCATAAGATCATCACTAACAATAGTAAATCTTTCAAAAACAAATAAGTTCAAAGACTTTGTGATGTACTTGGTATTAAACTTATCTTTTTGTCACCTTATTTCCCCCAAGAAAATAGACAAGTTAAAGCCTCTAATAAAAACCTTAACAACATGCTTACCAAAATGGTTAATGCCTCGGTTGAGATTGGTACTTTCACTTACCTTTCACTCTATAAGTATATCACACTAGCATCTGAACTCCTACAAGTGCTATGCCTTTTTCTCCCATGTTTACAGCTGAGGTTGTATTACCTCTTGAAGTCTAAATTCCTTCTCTTTGCATATATTTGCATGACCTTGTTTCAAAAAATTATTATCATCAAGAATATTTAGCTCAAATGGAGTGATCCAAAACTTAGAAGCTTTGGTTGAAAGATAATTTAAGAAACAAGAACAACACAGTTGTAATAATGCAATCTCTGAGAAGAGATGTTTTATTGATCAAATTTACAAACCCAAACATATGCCTATCTCTAAGAAGAGATTTCTAATTTATATTTTAGGTTACATCTTCATTTATACATGGTTTGAAGGTAGGAGGAGGATGTGGAAGGTCACCAATATCAAGGGAGATTAAGTGGTTTGAGTTCCATAAATTATAATAATACAAAATTTGAGGAATTACTATTTTTAGATTAAACTACTAAAATTAAAATTTGGATCACTTCCATTTTTTTAGGGAGTCAAAACCCACCAAGTGGAGCTCAATATCATCTCAAGATGTTCCCCTCATTGCTTTCTAATGATTCAAATGGGGAGTCAAATAGAGCTATGGTGCAAAATTTATGGCTCCCAGAAGTTCTGCCACCCATTGGGGTAGAACCATCACCTGAATTGTCACCTGAAATGTTACTCAAATCATTCCTCCCTCCTTAAGAAGTAATGGTCCCCATTACATCAAAAAAATTCATCAAGTGTGGTAGTTGTGTTTTGATTTGATTCTTGATGCATACTTGGAATGGAATGTGCTTTGTGGAGCTGTGTAGGGCTCGATTGTTCACCATTTATATTTGACCATTAGTCTATGGATGGAAGGCCATGAACTTCTTCAACTTGTTATCTATTGGCTTCTATTATTGTGTTGTTTATGTAGTTAGGGCTATAACATCAGTCCTTTTGGATTCCTGTGGCTTGACCACCATGAGAATGAATTTCTTGGCACTAATCAAGGAGATAGATGTAGAAGGTGGTACCTTTGGTACCCTATAGCACCATTTTCTAAGAGTGAGAGTGATCCTTCAAGTTCTTGATTCATAGATGCCATGTCGATCATACATGAATGGCTGACCAAAGAGTACATTGAAAATATCTAGATTGACCACATCACATAAGACCTCATCTTGGAAATGTTTTATTAAATATAAGAGAAGACATTGGTGGGTGACACAAAGGTTTCTCCCTGGACTCAACCATCCAATATTGTATGGCTTTGGGTGAGGCTTCATGGACAAATTTAGGATTTTCACAACATTAGCATAGATTAAATTCTTTTGACTCCCATTATCAAGAATGAAATGCAAAGGCTTACCTTTCACCCATGAGTGAAACAACCTTTCCTTATCATCTAGCCCCTCCTCATGGGTTTGTGATGAAGAAATGATGGCATTAGGCTTAGCATCTACAATATCTTCTTCATTTTCTTCAACTACAAGGTGTGTAAGAGGCATAGTAGTAGATGTTGAAGATTATGACTCAGAAAGTAGGGACTTAATAGCTTGACATTCTTCTTTGGAGTCCATTCTAGAGTTGTGGTAATCACACCATTTCCCAGTCTTCCCTTCCTTGTGCTTCTAATTTTGTCCTCATGTTTGACCTTCTTTGTCACTTTTCTATTTTGTAGGCTAACTCTTCATATTCATTATTTCATGCTTGTACTCAATCTTCATCGCAAACTTGTACACCTCACCGAGGGTTTCTAGATTGAAGATTTCCATCTCCCAACATATATACCATTGTATTCCACCATGATATTTTAGAACCTTGTGTTTGTCACTTTCCTAGATGCCAAATCTCATAAATAGAGAATGAAAAATGTCAGTGTAATTTTTAAGAGACTGTTCCTTACCTTGGCAAAGTTGTTTCCACTATATATACAAATCATCATATATTCCAATGGGGCAGTATTCTTCCTTTACAACTTCTATGAAATCATCCCAAATAGGTTCCACCTAAAGTCCAATATCATCTATACTAAATCTCTTCTTGTACACTTCCCACCAATTTTTGATAGGCAATGATTCTTTCAAAAGATCAAAAGTGATATTCTCTTTATCGGTGAATTTATTTTAAAACAATAGGAAGACAATTGATCCAACCAATTTTCTATTGCATCATCATTGATTTTGCCTTCAAATGTAGGGATATCGAAATTCACCTAAATCTTGAAGGGTGTTAGGGCACTAAAAGGATGTAGGGGTGCAAATGAGGAGCTAATATTTCCTATCAAGATTTTTTGGACAATTTGGGTGAATTTTTGTAACATCTGTGCTTGCTACTACTAGAGGGATTTATTCACCATTTCCTTGAAAGGATCAGATGTCTTGGTCTTATCCACCATTTGAGGTTATTTAGAGTGAATACGGGATAGTCTTTTGGTTATATTTTCCACCCAAGCTTCCTATAATATAACCTCATCCTCAAGATCATATGCTCTAAATACAAACTGCTCTGATACCACTGATCCAAAACTCAAAAGATTTGGTTGATATATAATTCAAGAAATAAGAACAACACAATTGTAATAATGTTATCTCTGAGAAGAGATGTTTTATTGATCAAATTTGTAGACCCAAACATATGCCTATCTCTAAGAAGAGATGTCTAATTTCTATTTTAGGTTACATCTTCATTTATACATTTTTTGAAGGTAGGAGGAAGATGTGTAAGGTCACCAATATTGAGGGAGATTAAGTGGTTTGACTTCCATGATTTATAATAATATAGAATTCAAGAAATTACTATTTTTATAAATTTATTATTTTTAGATTGCACTACTAAAATTAAAATTTAGGGTAATTCCATTTGTTTCTAGAGGGTCAAAACCCACTAATTAAAGCTCTGTGCCATCTCATGATGTTCCCCTCATTCTTATATTTCCAATGGTTTAAATGGGGAGTCAAACAGAGCTATGGTGTAAAATTTATGGTTCCAAAAAGTTCTACCACCAATTGGGGTAGAACCATCACCTAAATTATCACCTAAAATGTTTCTTAGATCATTCCTCCCTCCTTGAGAAGTAATGGTCCCCATTGCATCAAGATTTTTCATCAAGTGTGGCAGTTGTGTTTTTATTTAATTCTTGATGCATACTTCAAATGGATTGTGATTTATGGAGCTGTGTAGGGCTTGATTATTCACCATTTATATTTGACCATTAGTCTATGGATGAAAGGCCATGAACTTATTTAGCTTGTTATCTATTGGCTTTTATTTTTGTGTTGTTTATGTAGTCAGATCTATAACATCATCCCTTTTGGATTCCTATGGCTTGACCACCATGAGAATGAATTTCTTGGCACTAATCAGGTAGATAGATATAGAAGGTGGTACCTCTGGTACCCTATAACGCCATGTTCTAAGAGTGAGATTGATCCTTTGAGTTCTTGATTCATAGATACGATGTCAACCATACATGAATGGTTGATGAAAGAGTATATCACAAACATCTAGATTGACCACATCACATAAGACCCCATCTTGGAAAGGTTTTATTGCATATGAGAGAAGACATTGGTGGGTGAAATGGACATTTCTCCTTAGATTAAACCATCCAATACTGTATGGCTTTGGGTGAGGTTTCATGGACAAATATAGGCTTTTCACAACATTAGTAGAGATTAAATTCTTTTGACTCCCACTATCAAGAATGAAATGCAGAGGCTTACCTTTCACCCATAACTTAGAGTGAAATAACCTTTCCTTATTGTTTGGCCCCTCCTTATGGGTCCATGATGAATTAATGATGGCATTAGGCTTAGTATCTATAATATCTTTTTTATCCTCTTCGACTGTAGGGTGTGTAAGAGGTAGAGCAGTAGATGTTGAGGATTATGACTTAAAAAGCAAGGACTTTATGGCTTGACATTCTTCTTGGGAGTGCATTCTATATTTGTGGTAATCACACCATTTCTCAATCTTTCCTTCCTTTTGCTTCCAATTTTAGCCTCATGTTTGACCTCATTTGTCACTTTTCCATTTTATAGGCTGACTTTTCATATTCATTCTTCCATACTTCTGCTCAATTTTCGTCATGAACTTGTACACCTCACTGAGGGTTTATAAATTGAAGATTTTCATCTCACCTCATATATACCATTGTAATCCACCATGATATTTGAGAACCTTATGTTTCTCACTTTCCTGGATGCCTAATCTGGTAGATAGAGAATGAAAAATGTTAGTGTAATCTTAAACAGACTATTCCTTGCCTTGGTAAAGTTATTTCCACTCTATATACAGATCATCATATGCTCTAATAGGGTAGTATTCTTCCTTTAAATCTTCTATGAAATCATCCTAGGTAGGTTCTACCTTAAGGCCAATATCATCTATATTGAATCTCTTTTTGATAGGCAATGATGCTTTCAAAAGAGTAAAAGTGATCTTTTCCTTATCAGTGACTTTATATACAAAAAAATAGGAAGATAATTGATCCAACCAATTTTCTACTACATCAACATTGATTTTGCCTTCAAATATAGGGATATCAAAAATCACTTGAACCTTGAAGGGTGTTGGGGCACTAAAAAGATGTGGGGGTGTAGATGAGGAGCTATAATTTCCTATCAATATTTGTTGGAGAATTTTGGTAAATTATTGTAGCATCTACACTTGATACTATTGGATGGCTTCATTCACCATTTCTTTTAAAGGATCAGATGTCTCGGTGTTATCTGCCATTTAAGGTTGGTTGGAGTGAATAGGTGGATAGTCTGCTAGTTCTATTTTCCACCCAAGCTTCTTGTAATCTGACCTCATCCTCGAGAAAATACACTCTAAATAAAAACCACTCTGATACCACTAATCCAAAACTTAGAATCTTTGGTTGAAAGATAATTCAATAAATAAGAACAACACAATTATAATAATGCTATCTCTAAAAAGAGGTGTTTTATTGATCAAATTTGCAGACCCAAACATATGCCTATCTCTGAGAAAAGATGTCTAATTTCCATTTAAGGTTACATCTTTATTTATAAATGTTTTGATGGTAAGAGTAGGATATGTAAGGTCACTAATATTGAGGTAGATTAAGTGGTTCAATTTCTATGATTTACAACAATACAGAATTTGAGGAATTACTATTTTTAGAAACTTACTATTTTTAGACTACCCTACTAAAATTAAAATTTAGGGAACTTTCATTTATTTTTATGGATTCAAAACCCACTAAGAAAATCTTTGTGCCATCTCACAATGTTCCCCTCATTCTTAGCTTTCCAACAGTTCAAATGGGGAGTCAAACAAAGCTATGGTGTAAAAGTTATGGCTCCTAAAAGTTCTTCCACCAATTGGGGTAGAACCATCACCTAAAATGTTTCTCAAATCATTCCTCCCTATTTGAGAAATAATGGTCCCCATTACATCAAGATTTGTCATCAAGTGTGGTAGTTGTGTTTTGATTTGATTCCTGATGCATACTTGGAATGGATTGTGCTTTGTGGAGTTGTGTAGGGCCCAATTGTTCACCATTTCTATTTGACCATTTGTCTATGGATGGAAGGCCATGAACTTCTTCATCTTGTTATCTATTGGCTTCTATTATTATGTTGTTTGTGTATTTATGGATGCAACATCAGCCCTTTTAGATTCATGTGGCTTGACCACCATGAGAATGAACTTCTTAGCACTAATCAGGGTGACAAATGTAGAAGGTGGTCCCTTTGGTACCTTGTAGCACCATATTCCAAGAGTGAGATTGATCCTTTAATTTCTTGATTCATAGATGCCATGTTAATCATACATGAATGGCTGACCAAAAAGTATATCGCAAATATCTAGATTGACCACATCACATAAGACCTCATCTTGGAAAGGTTTTATTGCATATGAGAGAAGACATTGGTGGGTGACATGGAGGTTTCTCCCTGGACTCAACCATCCAATACTGTATGGCTTTGGGTGAAGCTTCATGGACAAATGTAGTTTTTTCACAACATTAGCAAAGATTAAATTATTTTGACTCCCACTATCAAGAATGAAATGCAGAGGCTTACCTTTCACCCATAACATAGAGTGAAATAACCTTTCCTTGTCATCTGGCCCCTCTTTGTGGGTCTGTGATGAAGAAATGATGGCATTAGGTTCAACATCTACAATATCTTATTCATCCTCTTTGACTACAAGGTGTGTAAGAGGTAGAGTAATAGATGTTGAGGATTGAGACTCAAAAAGCAGGGACTTAATGGTTCAACATTCTTCTTTAGAGTGTATTTTAGATTTATAGTAATCACACCATTTCCCAATCTTCCCTTCTTTTTTCTTCCAATTTTGGCCTCATGTTTGACCTTCTTTATCACTTTTACATATTGCAGGTTAACTCTTTGTATTCATTCTTCCATGCTTTTACTCAATCTTCATCATGAACTTGTATGCCTCACTAAGGGTTTCTAGATTGAAGAGTTCCATCTCCCCCCATATATACCATTGTAGTCCACCATGATATTTGAGAACCTTATGTTTCTCACTTTCCTAGATGCCCAATCTTGTAGATAAAGAATGAAAAATGTCAATTTAATCTTGAACAAACTATTCCTTACCTTGGAAAGTTGTTGCCACTCTATATACAGATTATCATATGCTCTAATGGGGTAGTATTTTTCCTTTATAGCTTTTATGAAATCATCCTAGGTAGTTTCCACCTCAAAGCCAATATCATATGTACTAAATATCTTCTTGTACACTTTCCACCAATTTTTGACAAGTAATGATGCTTTCAAAAGGGTAAAAGTGATCTTCTCTTTATCAGTGAGTTTATTTTTAAAAATAGGAAGACAATTGATCCAACCAATTTTCTACTACATCAGCATTAATTTTGCCTTCAAATGTAGGGATATCAAAATTCACCTAAACCTTAAAGGGTGTTGGGGCACTGAAAGGATGTGGGGGTATAGATGAGGAGCTAGAATTTCTTATCAAGATTTGTTAGAGAATTTATGTGAATTATTGTAGCATCTACCCTTATTTCTACTATAGGGTTTCATTCATCATTTCCTTGAAAGAATCGTATGTCTCGGTGTTGTCCACCATTTGATGTTATTTGGAGTGAATAGGTGGATAGTCTATTGGTTCTATTTTCCACCCAAGATTCTTGTAATCTAACCTCATCCTTGGGATTATGCACTCTAAAGATAAACCACTCTGATACCATTGATCCAAAACTTAAAATCTTTGGTTGAAATATAATTCATGAAACAAGAAAAACATAATTGTAATAATGTTATCTCTTAGAAGAGATGTTTTATTGATCAAATTTGTAGACCCAAACATACGTCTATCTCTGAAAAGAAATGTATGATTTCCATTTTATGTTACATCTTCATTTATATATGTTTTGAAGGTAGGAGGAAGATGTGCAAGGTCACCAATCTTGAGGGAGATTAATTGGTTTGACTTCCATGATTTACAACAATATAGAATTTGAGGAATTACTATTTTTAGACTGCACTACTAAAATTAAAATTTGGGGCACTTCCATTTGTTTTTAGGGGGTTAAAACCCATCAATAAAATCTCCATGCCATTTTAAGATGTTACCCTCATTCTTATCTTTCTAAAAATTCAAACAGGGAGTCAAACAGAGCTATGGCACAAAAGTTATGGCTCCCAGAAGTTCTGCCACCAATTGGGGTAGAACCATCACCCAAATTATCACCTGAAATGTTGCTCGGATCATGGATCTACTTTATGAGCATCATTTGACCACTATTTCCCATCTTCATGTCTATCAAAAATGAATCAAATGATGCTATAAAAAACATCTGAATGTTCAAGAATTCAACATTGGATATCTTGTCCTCAAAGAAAACCAACATGTAACTAATATGGTGAAAAGCAAAAGGGGAAAATTTAATTTCAATTGGCTTAGACCCTACATCATTACCCATAATTATGGATCAGGATATTATCATTTGTCCTTTATTGATGGAAAACTAGAACCTGAGCCTCTCAATGCTTTGCATCTACATCCCTTCTATTATTAGATAGGGATCACAATCATCATTTGTCTAACTTAATCTCATCCCTTACAAACCACATTTATTTCCCTCTTTTTAGGGGTAACTGAATAAAACTAAATCATGTGATTATCCATCATAATTATAGCCTAATATTGAACTATGGATATCATGGCTTTATCCATGGCATGATTCTCGTAGTACTTCCCATCTCTTTGATATCGGTTCCTATAGTTGTTGTCACCTATACCTCTATTTCACCTATTGAAGCTTCATAAAGGTAATCCATTGAGGATGTATGAGCAAGTCTATGTCAAACAAAATCAAAACAAAACAAAAGCAATATCAAATAGTAAAAACAAATCATGGGTCATTCTTAGCATTCACAGACTGCTCCCTTGAAGGATAGCTATTAAAATTCAACTAAAATTACCACATGTAAGGTGAATTACTCCCTTGAAGGATAGCTATCAAAAGCATTTGTACTAGGACATAAAATTATACCACTCCCTTGAAGGATGGTTGAGTGGACCATTTGGCAAAGCTAGCAATTTCTTGGAATCTTCCTGTATCGATCAACTTCTTGGACCCTCAAGCAATAGCAAATGTAAAAGAAAAACTAAGAGTAAAATAATTTTTAAAGCCACAATCAGCTTTCATAAAAATAGTAATCTTAGAAAGATGTAATTGCCTCTCCTTATTAGACTTCTTGCATTGTTAAGTCTACACATTATATATAGACATAGACTTGTTTATACTACCTCTTTGGACACCTATAGAAAAGGCATACTAGTCTCACTAATGGTTTCAGTTTTACCTATTCTCCCTCCACATATCATATACACAAGACTATGATCTTACTTGACACAATGTTATCAACATCCCTATCTATCAACCTAAACATGCTAATGTAAAGCATCTAAAAGGCTTATTTTCACTAATCCAACCCAATTTTGGGTTTCATATCAGTCTTTACCAATAAAAAGGCATCATGTTCTTTTTCTTATCTCTTATTAGTTTATGTAAGCCTATCACTGTGAACATGAATAATAAACATCACATCAAAAGCATGAACATCATGAGTTATGTCATCAAGCAGTAACATTTATTCATCAATGAGTCAAACATAATGTCAACATATCATAGCAAACCATGAAAATAAATCACATCATAAATCATCAGCATATCATTACACAATCACAAGCATAAACCAAATAGTTGAGCCAAATATCAGAGCATATACCATTCCCCATTTCACCCATATAACCAGAAATAAATCCATAACATGTATTCATCTATAACATATCCTATCATAACCATAAGCACAATTAGAACATCGCATGCCTAAGATATTGAGTAAAAAATCATAAACATGAACCAAAGCCATAAGCTATAATCAAAAACTACATGAAAATATCATATATAACATCATAAGCATCCATCATATATAGTGAATCATCCAAAAATAATACATGTCACAATGTGTTAGCTCTCTTTCAAAACATATACATCTCACTACATCAACACATAGGCCAATATCAAGATAATACATCAACATAACATATTTCAACATAGTCATGGGCCTGCACCATTACCTTTAGCCCCATCTTTACCTACACCTATACATAGTGTTGGTCCCCCTGGGACCCCTATTTATCCTACTGTAGAATCCCACTAACTTGAAGTAGTTGTCTATGGCCCACCGACCAGTTGGTTGTGTACTCTGCATACCTCATAGCCTGTGGTAGTTGGTATAATACCATCACCTCATAATATTTGATTTTTGTAATAGTCACTAGATAGCATACTCAGGGCACTATGTTTGGTGGCCCTCATAATTTTATTTCACCTATCCTAGCCCTCTACCTAAGTAGATCTCTCTCACCTATAAAGGTGGTGAGCTGACCTTATAATGCTTGAATCTGGCCCTATAATGTGGCCACCTATCATTGTAGAGCTTATACCTAAGCCTGGGCTATAGCCAATGTTGCCCTACCTTTCCACCCTAACAAGTTAGATCTATAGCCATCAACGCCACCCCTCCATCATCCCCACCTACATTTGTAGTTGCATAAATGGGCTAGTATCAATCCATATATCCATCTATATAATTTTCATCATCTATGGGAGCCTTAATAGGAATCTCCTCAAAGCCACCATCTAGAACTATCTAAACATGTTAGGGCATTGATAACTGAACCTCTGAGTCCTACCTCCTATATTATGGATGTGGGCCTGGTACACCCTATAACAAGCTAAACTATCTGTAGACACCATAATTGTATCTAACCCTTGTTGTCCTCCCCCCATTTTAGTTTTCCATGCCTGTTTAACCCCTATCGACCATTTTCCCACAAGTCTTGACCCTGGCAGCATGTAAAATGAGTAGAGAGCTAAAGTTAGCCTTTGTCCCCATTTTGTATCTGTCGACGATGGTCATAACTCAGCCGACATCGCTGACGTCGATCACTTATCGGCCGACGTCGACAGTCCTGCTGACATCGGTTATCTTTAACACTACGTTCTCGACCCAAACGCAGGAACCGTTATCCATTATCCATTCGATTGCCAATCCGTTTCTTGATCGGTTATCGGACCTTCCTTTGTATCAATCAAAAACCTCTTCATTCGAACCATCCAACCAATTCTTGCATCCAACCAATCTACATCCAATCTCTCGCATTCTCTCTCTCTCTGGTATAGGTATTATACTTTAGTCATTTTGCTGGAGGTCTACTACATCAAACATTTGCGACACAGCGACAATGTCAATCATGTCTCTGAGTCTATTTTCAGTGTATAACAGGTAAGCTTTGCTCTGTGTTTTTGTTTTACTCTCTGGTTATTGTTTTTTATTTGATATCATTACCTAGATTTAGAGTTAGACCATAACCCCGACCTTATTTCCACCCGTATCACCTCTATCCACCCTGTCTGGAAAATACAGTCTGTAACTCTGCCCAGATCCCTATACAAACCCTCAAACAAATCCCTCTGACTCCTAAACTGGCTTTCTGAATCCTTAAACAAAAACTTTAGACCCTTCTGCAATCCAAAAACTCTATCCAGACCCGACCAGACCCTGTCCAAAACTATTTCCCCGATTGACGCTGGTCATTACCCCAACCGACGTCGACACTTCAACTGACGTCGGCACTCTTCTTGACCGACGCCAGCACATAGACCAACACCAGCGACTATGCAAATTAAATTTGTTGCATATCAGGTACGCATTTTGCTTTTTGTCTTTTATTTACTTTCATTTTGTCTTTCATTATTTCTACTTCAGTCAAATATTCTATTTTTTATTAGTGGGTTGATATCCCTTAAGGAAGTCTTCATACTTCAGGGATCAAGTGTGTACTTGACAGCCCACCGTCTCTTCGTCTAACATTTTTTTGTGTTTAGTCTCTTTTTCTTCGTAGGTGTCATTCCTCCACAGCCAAAGAGGAGTACCTTCCAATGTCTAATTTCGGTGCGCATGACTATATCCGGGTATCTTCTAAACCCTAGACCATCTCTTAGTTTCTCATTTCTATCTTTTGAATGTGAAAGCAAAATTAGCCTAGAAACACTATCACCACACTCAATCGAAGGGAATCAACTCAACCTGACCCTCTCAATGGCCCACTATCCACTTGTAACTCTATATAGTGAGGGTCTCCCTCTTATAGCCTAGATAGATAGTAAACTGTAGGTATAGTCTCCATATGATATTCACACCTACCAATCTACCTAGGGTAGCCCTAAACCACTCAATGTCATATGCTCTACCTATGGCCCCTAATGTAGCATAGTCATCCCTCCACCTCATAATACCCATAAAGAACTCTAGTTGTGTTTACCCTATCCATGGCAATCCCATATGGCTCAGTACCCAAATGTGCTCATAGGCCTAGTAGTGCAGAACCATACCCAGTTAATACCAAACCTCTTGTGGTGCCTGAATCCCCATAGCTCCTCATAAATTTAAACAAGTAATATTGGGACCCACCCAAATATGGTCTTCCCAAGAAATATCTCAACTAAAACCCCCAATAGTATATAAGGTAATATCTCGCTACTAGAATCTAGGAGCCCAAAGCAAGTAACCATGATCATTAGCATTATCATAAGTCTCCTCTCCTTGAGAGCCCTCTCTATAATATTGTGTAGTTAAACCCTCCAAAGTGCCAGTGGACCTAATCACTATCATATCCATATAGATATTTAACATACTCATCCTGCTCTTCTTACTCAATATGGTAGATCACATTGCCATACAATGTGAGTTGAGTGATCCTATGGACATCCTCTGGGATAATAGCCATCTCACTAGTCAGTAGCAAGAAAGTGTTAGTAGTAGGATCCCATCTCTCAATGAGCACTACTATGATAGATACATCCCTAGGCATGTGCTGATAGTACCTCATCCCTCCTAGCCTTACCACTTCCATGTGGGCCCAATCATTAGCAGTCATCCCCTTGAGTAGTGTAAGGAAGATCCATGGCACATGGTCATGCATCTATATCTACTCTTAAGCGTACACCAAATCAAAATTATTTACTTAGACCCTAACTATTCTCATCTACCCTATCTTTTAAAAATGTACCTCTAACCCTAACCTATTTGACTTATTCATACACATAACTCATTTACCCCTTGTACCTAGACTATCAGGCCAAATTTTAGACCTAACCATTAGAATTTTCCCTCAAACCTGCTTAAACCCTTATCACCTTTTCACAACCCTACCTCATCATGGCTAATTGTTTATGGTCATGTTAACCGTCGATGGTTGGGGACCCCTAGTCCCTAGGGTTTTGATCATCAATGATCAAACCTAATCATTGATGATCACCTATGGGTATTCCATGGCTAGAACACCCAAACCTACTAGGACCTAAATAGGGACCTGATTCAAGGCATACCTATCCTAAACACTCTACCCAACTAGCCTAATAACTAATCACCTACCCACCCTATCCATTTTATCCCACCTCATTTGTCCAAAACCCTCAAAACCCTACATAGGTAATATAGGCCCAAATAGTTATTTTGTAGTCCTCCCCCCAAAAAAACACAAATAATAGAAAAATCACACCTAGCTATCAATTTAGTACACCCCCTACCTCATTTTTTACCTCCTTCATGGTCTAATCCCTCGAGCAACTGCCCAACCACATCCTCATGCTCCCTATATTTTGGACCCACATAATCAATCATGTGCCTTTAGTTAATGAATAGTGTCCATTTTAGCACACCCCTCCCTCATAAAGTGCTAAAATCACCCAGAGCTCAGTCAAATAATGTAGCATATTAAAATAAAAAATTAACTTTTGTGTTTTTTTACCCTCTAGACTTTTAGGGTTTCCTTTGACCATCGATAGTCAAGGTGACCATCGATGGTCACCTTTTGGAGACCCTAACTATTGATGGTCAGGTTACCCTCTAAAACCCACTTTTCACCTTGTGCTTCCAATCTACCCATTGCATGCCATTTACATAATATCTTGCCCACTTTGGAGATGCCTTTCTCCCACCAACATGACTACCTCATCACCTCATCATTGGTCTCTTTTAGCCCATCTAGTATGTAATTTTGCAACACTATTACTTAGTTCTTTGACTATGGTGACAACATTACCATGTTGACCCTTTTGCATTTTATGCCACCTTATGCACAAAAACCCACTTGTGTCTCAATGGGAGCACTTCCTACCTTAGATACCTATGACACTTGACCCATTTATGTTTTCTTTAGGAGCACTTCCTACCTTGGATACCCACTGAAAATGTATATAATGCTAAGGAGACTTGACTTTATGAGTGTTCCCAGTCATCACACCTTGGTCATGTGGTTCACTTGTCACTTGTCCTTCTTAGTACTAAACCTTATTTTTTCAAACATTGGCAACTTCATCTATGCAAAATCTTTGCTATCACACCTTTTATTGTATTTTATGCGCATGTTTGCATCTCAAATGCCCAACATCATGTCACCACCTTGTGACTCAGTATCTACCACTTATCAAACCCGTACCCAATTTAGTGTGACCTCACTAAATCCAAATTTGAGGGGGAACACCTACTCCCACTACTGGGGCAACCAAACCCATGACCCATGACCCATACTCCATTTTGGTTTTGTAGCTCATTCATGCAAGCCACACAACAAAAAGGGGCAAAATGTAGACACTAGAAATCTACACACCTATGATTCTAAATTTCAAAATAGCCTTGGAATTAATCCTGGACCCTCTTAAGACCAAACTACACCTATCAGGCCTAAACCAACCAATCTACACTCAACTGCACCTAGCTGAGTAAACCTAACCTTCAAGACCCTATCCTTGGGGATCCTAATCATCAATGATCAAGGTGATCATTTATAGTTAGCCTTGGGAACCCTTGACCATCAATAGTCAGGATATACCTTTTTACCAAGAGCATGCAACTATCTATTGAGCTTTTCTAAATATAACTCATCTAAATTTATGTTGTAATCCTTTACATGCATAAATTATTTTTAGATGACCCAATTACACCTTCACTTCCACCTCTTACTTATGCCTATAAAATAGAGAGGCCTAGGAGGTCAAATTCATTTAAAATAATTATCAAGACCTTAGGCATTCAAGAGTTTTATTTTTTAGGTCATTAACATTATCAAGCATTATCAGCCATCTCATTGAGAGCCAACTTGCCATCATCTCTCAACCAAGATTTTAGGTACCATTACTCTACCGGAATCAATTCAGATTCTACCAATAGGCTAACCACATCAACCACCCCCCCCAAAAAAATTTTGGTAAGACAATTACTTGTTTTTCAAATATTCATGTGCTTTTATTCCATTTCACAATCAATCTAGCCCTTGCCTAACTCCCAGAATTCATCTGTGAAATCCCATCACCTTCTAGTGATCAAACCCAAAATTCCACAATCAACTATTGATGGACCCCAACCACTGATGGTTAGTATAACCACTATCAATCACCTCAACCACTAATGGTCACCTATGGAAAAAAACCAACAAGATGATTTGGCCCACCTACACCCAATCAAAACTACTTTTCTATGTTTTTAACCAATCATAGGCCCCTTTATATTATTTTTAAGTATACCTTGACATATTATCACTAGTAATAATTAATTTATTACTAATTATATCATTTCTAGGCTAATTTTCTAGTAAACTTTCTTGTATTTGATTTCAGTACCTTTTGATTATTGATGCAATTATCTTCTTTCTAGTTTATCAACTTGATTATTTAAAATGTATGGATTGACAACCCCTAAGGAAGCTCTCACTTCTAGGATCTAGCTATTGCTAGGTAATCCACCCAACCATTTGTCTAACAAATAAGTTTTCTTTAGTGCTTTCTTATCTACAGGTCTTCCTCCCAAGCCAAAGAGGATCTCTCACAATCATTTGGATTTGATACACGTGCATAAAATAAATAGTTTTTTCAACCACACCCATATTGATTTTTTTTCTCTCTTCTCTAGAACTTAACTAAAAATTTACATTAAATAGATTATGCCAATCATCTCTAAATTTGGTCACTATTTTTCTCAAAATGTTGTTGATGGTTTTATTAGTGGCTTCTACTTGACCATTTCATTATGGGTAATATAGAGTGGAGAATGTGTGTTTAATATTATATTTTATGAAAAAATTCTTAATAGTTTTATTCTTGAATGATGTTTCATTATCAAAAATGATGGTTTTAGACAAGCCAAAGCCTGAAATAATGTGAGTCATGAGAAAGCTACAAATATCTACACCTATAGTAGATTGAAATGGAATGGCTTATACCCACTTGGTAAAGTATTCTATAGCTGTGATTATAAATTTATGTGCATTGGCTGATTTAGGGTTAAGTTTTCCAATAATATCAAATCCCCATAACATGAATGGCCATGGAGAGATAATAAGCTACAATTGTTGTGATGGTGCATGTTGTAAGTTACTGTATCATTGACATTTATGGCATAGTTTTGCATTTTGTAAACTTTTATCTTCCATATTGGGCCAATAGTACCTTTGTTAAAGCAATTTGTGTGACATGGCTTTTCCATTGAAGTGGCCACCACACTCACTAGCGTGTATCTATGTAAGATTAATTTTGGCTTTTGTTGACATTAGACATCGAAGAAATTATCTGTTGAAGGATCATTTGAAAAGGTCTCTACTAATGATTACATAATAGACTGATTGTTTGTGTAACTTGCACTTGTCATTTTGAGAAAAAGTGTTTGGTGTAATAGATTTTTAAAAAAATTTATAGATATCATAGAACCATTTTGGAGTTGTAGAACTACATGTAGTGACTAGAATAGATAGTGTAATCAAACCCATGTTAGATATTAATTATGAAAATAGCTTGATCATCATTAATGTTGATAGGAATCAAAGATGTGGAACTCGTCATTACATCTACATGTTAGTTGTCTTTTCTAGGTATATTTTCTATAGAAAAGTAGTCAGACTATGATGATAAACATTGTACCATGTTTTGGTATGGGATAAGATGTTCTTATTTTGTTTGATAGACATCATCAACTTAGTTGACCATAAGTTGGGAATCATCAAAGACTTGAATAAATCTAATTTAGAGAGATTGGGTGGAAAATAGACATAAAATAAGTGGTTCATATTTTTTAGTGTTGTTGGTGTAGGAGAAACTTAATCAATATATAATAGGAACTATGTGACCAGGAGGATCAATAAAGACAATGTTTGCCTCTACACCAGAGGCACATCGAGAAACATCAAAGAACATGGTCCAAGTATATAAATTAGTCGAATAGGTAGTGAAATTATATATAAATGTGTCACTAATAGGATTAGTGTCCAAGAGTGGTGTCGCTACCAAATGGTCGGTAATGATTTGGCCCTTTACTAATTTTTGGATAACTATTTTTAAGTCAAACTTTATTAATAACATGACCCATTTTACGATGCAACCAAAAAGATGTGATTTTACCATGAGAAAATTTAATGGATATGCTTTTTTGATAACTTGAGTCTCATAATTTACCATGTAATGTTGGAGTTTTTGTGTGGAAAAAACTAGTGCTAAACATAACTTTTCTATTATAGAGTAATTTTTTTCATATCAGCTAATGTGTGACTAATATAATAAATTACTCATTTAATGTGTTGATCATTCTATTATGTTAAGAGTGTGCCTAATGCATGGTCTATTGCTAAGACATACAATAAGAAAAGCCTATCAGGGATAAGTGGTACTAAGATAGGTGGGTTGAGAAGATATTGCTTGATTATATCAAAACTTTTTTGACATGTTTGGTCCCAGACAAACTTTTTATCTTTCTTTAATAATCGAGTGAATGATTGAGTTTTATCAGCAAGTTGAGCTATAAAATGGTGGATTGCTTGGATCTTGCCATGTAGGGACCAAAGTTGTTTTAAGTTCATAGTAGGTGACATATTGATGATTGCTTTGGCTTTCTTAGGGTTAACTTCTATGCCATGTTGAGAAATAATGAAACTTAAGAGTTTACTTGATGTAACTCCAAACAAACACTTTTTTGTGTTCAATCAGACATTGTATTATTTGAGCTTTTGGAATATCTTTCATAAATCAATAGCATGATGTTTTCATTGTTTGGATTTAGCTAAGATATCATCGGCATAATCCTTGATAGTATGGTGAATTAAATCATGAAATATGTGTCATGGTACATTGTTATCTGGCTCTAAAAAATTTTAATCTAAAAGGCATGACAATGTAATAAAATGTACCCCAAGGTGTTGGAAGAGATGTTTTCTCTTGATCTTCTTTAACGATTTTGATTTGGTTGTATCCTGCAAAGCCATCCATAAATGATAAATTTTCATACCTAGCTATGGAATCAATGATCATGTTAATGTTAGGTAAATAAAAATCATCTTTTGGGCATGCTTTATTTAAATCATGGGAATCGAAACAACATTGAATTTTTCCATTAGGTTTGACTATGGGGACTATATTGGAAACCCATTTAGGGTGTGCTACTAGTCAAATGAAACTAGCATCTAAGAGGAATTGGATCTCATCTTTGACTAAGAGAGCCACCTTAGGATAAATTTTATGAATTTTTTATTTAACAGGTTTAGCATCTTGATATAAAGGAATTTGATGAACTACTATGGATGTATTAATTCTTAGCATATCAGATTAAGACTAGGCAAAGAGTTCTGGAAAAATTGTTAAGGTTTGATGAATATTTATATCTTCTTCCTTTCATAGGGTAGTGGATAATAAAATAATATGGGAATCTTGATCAGTTCCAATATTGAAATTAATTATTTTTTCATTAAGCAGTATGGAATGATCTAGTGTGTAGGGGGTGGTGGGAATAATATCATCTAAATCAACTGGTATGTCTTACAGATAATCTAGACTTTCTCTAAAGTATGTGTGGGTATTTGTGTGATGAGGAAATATATGTTTATTATAGTATACTGTAATGTCCTCATATGCTCCAAGAAATTGTACAAGGGATTCATCATTGGAGAATTCATCTAATGTGAGCATGTCTGGTGAAACTACATCATCAATGAGATCAAGATAGATCAATGATAATGTTGAAGCATGATTAATGGTGTGGTCTATTTATGTAGTGGGTGGGAAAAACTTTATATGCCTTGAAGTGAGAGAATAAGGCTTATTATGAAGGCGGATAAATTGATATCCTAGCCTTTATGTTCCATATTGTGTAAATGCCTCTATAGGATTGATGATTTCTTATTCATGCTTTTCAAGACCTTTTCCATGATATCCCATCTTATTGAGACATTTAAGTGTGAAAGGAGAGGTAAAATAGTGATTTGGTATCGATGTTATTATGTAACTTGGAGTTTATTGATGTGTTGCATGGTCTAAAGGTATACTGTGAATAATAGGTTATGTTGGTATGTTGCCAAGATTAAAGTGTGGAATATAATTTTTTGGAGTTTCAACAACTTGGAAGTATTTAAAAGGTTTGTTATTTATTGGGCATGTGTATATGTATCCTTTGTGATTAAATTTTAAACAAGTATGGAGCGTAGAAGGGACTACATGCATATCATGAATCCAAGGCCGACCAAGTAATAAATTATAGTTGAGGTCATTTGGCATGACTTGGTAAGTATTTGGTAATGTCTTAGGCCCTAAGGTAATATTGAGTGTTATTTGACCCATCACTTTCTATTGAATGTTGTCAAAACCTCTAATGTTCATATTAGAATGGTTGAAATCTTGACGTTGTATATTAAGATGTTGAGGAAAATAACTATTGCAATTGTTTAGTCATGAACCATTATCAACTAATACCCTTTTGACCCCCACATCATTAATTATTAATTTAATGTACATATGTAGTTGATTTTCAATGATGTGGTATAAGGGTAAATCCTCTTTTTCAAAGGAAATATGTTCTTTAATCCGTTGCATGGTGTTGAGGATAGATGCAACATAAGCTAGTTTGGTAGAAATGAGAATTTTAGTATTGTAAAGCATTACATATAACACATCTTTGTAAACATTTGATCACTAAAGGAGATTGAGAACTGATACTGTATCAAAATGGGTGCTAATCTGAGTGATAAAGCTATAACCATGGATGTAATCAATCTACCTATCTTTTGAAACTTAGGTGATAACATGTACCGTATGATTTACTATAAGCATAACATTGGTAGTAGGTATGGGATAATATCTAGATGTACCAAGTTTTAAAGGATGAGGGATAGATATATTCACTAGTGTTTTCTTGTGTTTAGTAGTGATAGGAAGATACTCAAAATTAGCAAAGGAGTTATATGCATCTGGGTAGAAAGCATGAATGTGAATTGAAATGCATAAAATGTGAGGGATGAATTCTACAATAATATGTTTATAACAAGCATTTCACAAGAGAGATAGAAAGCAAGGGATAGAGGGCATGAATTTGTGCATAAATTCATGAAAAAAATTGATATGTATTATGACATTTCTAATGTGTTTGGCATGATAAACTTTGAAATGTTTCCACATGAGAGATAGAAAGGAAAGGATAGAGAACATGAAATTGTGCACTAATGTATAGGAAATTTTGACATGTAACATAACATTGGTAATATATTTATAAAAATGGAGTTGAAAATTATTCCACATGAGTGAGAGAGAATATGCAAAAGGAATATTGAAATCTTGTGCATTTTTAGCAATAAATGTTGTAATATCATCCTTGATTATAAAGAGTAAAAATGAAATGCAAAGAATGAATCTTTATACTAACATGTGGTAAACTTCATAATTCATGTACATAATAGGACCAATGATGGTTTCCTTATTATTTTCAAGAAATGTTAGAAAATTTTATAAATAAATAAGATATACTTTTGAAATATGATTTTAGAATGTAAGATAATATCTCAAAAAACAAGAAGACTTAGTACATGAAACTAGGGTTTGAAAGATGATTATTTGAGCGATTTACTATGAAATTTTGAAATTTAAAGTGAATGTCTAAGTTATATATGCAAATAAATAATAATAATTTTATTGGAAAATTTAGGATTTAATAGATCCTAGTAGATGCAACTAGGGTTTTGAAAAAATAAATGTTTTTGAAAATTACTATTGAATTTTGAAATTTAAATAGATTTACTAATTTAAATATACTAGTAAAAAATTAGAAAATTATTGGAAAATTACTAGAAAAATACTAGGACCTAGTATGGGCAACTACGATTTAAAAGAAAATTATTTTAAAATTACTACAAAATTTTCAAATTACTATGAAATTTTTTAATTTAACACTAATTGTTTAATTTATTATGCAGGTAAAAAAATATAAAAATATAATAAAAATTAGTAAGAAATTTACACTAGGGTTTATAGGTTATTTATGCGCAAATGAAGTCGGGTTCACCAAATGATTTAACAATTTTGGGAATATTGGTGTATTATTCCTAATTTAGTTAAAGGGTCTGAGTAGTGAAATCAGTAAATAAATAGACAATAATTAAGATATTGATTAGTGTAAATTAAATTATAATTTAGACTTTACTAAAAATAATAATGAGAGGGATAAAACAAGACTTAGCTAAAAATTGATTGATCCAACTGAGACAGAGGCTAAAATTTACTATGCAAGACTGGGACACTATCACAAACTAAGATCTAAACATCATTTTGTGATTGGATAAGAGTGCCAAAAGTGGAAAGGAGTGGCACTAACACTGTATTCCACCTCTATTTTGTTTTCTTAAGGATTTAAGCTTTTTTTATTTTGTTCGCTATGTTTATGTGACTCTATCTGTAAAGTTTTGATAGCTAAAAGTCTATAGAGCTCCTTGTAGAGCATATTTTCTCTTCAAACCCTATGTTTCATTATGTTTTTACAAATTTTGAGAAAGAGGGGGGGTTAGTGTGTGTAATATTCACTGGACATGGATCCACACCCCTTGTGTGGGCACATTGCCTACATACCAATACTCTAAAGAGGGATCAAGCCATATGTAGTTCTCCCACTTGATGTGCTTTATGAAATTGTGTGTATGAAGATGTAGAGTGATAAACTAGATGTGCTTGAGGTGGATAAAGACTAGTGTAAGGATTTGAATAATCTTGTAAGCATATTGGTTGGTTGTATGCAGAGAATAAGGAATATCACTTGAGTAGTCTTGCTTGTATTCTTGTCTATTTAGTGATAATTTCCAACCCTTTCCAAATGATCTTTGAATGGGGTTTTATAGGGATCTATTAGTGATGGGTTGAATGTGCTTATGTTAGGCCAATAAGGAAAAGGATGGGGAATCAGAAGAAACTGACTCTTGGGGCCAAAATTGTACCTAAACAAGAGCACCAAAAATAGATAGGAGTGGTACCATTGCTATAGTCCTAGTGTGGTGATATTTTCCTAAGCAAATGGGACCTATGGGATGTCATGGAAAGAGGGTTCTTACTCAATTGGGATCAAGTTTGGAAGGTTGTGGATGACTAAGAATCAGTGAAAATATGTCAATGAGTGTTATGAGAGAAATCAAGAGGGGCCTAAGGGTTGGGTGTCATTATCCATGCTCAATTTACTATTTTTTGCATTTTATATGACTATAGTAGGTAATCAAGAGTGATCAACCATGTAGGTCAGTTGATTCAGGCCCTTACTTGTAGTGTGCCTATGGATGTAGCTAGAGATGGATTTATTCAAAGAGTTGTTGATATTGTCAGTATGTATGCACTAATATTTGATCCTATTGTGAGAGATTTGGTAGCATACCATACTATGGCCATGGAGTGTGAGGAATTATAGGTAGAGTTGGATAAATGTGACATTCCACAATAAAATTCCACTGAGATTCTAAAGACACTCATTAAGCACTATAATGCTTTGAGATGACATCATGAGGAGATAGTGTGGTGGTTAGGTGATTTCAAGGAGAGATTAGACATGCAATCACTGTATAGGTCCCACAAGTTTTATCCTAGTCCATCTACCTCTAGAGGTGTTGGATTTGTGGATGTTGATAGTAATGATGAGTATACCTTGGAGGATATGACCTTGACTTATGATTGATATGCTTATTTGTAAAAATAATGTATCAGTTTATATATATATGACATTATTCAAGTGGATTATATTTGGTATCAAGTATATTTTCACTATTTCATTCTCTTTTGGTCATCGTATAGTTTTTTACTTGAATTTTATTTCCATGGTGTATGTTGTGGATTTTGTATGCATATTATCGAAATGCATGTATTTTTTTTAGCAATAAATAAATCACTATATGTAATGAAACCCATATGGATATAATAAAGCTTATCTATAATGATCAAATGTAAATGTTATTATATATTATACTTCTACAATTATCTTAGAAGTATTTGTTAAAATATATTATGAATTAGTATGTATCTATTTAGGTACCCATATCTATTGTGTATGTTTTTTCCCTCCCTGTACCTTTATATAAAGGACCTAATTGACCAATGTTTCCTTGTGAGATTAGTCCTAGGAGAGTGTGTCATGTGAGGACTTATAATATAATTCATTCGATGAGAAGGCCAGTGGACCATTTATTCCCTACAAGACTCATCATGGGATATCTCAACCTCCCTAGGTGATCTCCTAGGAGAAGTATGTGAAACATGTCTAGATATGTCTTTTTGATATTCAATGATTTTTTGTTTGGTTAACTGTGTAATATTTTACTCAAGATCAAAACACTGATTATATCAATGAATATTAATACCATGATAAGTACAAAAGTGTTTAAATTTTGCCTTCTCAAATATATGAGGTGGGTAATGTGAATTAGGAGGGAATCTGAGCATGTGTTTGTCCAATAAAGTTTGTAATATGTCATATGGTCTATCCTAATACTAATCAAACTAAAAAGTTTTCCATTGTGTGGTGGTATTTGGTTTAACTATGGGAGGTACTCTTAAATCATGTTCATGTCCTTTATTCAATACATGTATTGTTTTTTTCATGATAGATGGGGTTGGTTATGTAGAAGGATTTTGAAGTGGTTCATGATATTTTGTAATTTGTTTATGTATTTTAGGGACAATATTTTTATCATGTTTTGGCTTAAATGGAGAAATGGGAAACTTAATTTTTTTATTATTTAGTGTAAATGCATATTCGTACACATCCCAATATAATATATTGAATGAAGCAAAGGGATTATGTAATACTCTCTCTCTTATTGGAGAAATAAGACCTCTATTAAATATAAATTAGATCTCTAAATATGAGGTTGTGTAATGTAAGGAATATAAAACATCTTTAAATCAAATGATATTGATCTTAGCAACATTTTAAGTGATAATTTGGGTGATGGTTCTACCCCAATTGGTGGCATAACTTTCGGGAGCCATAAAATTTGCACCATAGCTCCATTTGACTCCCTATTTGAACTGTTGGAAAGCTAAGAATGAGGGAAACATCATGAGATGGCAATGAGATTTACTCAATGGGTTTTAACCCTTGAAAAACAAATGTAAGTACCCTAAATTTCAATTTTATTAGTGTAGTCTAAAAATAGTAAGTTTCTCAAAATAGTAATTCCTTGAATTTTGTATTGTTGTAAATCATGGAAGTCGAACCACTTAATCTCCCTCAAAATTGGTGACATTCCACATCCTCCTTATACCTTCAAAACATGTATAAATTAAGATGTAACCCAAAATTTAAATGAGACATCTCTTCTTAGAGATAGGCATATGTTTGGGTTTGCAAATTTGATGAATAAAACATCTCTTCTCAAAGATAGCATTATTGTTATTGTGTTGTTCTTATTTCTCGAATTATATTTCAACCAAAGCTTTTGAGTTTTGGATCAAATATAATCTTGTATAGACTCATCTAATGTTTGTGTCAACATTTTTAAATGCTTTAATGATAATTTTGGTAAGGTATAATGACTAAAATGTGATATAAATACATTTTTAAGTTGTTTAAAAGTTGACAATCAAACATTTGGTAAATTATAAAACCAATCAAGTGCCCCTTTGGTTAAGATGTGATAAAATGACTTTAAGAACAATTTTCCATTTTGGGCCCAATGTTCAAAAGAGTGTGTATATTATTATAAATGAATGGCAAGATCTTCTTGACCATCAAAGGAGGAAAATTTAGGCATGACAAAGTTTGGAGGATAAAGATACTCAAACACATCCCTATCAAGAGGTTTCTCTAATAATGTGTTCACCTCAAGAATAGCTTAATGAGAAGAAACTTTTAATTTTAGATTATTTACTTGTTGCAAATCTCTAGTGGTAGTCGTAATAGATAGCATGCTATAAGAAGAAGTTGAGTCATTTGCTAGTGTTTCAAACTACCATTCGTATAGAACATAGGAATGATGGACACTTTAGTAATTTATAAAATAGGCTCCTCACATGATTTATCAATATTTGGTAAGGGTAAATACATATCTAAAGATGTAGGTATGTCTATTTTAAGTGTGCAAAGGTTAATAGCATTATCATTTCAAGGTGTTACATTGCTTGGAACTTCATGACATATTATAGGAGTAAGAGGGATATTTTCATTTTGAGGCACACTCTCCTTTTTATAATAAAATGTAAGGAGGAAAGGGAAGAAACATTTGTTATGTCATTTACCAAATTAAAATATGTAAGGATGTCATTTTAAGTTTTAGTTGGAGTGTCGCCTCTTATAGGATGAGTAAGTAATCCAATATCAATTTCTACTTTAGGTGCATTATTGCTATGTAAGAAAGGAATATTGACATGAATATCATTTGCATCCTTGGTAGGTGTTTCAGAATATTATTTTTTTAGGAATCCTTTAGGAACAATGGTTTTTTGTTGCTTGAATTTACGTGGTTTGACCATTGTAAAATATACATCAAATAGTTTTGGGACTTTTTATGTGTCCCCAAATAATGAAAGTTTTGTTAGTGTTTTATTAGAATGTTCATTGGTACTATTATTATTTTATTGAAAGATCACAATGGGAGACATAGGACATGTATTTTTCTCATCACATACTAGAGTTGAAAAAAAAATTATATTAATTTCACTTGAATCATGCAAAGAATACATAGGGTTTTCAACACTACTATTACTTGAGGAAAGAGATACACACCTGATTTCATCAACATTTTCATTATGAGATTAGTTAAGGCAAATTCAACTTATTTTATGTTTTCAACATTGGAAAGGGGAGACTCAACTCATTTATTAAGATAATTAAATAAGGTGAAGATACAATAATTGGATTTTCAACATTAGGAATGGTATCAATTTGCATGTTTGTTGGTTCTTGAAACTCTTCATCATTGGAAAGAAAATGAAAGGTAGAGTTGTCATAGTCAAGAAGGATACCATTACTTTCAAATTCATAAGTATAAATGTCATTAGCATTATCTTCCTCATTTAGATTTGCATTTGCATCATTGGTTTTTTCATTATCATAATTATAAGGAAAAGTAAGTTTACCATGTTTTTAGTATTCTTTTAGGTCTTCATATGCAATACATTGATCATCAAGTGTATTAAATAATCTATCATAATTTTGATTCCAAGCATGATATTTTGATAAGAACTCCATAAAGACTATAAGAGTGTAGATAACTATGAAGCACATAGTCACTAGGGCCAAAACAAGGATGTAACTAAGCATTCCTAAGCTATGCCCAAATAAGTGAGGTAGGAATCATATTTGTTAATAAAATACAAAAATATGAAATGAAATTTGAAAGAAGGAAAAAACCCTAATATGCAAACTAGGGTTTTTGTTTAATAAACATAGGATGGGTTCACCAAATGTTTTAATGGTTTTGGATTTATAAGAGAAACATCAAGCAATAAAGTTGTTTGAATACATAATAGAGTAATGTTCAAATTTTAAATATGTAATACAGTATTTTGACAATATATCTCATTTAAGCATTACAATAAATATAACAAGTACTAAGCAACTAAGGGATAAAGAGAGTGTATCTTATTTATTATTCTATTGTGGATTGTGGTAGTGGTTAGGAGTCATCATGTGTTGAAGATATAGAATTTTCTCATTTTATATTTTGATTGTTTTTTACCTTCGAATAGTTACATTTCTCTGAGATAGTAATGTTTGTGCTTATGTCCATATTTAACACAAGTGTCTAATGAGAGATATACACAAGAGTGACTTAAAATTTGGATCATACCTACACTTCTCCCTATGTAATCATTATATGCCTTAAATTATGTTTTCTTGTGTGTTATATCTATTTAATAAAAAACCCTAGTTCCTTTACATTTTGCTTTTTATAACCTAGTAAAAAGGGCTTATTAATGTGAGTTGAACTAGTCCTAACAACCCTGTTATTTCTAAGTGTTGTTTACATACCCAATACTCCTAAGAGGGCCTCATACTCACATGTAGTTCTCCCTCATATGCATGTGTCTGGAATTGTAATAATATGACTATATGTTTTTTCTTCTAGAAACCCTTGGTACAAGTGATGCAATGGTATATTTGACCTTTTTAATGATTCAAATATTTAATTTAGTGTTATAGTGCAATTTGATAGCTTGAAATGAATAATAATTTCTAATTAGAAGCTACCTAATCAAATTGGAAGGTGTATTAATTAGACCATAGCCTTTCTATATATAATAATATTTTGACTTTAAATTAGAACCTAGTGACACATGAAAAACTGACCATAGGATGGGCAAAGAGGGCTAAAAAAATGGTCACAAAGTGAAAGACACAAAAAAATATAAAAAGATAAGTCTGGACAGTTTATCAAAGTTAGACACTAATGTTGACGATAGTATCCAAGATGAACACAAGTATCCAAGGGATAAAAACATACATAAAATAGGCAAAATGAGTAAGGGTCTCTAGCATATACTAGATGAAGATAAATAAACATATCACACATGCCCAAAAGGAAGGTAAATCAAGTGAAATAAGATGGAACCCAAGAGGTCCCTGAGAGACCACATCACTAGATGTCTAATTATTAGTAAAAATATATATACATACAAGAAGACTAGAAATATGTGTACTTGTACCAAAATTAGTGTTTACATAAATATATTTAGCTTGCACAATGATCTATTTTGACTATGAAAAATAAAATAAAAGGTGACTATGTAGGCTCAGTATCAAGCACAAAATCAAAAATTAAATTTGGGTTATAGGTAGATGATGACATAGCACACTCTAGTCTGCTCACCATAGACTCATATCAGTTGACCATGATAGACAAATAATTTGAAATCACAATAAATAAATAATCTTGAAATGATACATAAGATGCAAACATAAAATATGTTTCTAAACAAGAGCACAATATGTAGATAGCACCATAGTATGCTCAAGTTTGTTGACCATGGACTTGTTTGGGTTAACTGTATGTTTGAGATTATTTATTCACATATTACACCTATATATGATGATAAATTTGAGATATAACACTTATATTTTTATTACATATTAATTGTTATTTGTCTTCTTTGTTTTTGAAACCCTTATGCCACTTTGATAACTTAAAAATCTCCAAAAAAAAGAGGGTAGTGTAATGGGTTGAGCTGACCTCAATCACCACCTTGATGATTGATCATTTTTTATGTATCCAATACTCAAATGAGGGAAATAAAACCCACTTAATTCTCCTACCTAGAGTTAATGTATATTTTTTTTACTTTGACTATATGTATGCAGCTAGAAGATGGCTTTGATAATTGATAATGATATATCTTGACTTGATTTAGAAGGCTCTTGACTTGGATTATGGTTTTTACTTATGAATAGCATATAATTTGGGAAAAATAGGGTATAATTTCTCAAAGTACATAAGTTTATATGTTTATACCAAGTGAATAGTAATTGGGGATAATGAACGACTATAGACATGTATTTATAAGTGTATCTTTTGAAAATTTCCTTTAGCTGATGTTACAAAACATGGGGGAGGACCTAAAAGGATGATTTCAAATTTATAAACTTGTCATTATTTATAATAGGATGTGGATGACCCAATTGGAAAGCATCATAGTGCACCATTGTCTACTTAAAGAATACCTATCTAGGAGGATTAGAGATAATTATATTTTAAAAGGGATCGTATGAAGGTGATTTTAATATGTTGGAGAATTTGACATTGAGATTTTTATGTAATGATGATGTCAAATAATGGTTCAATCCCACATATAGATAAATGGATTATAGGAATGATCAATAAAATTCATGTATTTGTGTACAAGTCATGGTTAGGAATAGGTCAAGAATTAGCACTAGCAAGTATCTTGACCAAATTTATGTGCCTAAAATCATGAGTGTATTGTGAATACTGACTTAACAACATGTTCATGCTTAAATATATTTGCATCGTGTTCTTTGGTCTTAGTACTAATGGACCAATTTATGTATTTAATGTATGACACACCACATGAATAATTAATTTTATGAACACCACATTTTAGAGATGGTTCTAGTTGATCTTTAGAAAACTTGATTACATTCCATGGATACTCTATTTTCTAAAAATTTATAAGATTTTTTCAAATATGCCCTTATTATAATGAATGAAGGATATTGGTACTCCTAATGAAACTTTCATAGTTTATTTTTTATCACAAGTTTTAGACCCCAAATTTTGACTAAGTATTTTGCTTTTTGGCACAAAACTAGCACGACATGAAAGGAGCATGGCATAGAACAAGCATAGAACAAAAGGATAATGGCATGGAAGATAAAAAAATAATAATACCCATCCAAAGATGAAATATAAATACAAAAAACCTGAGAGCATAGGACTCAGTGCAATAATAAAATATTTGGGGAGTGCAAGGGTAGGAAATGGTTAAGGAGTGATTCTCAAGGACAAATTAGACTTTAATCATCATACAAGTTTTACACCAACTTAAACAAAGGGGTATATTTACTAGTAAGGATATCACATTGAACAAGAATATAGGGGGTATGAAAGCATAGTTCCTTAGGATAAAATAAGTAAATGACTGCCATGACTCTTAGTCTATTGGAGATCATTGTCCAGTCACCTAATTATCATTAATAATGTAACTACTTGGTTAGGGGAAAATAAGTATAAATACCCCTATTTATAGATGTGTAAGGTGAACAAACATTTGGTATTATGTAATGAATCTTTATGGTAATAGCATACTTACAGAAGTTACAATCAGTCCTTGTGTTATGTTTCAGTTGATTGATAGTCAAAACATTGAAAATGGGTTTTCATTGAGTAATGTGTGGCTTATAATTGACTATGATATATATATATATATATATATATATAGAGAGAGAGAGAGAGAGAGAGAGAATATGCATTGTATAAGTTTGTGTAATCAACACTTTAAACCTCATGGTAGTTATCTTCATGTTCTTATTTGTTTGCATTGAGGAAACAAGGTCCACAGTCATGTATATCCTTTTCTATGTAATCATTAATTAGATATATGAACCTCAAGTATATGACAAGTGTGTTATTTCACAACATAACCCATGGGAACCAGTTTATTTTTTGTGTGCTTTGGATGAGTTTTTAAGAGATTAGTCTTGCATGAAAATATAGTGTATAAGATTTTTGGGACTAAATACTTCAAATCTTGAGGAAGATTTAATAGAAAATTACCTAGCATTTTGGTTCCATTGTCAAGACACATAGTGCTTGTTGTAAAGTAATGAAAAATACTCAAACATTTACCCCTTGAAAGTATTAAATAATAAATTATTGAGGTTGAGGATAATTGTGTGATTCCCTACCTTAAACTAGGAGTTTATACACATGCATGGGTGGAACAACATCTCTACATCTCATTATATGAAACCTTCTTTGTTGAAGTCCATGTTTATTTGCATGCTTGGCTCTCTGCTTATGCTTAAGACATTTCACAAAATTTTGGAAGGAGGAAAGATTAGACAATAGAGCATTAAAGGGCTTTGGCACATTTGGGAACATTATGGACATGAGCTATTAATATCTAGTGGAGAGGGGTGTTGAATAGCTATATCTTGGAATATGTTGTAACCACTTACTCTTGCCCTAAAGAAGCCAAGTTCCAATTTCTCTGAGAACCAAATGTTTGGTACATTATACACTTTCCACTAGAGGTAAAGAAGTTATTTATTAATTTGGGACTCAAAAATTTACCTATTGAGGGATTAATCTATCCTTGCATGAGCTGCATAGTTGGGAGGGGAATGTAGAGGTGTTGGTAAAGAATTTTTGGTTTAGAATTGTAACTAGTCAATGAGCATTATGAAATCATAAATATGATGAAGCTCGATAGAAGATTATAGGTGGAGGCAGAGTAAGAAGGGAATGAGAGGACTCAAGAAGTGTTTTTAGGAACTACATGGAAGTGAAAAGGTACAAGGAGGACTCACCAAATTTCAAACTATGACCAATGATAGTTTTAGCATATGAGGGAGAAACTAGCTAGATAGAAGAGACTAAAGAACCACATTTGAACCAACCCAGTTCCCTAAGCACAATGCACACCCATGTTTTTGAGCCAAACAATTTAATCATACATAATTGGGATACAAATAGTGTAAAGTTAGAAAATAATCCTATAAGAGAAATTATTACTAAGCAAATTTTAACTCATAGTGAATTAACACTTTCTCTTCCTTTTCAAGGAAATTTCATGGCCTAATTTGGTATGCCTAGCGGACCTAGCATTCATAGTGGGTAGAGTATTGGTTTGAGTATTATTAATCAACCTGCTACCACACCCAATGTCTTAGGTGTTGATACTAGGGGCATGGGAGGAGGAATAGGAGGTGGAATAGGGGGAAGTGGTGGATTTACACCTCTAGGAATAGGAGCTGGGGGTTCTCAACAGCCATCATCACAAGTACCTCAACTAATGATAGTGTATTATGAAATGATGCTTCACTTCCCTGAATATTAGGGCATGGAGAATGTTTTAGATCATGTTCATAAGTGTGAATGCATTTAAAGGGCACATGGTATAACTTATTTTGAGTGAAATGCCACACAATTTGCAACCACACTTCTAGAAAGAGCACACAAGTGGTATAGGAATTTTGACCCTCAACAAGTGGTACGATCAAATCAAGACAACATTTCTTTAGGAATTTCATATTCCCAAATTTGAGCAACAAAGTATTGATGCACTAAAAGATATAAAACAAAATCTCACTAAAAGTGTACATGAGTATGATGCATGATTTAAAACACTCTTGTCTAAGCTTTCATTTGAGATTAATGTTGCCCAGCATGCCTAATGGTTCTTAGGAGGTTCGATACTACCTTTTAGATGAATGCTCTCATAAAAGACCTTTATTAGCCTGTATGAGACCTTAAAATCTTCCCTCTATACTATATCTAATAGTAGCATTGACATTGGGATTAGTCCTTTTATGGAAGCTCAAATAGCTTCCATGGCATCAAAATTAAAGAATTTGACTATAAACAATGCATATGAAACTCATAATAGTCTTTGGTGTATTAATTATGAGTCTAAAAGTCATAATAGAAGTAACTACCTTTGCAATAACATCCATGAAATTTTTCACAAAGAGAATGATGTACGCACGTGTCCTCTCTTACATCAAGCTACACATTCTAAAGTGTCTAAATACTACAAGATATATGATGCATATACCCATGACATAAATTATTTTTGATTGATCAGTGATATATAAGAGGAATATATACATGGTACATGTTAAACCTCTATCTCAAACAATCAAGATAATGGTGGATATCATATATGAGGCTAAGGATGGGGATGAGGAGGTGGCTATTTTCCATCAAGAACACATTATAAGTGTGGATCTCCATATCACTATCAATGAGATTGTTTAATCTATCCAACATGTGATTTTTGTAAAAAAGAGCATCAGTTGAAGTAATTCCCTAATTTATATATAGCCATCACTAACAAAAGAAATGAAAAAAGCCCTAGTATGATTCGCATTGAGAAACCTCACTAGTGACCATGCTCTAGAACTCTAATGGTCCACCAAGTTAAAATTACTACATGTATCAGACAGTATTAGTCTATATCTATTCCACCTATTGAAAATATATAGTGTGAAGAGCCTCATGCAATAAAGTATCATGATGCTCAACAACAAAAATATGTTCTCTAAAATACTATGGTATTGGTACATGAATTACAAAGGGAAATTCAAATTCTTAACAATCAAGAAGCTGCACAACATGTTGATTTGTAAAAATCCATGGAATCTTAAAATATGGCATGAAGTGATTTTAAAGAACTTTTCAAGCATATGTTAAATGAAGACATTATCCCACAATTGAGTAATTAGCTTAAAAATTAGGTACCAACACCAACTAAAAATCAACCTCAATAATTTAGACTAATCAAATATCATCAATTAAATCATGCTCAGTGAAAAGATATCCATGTACCACCTAACCCTCAAGAGGACAAGGAAATATTGGTGAATGCTTCCATCGATGGTTAGATGATCTAAGATATTTTGGTCAATATTGGCACTAAGGTTAATGTCCTCACAAAGGATGCATGATGCAAAATGGCTAACCCAAAATTACAACCATCACCTCACATGTTGTTTATGGATAATAAAACTTGTGCTCTACCAATTGGCATTGTTAAGAATACAATTATCGATATCTTTGGGGTACCTTTCAAAGATGATTTTCAAATTCTTGAGTTGGTTAAATTTGATGATTTACTAGCTCTATTGGGTCGACCTTGGTTTTATACAAATAATGCAGACTTAAGCTTCAAAAAATGTTATATCAATTTTGAAAATATTGATAAATTAGTCATCATCCCATTGGATCAAGCACATGGGCCCCCATACATAGAACTCATTAGCACGGATGAAGATATTAACCACATCTACAATGTCATAGCCAGAGATGGTGAACATCATGATCCTACTCCTAATGACATCTTTTGATGGATGTATACTCAGTCCCTTTATGATACTACAAGTAATGCTTGTAATTGTTGGGCCTATAGTGATTATGACCTCACTAGAAGAGTGTGCGGTACCATTGGTAATTATAAAAGCATTTCATTCCCATACCATAAATACCATAGATTTATTCACCATTTTACCAAGCAAGTTATGTGAGGACCAATTATGGTTACACCACTTGCAAAAATTGATGAATCTCCTTGGTTTCATGGGTAAATGGAAGTTCATGACTTTATCTAGCAACTCAAAGCCTTTTATGACTATGATGTTGATTGTATGCATTCACTAGTTCACCTTTTTGATGACATGGCCACAAGGTGGTGATGAACCCATAATGAGTGACTTCTTCATTGGGGTCAATTATTCTCTACTTTACATCACTGATTTCATTAAGACAACTAAATCTGGGGTACAATCAGTTATAATTGAGTCCAAGCACCTGAACCACACATAGAAGCTTGTGAAACTATGTGGAGGACTGAAGAATCCTTTTTTTCCAAAATACTTATGGGTATATTTTTTTTTATGGAACCTTGTATACTTGGGAAAGAGCATGGTATGTTAATGAAAAATGACATTTGGGTACTCATTTCTGGTATCTATTAAAAAATAATATGATTTGGACATTATCTTACTCATATCCAAATATGGATTTGTGCCTTACTCTCCAAACCATGTGTGAAGTAGTTATTAGTGACCCTAGTCCAATTAAAGATTGGATATGACATATACATAATGTATTAAAATAAGTCTTGGTCCTTTTTAATGATCCATCTGAGTAGTTTGTCCCCACATCAAAACATGTCCTTAATCAAGCACACTATGAAGAGATTCACCAAGGGAAGTAGAAACTAGTGTTTCATGTTGATGAAGGTGAAGGGTCTGACCCACCTAACCCATTAACAAACCATTTGGATGTCCTTATAGACTATGGTACTCTAAGTGCTTGTGATACCATTCTTGATATAGACCACCCATACTTAGAACCTCTTCAAAATATCTAGCACAATATCAGCATTGAAGAATAACCAAATATAGATAATGTGGGTAACTACTAGTCTGATATAAAGGTTTCAAAAATATTTGAGTTTTTAAAAAAGTTCCAAGATGTATTTCCAAGGATCTATAGTGATATGAAAGGTGTTTATCTATTATTAGGCATAATGCATATCAAACTAGTTGATGGTGTTAGACCAATCAAGAAACAGCCATATAGGATGAATCTAAACTTACATGCATGGGTGAAAGAGGAAATTGATAGTATGTTGCACATTAGTTTGATAACCCAAATTAATGAGTCTAATTGGGTTAGTCCTATGGTCATAAGTATAAATAAATATGGGCACATTATAATTTGTGTTGACTATCGCATACTTAATGCATCCTGTGTTACTAATCCTTTTCCAATGCCATTCATAAAATAAATCCTTGGATGTGTCTCTAGGTGTGAAATTTAAATATTCATAGATGGATTCTCCAAGTACCATCAGGTCCAAATCATCAAGGAGGATCAACCTAAGAATACATTTGTTACCAAATGGGGATATTTTGGATAAACCTTCATGCTATTTGGATTGAAAAATTCACCTATTATATTTGTTGTCCCCAAAAATATCACTGATTTTTGGGACAATATTTAAACTATTTTGGTTCCTCAGACCAAAATAATCTCTACCCTTCTCAAAATATGTTCTAAGCATTCAAATTCCTCATTTTTCAAGCTTCTCTTAAATCTATGAACTCTACAGGCTTGAATCTACAGACTCTACAGGCTTAAATCTACAGACTCTACAGGCTTAAATCTACGGACTCTATAGGAAAGAAAATCTATGGACTCTACAGGGCAAGTTCAACGGACTTCACAAGTTGATTTCTATGAAATCTATAGGAAAGAAGCAAGCTCTCAACACATAGGTGATTTCAAAGTTGGTTCAATAAAAAGGTTCAACCAAAAGAGTTTATCGTCAAGCTTCAAAGTTTAAGGTTCAAAATTCAACTGCTTCAAGGTTCAATGGCTTCAAAACACTTATCAAAGAGAAGAAGGATTGAACCATTAAACTATTGAACCATTGAACCACTTTGGTTCAATAGGTTCAATGACCAAATGGTTGATTTCTATGGACTCTACAGGAAAGAATCAAGCTCTCAACACTTAGGTGATTTCAAAGTTGGTTCAATGACAAGGTTCAACCAAAAGAGTTCATCGTCAAGCTTCAAAGTTCAAGGTTCAAAGTTCAACTGCTTCAAGGTTCAATGGCTTCAAAACACTTATCAAAGAGAAGAAGGCTTGAACCGTTGAACCACTTTGGTTCAACAAGTTCAACGACCAAATGGTTCAATGCATTTGGTTCAAAAAAGATCAAAAGGACTTAGCCAAACAAATAGAATGAACCAATTGAACCATTGAACCTT
Source organism: Torreya grandis (assembly GCA_037957365.1). Taxonomy (NCBI): domain Eukaryota; kingdom Viridiplantae; phylum Streptophyta; class Pinopsida; order Cupressales; family Taxaceae; genus Torreya; species Torreya grandis. Next base: position 138,104 of record JARHVA010006479.1, on the reverse strand, counting down.
GAACGAAAGGGTTCAACGAGTTCACAAGTTCAAAGTTTCAACAAATGTGATGAAGATCAAAGAGCTTAGAAAGAACAAGGAAGTGACAAACTAATGGCTCAATAGGTTCAAAGGCTTCTACAGACAGGTTTAATCAAAAGAACAAGTTTTTGATACTTAGTCATTTTCAAAGAATGAACCATTAAACCATTGAACCATTGAACCACTTTGGTTCAAAGGTTCAATGGGTTCAAGGTTCAAGGTTTAATGGGTTCAATGAGGCTTGTTCTAAAGAATCTTGGTTCAAGTAGTCAAAGGGAATGAACCATTGCACCAAAGTTGGTTCAATCGATAGGTTCAAGGGGTTGCCCCAAAGTCAAAGGATCATATACCCTTGCGGAGGGTAGGAAGAAGGCACATGGACCAATTGAAAAGACCAAAAGACAAAGGGATTTCCTTCAGGAAAAATACTAAGGCAAGAAACAAATTCTTTCAGACTTCTGTCCGAAGGAATTCCTTCAGACAAAAAGTCTAAAGAAATTCGGGGAAGCTACGAGAGAAAAACCTGAAAGAATTTCCAAGGGCCAAAGACAAAGCAGCCAAAACAATTCTTGTAGACTTTTTGTCTGTGGGAAAATGTTCAAAGACTTTTTGTCCATGGGAAAATGTCCGTGGGAAAGCTTCGAAGGATTCTGAAGACAAAAGGCCGCCGAAGGACCCCGAAGGGTAGGTGCCCTTATGGGGGACTCTCAGCTGCCAAATTAAAGGACACTTCCCCAAAGCCGAAGGGTCACCTTCCCTTCAGGAGGATGAAAAACAAGAAATTTGAAGGAAGCAAATAGCAAAAAAGATTAAATCAAGAGAAAGCCGAAGAAAGTCTAAGGGGTGATGCGCCCGAAGATGTCAAAGTCAAGAACGGTGAACTAACCATTGGAAATTTAAACATAGTGACAAGTGCACAAACGTCAATTTCAAGGTTCATAAAATAGCCATTGATTTTGAAAAGACTTAAAGAAGAGCCAAAGAACTTAGTGACCTGCTAGAAGAAAGAAGCCTGAAGGCCATCTGAAGACCACCCGAAGGGTAGATACCCTTCTGGGGGGCTCTTCCTAACCCAAAGTAGACCATTTCTCAAGGCCCCAAAGGGTAAGTCCCCTCCAAGAAAGATCAAACAACAAAGGTGAAGGAATTACTGAGGAAAGTGATGTGCCCACAGATGTTAAAGTTGTAATGATGAAATAGCCATTGATCTTTGGAAGTTTAAGCATGGACCCGAATGCATTCAAAGGCTTTAAGGCCAAGACCAGCAGGAAGTGACTAAGGAATAGAGCATCAAATTGAATCAAGGACCTGATTCAATTAACAAAAAAGGAGGAATGATGAGGAAGAATCAGAAACATTTACACATCGGATTGTTTCTAGAAGTAGACTACCAGGTGGATATTGAAAGATGCAAACTTTCAATAGCATGACCCATTTCTCTGCATTGAGAAAAGCAAATGGGTAAATGCCCCTAAATTCTAGCATTTCTTCTTAAAAAAATTCAATGCAACATGATGTGTTACAGTTCTTGAGTCCTTCTTGAAGAGGATATATAAGAAAATCTCTTTTATTGTTTTAAGATCTCTCTCTCTGATAATCAAAAATGAAACTCTGCCTAAATTGAAAGGCATTAATGAGACTTTGAGCTTAAATTGTTGATCATATTTTGTTATTGGAATAAGAAAGTAAGTGACTTTTCAGACTTTGTGTTGTAATATCTTTGTTGTTAAGGAAACTATTCTTATGTCTTTTTCCTTAATATATTTTTTGTTCCTTTAATTTAATAAGCAAAATTAGTGAAAGTAGTCAGGAAAGTGTCCTGAAGCCAACTATGGAGAGACTTTGTGCCCCCATAATTGCCTTTTGTGTGTTTTCTTTTTATTTCTGTGTAAAGGACCTTGGGATGACTTTGTGCCCTCATTTTCTTGTGTATCTCACTTTTGGGCAATTCAGGTGGAGACTTTGTGTTACATCTCAATTTGTTGGTTACTACGTCCTTGGTTACATTTTGTAATTACTACCAGGAGTATTCTTGTGGTTCGCTAAATAGTACTTCTGAAAGAAGAGGAGTGTTTTCTGTCATTTCCCTTGAGATTTTTCCTTTGATTTGCATGCATCATCTCTGAAGAAAGAGAGATGGATGGTTTATCCTACCCTTGAGTATTATTTTCTATTTATATATATATATATATAGGGAACCTCTCCTTGATGAGAGGAGAGATTAGTCCCCTTTTGATGTGGTAAACCTACAAATTTGGATGACCAATCTTCCTACTTTGGCTGATCAGACCTATTTTGTTTATCAGTACGTTGATCGACAAAATATTCAGCCAACAGTTTTTGGTGACTCGGCTGGGGATATACATAATTTTGTGCAATTTGGAACCTCAAGTTTCAAATTGAAACATCACTTGTGTCTTACCCATTATCATTATAACCCTTATCCATTACATACTCTGGTGTCTCCATTTCATGTCTTACCCATTATCCATTTATAGACTTACCATCTTCCTCCACCTCTCTTATTTTATCTAGTCTGTAAAACCAGAGCTGCTGGGAAAGAGTGCACAGTTTAAAGCCTCAAGCTTCAAATTGAAGCAAGGTCAATTTTTTTCCATTCTTATTTCACAATCTAGAAGATTCAAGGTATATATGAAGCCAAAGGGATAAAGGTATTATTGACCCTATATTTGACTTGGTACAGCAAAGTTATTTTGATCTATTTCTTTCACCATCTTGCCTCTAATGAACCAAGAGCTTTCCTCCTACTAAAGTCAGATCTCCATTGCCAAACGAAGTATCCAATTCTATTGTTGATAAATATTTGCCAATAATTACCCCTCTGAGATTTGTTATTCCTCCTTTTCATAATCCTATAATGGTAGCTCAAGGCCATGGTCCTCTCAATCTTACTCCACCTCTACATGATCTTCCACATAGTTCAAGGAAGAACTTCCCCAAATTCTATGTTGATGGGAAAGTTCATCTTGATGAACACATTGCAGCCTTTAGCATAGCCCATGGCATAATCAGAGTAGATTTTGAAGATGTCGCAGTCAAGTTATTTGTAGAAACATTACAAGGTGCTATTGTAGATTGGTTTTATCATTTACAGGCTCAGTCAGTAACTGATTGGAATACCCTCAAAGCTAAGTTTGAAGCTAGATTCAAACCTGTAGAAGATGCACATGCACTTCTAGCTCAACTTACACAGATGAAGAAAGAACCTCATAAACTAATGAGGGACTTCATTGGCAAATTTGACAAACAAAGGAATAGAATTCATGTAATTACTCAACCTATAGCTGAGAATCTCAAATGCTTCTTCATTAATTCTCAGTTACCTAAAGTCAATTTTATTTTGAGATGTGCTAGTCCAATAGATCTTGCTGCAGCTCAACTTTTGGCCACTGAGGTAGAAGATGATCTCATCTTAGCAGGGAAGATAAGAAGAGATCCAAACAAAAATAGACCCTCATCATCTTCTAAATATTCATCTACAGGCACCATTGATCCAATGGTGCAAAAGCTGGCAAATGAACTACTAGCCTTGAAAAGACAAATGGCACAAGGTATGTTTTCTACTCCATATAAAGATATGCCAAGAAGGACATTTCCAAGTTATTCATATCAAGGCAATGCTACCAGGAATCAAGGGTAGCCAAATCATCTTCCTCCCCCACAAGGGAAACTTGCCCTTGAAGCTCCTCCAACCAACTCAGCAATTGGATATTTGGAAACAGAACATGCTTTCTCTTTACAACCTAAGTTTGAGCAAGAAAATGATGATGATCTCTTCACAGAGGATCAAGAAGAATTAGTTGGTGACTCCCACATTAATTTCCTGAATTACCAGGATGAACCCAGAAGTAAAGGAGAAGCTATTGATGGATCATATGCAGTGTTTACCAGGTCCAAGAACCAATTAGTCTGGCAAGATGATAAAGGGAAGACAGAGGAGCAACCTCAACTAGTAATTACAATTGCTAAGCATGGCACCACTCTGCCTTTCCAGTCAAAGGATCTAGTGATCACCCAAAAGGTAAGTACATCAATTTCACCTTCACCTTCTACTTTAATTTTGCAAACTAGTCCTCCTCCCATCCCTCCTAAAACTTAGAAGGTTGAAATACCTTCCTCTATTCCTAGTCCAATTCAACCATTTGACATATTTGATCATGTCAAAAAGACCAAAATATAAATGTCTGAATTTGAATATTTGCAGTCCAATCCTGATCAATTGGATAAGTTGGACCAGTGTGTTAAGAACTAAAACATCCCTATAAGACAAGAGGTTAAGAAAATAATTCTTTATTCCCCAAAGAACATTTCCATTCCAAATAATCTTGTCATTACTCCTCCAATTGCCCCTAGGAAAATAGAACCTTTCTATGTTTCCTTATTGATAAATGGTTATCAAATCAACAATTGCATCATTGATTTTGGGGCATCTGACAATGTCATGCCTACTAAAGTAGCTGAGTCTCTAGGTCTCACACTGACCAAAACCTTTGGGAGATGTTTCTCCATGGAGAACAAACAAGTACCACTACTAGGGAAAATGAAAGATGCCCAATTTACATTTGCATCCTTTCCAGACAAGAGAATCAAGATGACTATCTTGGTGGCTGATGTCCCAGCATCTTATGGAATTTTGCTTGGATGAAATTTCTATAAGGATGTGGGAGGAGAACTAAGCATGGACCTATCTAAGGCAAGGATCCCTATCCAAGTCATAATGAAGAGATTTCTTCCTAAAAAAGAGGAAAAATATGTGGTCACCAAAACATTGACCTCTGCAGCACAAATTATATTTGAGTCTTCAGGCAAGGGTAATTATTTCTTGACCATAGAGGATGTTCATGTTTCTACAGATGAAAGTTCTATAGCTGACAATCCAAGAATTGATCCAAACAAGACTTCAAGAGAATTGGTAAGTCATAGTATAAATAAGGAAGGATCTTCCATCTCTAATGAAGAGAAATCTAATAGGAGATCAGCTTCTGATGATGCTTGGATCCTGGAATCTGATGGCATCAATTCTTCCACCAATGATGGAGTCAGGACTATGTTGATATCTCCTCAAGGAGATATTCTTCCTTTATGTAATTTGTAATTCAACAACACCAACAACATAGCTAGATGTGAATCTCTATTGTTCGGATTGAAGATTGCTCAAGATGAAGAGATCAAACTCCTTCACATCAAAGAAGATGATGAGCTGATAATTTGTCAGGAGTTTGATGTGAACAATCTAATCATGTGCTGGACTGAACCAAAAGAACAACCAATTATGGTAATGGATCATGCTGCTATAAATCAAAATTAGGCAAAGGAATCCTTTGCCAAGAAAGCAAGGAGTTATGGCTTTCAAACTGAAGACCACATCCTACCATGATGAAAGAAGAAGAAAAAACCAAGAGGAAGATGCAAAAAATTGGTTTCCTAGTGGAGAGTTCCATTTGCCCATCACCGTTTCTGGGGACAAAATTCCTTCTTGTTGGTTTATCAAGATAGAGTGTTATTTTCACTACCTCTCAAGAAGTAGCATCTAAAATACTTTAATTTTTGAAGTATCAGATCATTTCATCTATACATATGTATATTTGTATAGTTTTTAATTCTATTTTGTTTTGTTTGTTTCCATTTTTTATGTTTTCCATTTCTAGGTAACATGACTCCATAGCCCAATGGTACACATGAAGACACTAGAGATTCTAGATTCTAATCCCTTCAATTCTTTTTTAAAATTGACAGAAGTTTCCCAACTGGAGCTAGCTATTATCCCCAAAAATATCACTCATTTTTTGGACAACATTTAAACTATTTTGGTTCCTCAGACCAAAATAATCTCTGCCCTTCTTGAAATTTGTTTTAACCATTCAAATTCCTCATTTTTCAAGCTTCTCTTAAATCTATGGACTCTGTAGGCTTGAATCTACAGACTCTATAGGCTTAAATCTATGGACTCTGCAAGCTTAAATTTATGGACTTTATAGGAAAGAAAATCTATGGACTCTGCAGGTCAAGTTTAATGGACTTCACAGGTTGATTTCTATGGACTCTTCAAGAAAGAAGCAAGCTCTCAACACTTAGGTGATTTCAAAGTTGGTTCAATGACAAGGTTCAACCAAAAGAGTTCATCATCAAGCTTCAAAGTTCAAGGTTCAAAATTCAACTGCTTCAAGGTTCAATGACTTAAAAACACTTATCAAAGAGAAGAAGGCTTGAACCATTGAATCGTTGAACCATTGAACCACTTTAGTTCAACAGGTTCAACAACCAAATGGTTGATTTCTACAAATTTTGTAGGAAAGAAGCAAGCTCTCAACACTTAGGTGATTTCAAAGTTGGTTCAATGACAAGGTTTAACCAAAAGAGTTCATTGTCAAGCTTCAAAGTTCAAGGTTCAAAGTTCAACCACTTCAAGGTTCAACAGCTTCAAAACACTTATCAAAGAGAAGAAGACTTTAACCATTGAACCACTTTGGTTCAACATATTCAACATCTAAATGGTTCAACGTGTTTGGTTCAAAAAAGATCAAAAGGACTTAGCAAAATAAATAGAATGAACTGATTGAACCATTGAACCTTGAACTAAAGGGTTCAATGAGTTCATAGGTTCAAAGGTTCAACCAATGTGATGAAGATCAAAGAGCTTAGAAAGAACAAGGAAGTGATGGAATAATGGTTCAACAGGTTCAAAGGCTTCTACAGGCAGGTTCAATTAAAAGAATAAGTTTCTGATACTTAGTCATTTTCAAAGAATGAACCATTGAACCGTTGAACCATTGAACCACTTTGGTTCAAAGGTTCAACGAGTTCAAGGTTCAAGGTTCAACGGATTCAACGAGGCTTGTTCCAAATAATCTTGGTTCAAGTGGTCAAAGGGAATGAACCATTGAACTATTGAACCAAAGTTGGTTCAATCAATAGGTTCAAGGGGTTACCCCAAAGTCAAAGGATCAGATACCCTTGCAGAGGGCAGGAAGAAGGCACATGGACCAATTGAAAAGATTGAAAGACAAAGGGATTTCCTTCAGGAAAAAGACTAAGGCAAGAAATGAATTCTTTTGGACTTCTGTCTGAAGGAATTCCTTTAGACAAAATGTCTAAAGAAATTTGGGGAAGCTGTGGGAGAAAAGCCCAAAAATTTTCCAAGGGCCAAAGACAAAGCACCTAAACAATTCTTACAAACTTTTTCTCTATGGGAAAATGTTTGTGGGAATGTTCTGAAGGATTTCAAATACAAAAGGTCATCGAAGGACCCCAAAGGGCAAGTGCCCTTATGGGGGACTCTCAGCTACCAAATGAAAGGACACTTCCCCAAAGCTGAAGGGTCACCTTCCCTTCGGGAGGATGCAAAACAAGAAATATGAAGGAAGCAAGTAGCAAAAAAGGCTGAATCAAGAGAAAGCTGAAGAAAGTCCAAGGGGTGATGTGCCTGAAGATGTCAAAGTCAAGAACAGTGAACTAGCCATTGGAAATTCAAACATAGTGACGGGTGCATGAACGTCAATTTCAAGGTTCGTGAAATAGCCATTGATTTTGAAAAGCCTTAAAGAAGAGCCAAAGAACTTAGCGACCTACCAAAAGAAAGAATCCTGAAGGCCATCCAAAGACCACCTGAAGGGTAGATACCCTTGCGGGGGGCTCTTCCCAACCCAAAGTGGACCATTTCTCAAGGCCCTGAAGGGCAGGTCCCCTCTGAGAAAGATCAAATGACAAAGTTGAAGGAATTATCGAGGAAAGTGACGTGCCCATAGATTTCAAAGTTATAATGATGAAATAGCCATTGATCCTTAGAAGTTTAAGTGTGGACCTAAATGCATTCAAAGGCTTTAAGGCCAAGACCAACAGGAAGTGACTAAGGAACAGAGCATCAAATTGAATCAAGGACTCGATTCAATTAACCAAAAAAGGAAGAACGATGAGGAAGGATCAAAAACATTTGCACATTAGATATGTTTCTAAAAGTAGACCACTAGGTGGATATTGAAAGATGCAAAATTTCAATAGCGTGACCCATTTCTCTGCATTGAGAAAAGCAAATGGGTAAATTCCCCTAAATTCCAGCATGTCTTCTTAATAAAATTCAATGCAACATGATGTGTTATGATTCTTGATTCCTTCTTAAAGAGGATATATAAGGGACTCTCTTTTATTGTTTTAATATCTCTCTCTCTCTCTCTAATAATCAGAAATGAAACTCTGCCCAAATTGAAAGGCATTACTGAGACTTTGAGCTTAGATTATTGATCATATTTTGTTATTGGAATAAGAAAGCAAGTGACTTTTCAGACTTTGTGATGTGATATCTTTGTTGTTGAGGAAACTATTCTTATGTATTTTTCCTTAATATATTTTATGTTCCTTTAATTTAATAAGCAGAATTAGTGAAAGTAGTCAAGAAGGTGTCCTGAAGCCAACTGTGGAGAGACTTTGTGCCCCCACAATTGTCTTTTATGTGTTTTCTTTTTGTTTCTATGTAAAGGACCTTGGGATGACTTTGTGCCCTCATTGTTCTTCATATCTCACTTTTGGGCAATTCAGGTGGAGACTTTGTGTTACATCTCAATTTGTTGGTTACTACGTCCTTGGTTACATTTTGCAATTACTACCAGGAGTATTCTTGTGGTTTGTTGAAGAGTACTTTTGAAAGAAGAGGAGTGCTTTCTATCATTTCTCTTGAGATTTTTCCTTTGATTTTCATGCATCATCTCTGAAGAAAGAGAGATGGATGGTTTATCCTACCCTTGAGTATTATTTTTTGTTTATATATATATATATATATATATATATATATATATATATATATATAGCATATCTATAGGGAACCTCCCCTTGATGAGAGGAGAGATTAGTCCCCTTTTGATGTGGTAAAACTACACATTTGGATGACCAATCTTCCTACTTTGGTTGATTAGACCTATTTTATTTATCAATACGTTGATCGACAAAATATTCAACCAATAATATTATCCCATATAACCATTAAGGACTTTAAGGACTTTATCCATAGATTTAGTAGCATATCTATAGGGAACCTCCCCTTGATGAGAGGAGAGATTAGTCCCCTTTTGATGTGGTAAACCTACACATTTGGATGACCAATCTTAATACTTTGGCTGATCAGACCTATTTTGTTTATCAGTACGTTGTCAACAAAATATTCAACCAACAATATTATCGCATATAACCATTAAGGACTTTAAGGTCTTTATCCATAGATTTATTCAAGTTTATTTAGATGATTGGATAGTCTATGGCCTAGTAAAGGACCATTATTCTAGTCTAAGGCTTATACTTGAGCATTTCTAAGTGCTTCAATTTTTGCTTAATTTAAAGAAATGTCTTTTTACTACACTATTTGGTGTTCTTTTGGGTCATATTATCTGTAAATATTGACTTCTAGTAGACCTCTCTAAGGTGGCTATCAATCTTTGTCTACCAATGCCAACCTCCTAACACATAGTCTATACTTTTCTAGGACATACAAGGTACTATCAAAAATCCATCTAAGGTTATGCAAAGATTATTTTTCCCTTAGATAAATTTTTAAACACAATGAATATTTTATTTGGACCTACTCTTTCCAAGAAGCCTTTGAAGCTTTAAAGGACAAACTCGTCACTGCACCAATTCTCTAGTTCTTTGATTGGACAAAATCATTCCATGTCTATGTTGATGTTTCTAGAATGGCCATTAGTGTGATATTTACACAACCTAGTGAAGGTCACCTAGATCACCCCATATATTTTACCAGTGGAAAACTTACTCCAGATAAGAGGAATTACACCACAACAGAGTGCAAATCACTTTCCATGGTTTATGCTTTATAAAAGTTTTGACAGTACTTGTTATAAACTCCTTTTGTTTTTATACAAAACATGAAACTTTAAAATATCTAGTTAAGAAACCTATATTATAAGGCTGCATATGCTACTAGATTGTATTGTTCCAAAAATTCCAATTCTCTATCATGGTTAAACTAAGAAAGACTAATTATGGTTCTGACCATCTCTCCCGAATTGATTCTAGAGAACAACATGCACTATTGAGGATAACCTACCTAATATATACTTGTTTTATGTTTTACATGTTCCTAAGGAATTAGAATATATCATAGATTTATTAACTACTAGTACAACACCAAATTCTTTGAGTCCATAGTCTAAAAAAAACTAGTCGTCTATGTTGCACCATTCCAACTCATTAAAGGATACCTCTACAAGATTGGATGAGATGAAATACTTCATTTGTGTGTTATGAAACATGATCATATTAAATTAATTCATGAGGTTCATGAATTCATTACTGGCAGACACTATATTGGTGAGGCTACTGTGTGCAAAGTACTATTAGCTAAAATATGGTGCCTTACCCTTTTTCAAGATGTTAAATTGCATGTTAAGCAGTGTGATATTTACCAACACGTGGGGAAACCAAATTTTTGGGATGCCATTCCTTTATATCCTATTTCTTTGTAAGAACCATTTGAGAAATGGGCCATTGATTTTTTAACCCCATCAACCTAGAAAGATGATGTATAGGTTCTCACTATATCATAATAGCAAATGATTACCTCACATGCTAGCCTGAGGCTATGTTGATAAGGGATTTTACTATTAAAACTACCATGTGCTTTATATGAGAACATATCATAACCCATTTTATTTGTCCATTATGTCTTACTAATGATCATGGTACACATTTCTTCAATGAGACTATCCACATCTTACTCACTGAGTTCATGATTCCCCACCACAAGACAACACCATATCATCCCAAGGCTAATTGTGATACTGAGGCATTAAACAGTATCTTAGGAACAACACTTATAATTATTTTTAATATTGGTTGCACTTATTGGGATGATCAGGTATGTGTAGTACTTTAGGCTTACTGAATAACTTTTAAGTGCCTCAACAAGAGTATACCCTTTAATATAGTGTTCAAAATAGAAGTAGTTCTTCCAATTGAATTCTTGGTACCATATATTTTCATTGTGTACATTGGATAATTAGACAAGGACTCATCATTGAAATCACATTTGGATGCTTTATTATGGTTGGATGAATTCAGTTTCCTTACTCATTAGAGTCAAGATGTGGAAAAACACAAACAAAAGGCATGGCATGATCACCACCTTAAGCACAAAACATTTACCCCCAAAATGATAGTTTTGCTATATGAATCCAATTTCATGCACCATTATGGGAAGCTCCATGTTCATTGGGATGGTTCTTTTTTTATTCATAGCATTTTCCCTACCGGTGATTGTCATTTACAAAGATTGGATGGACAATTTCTTGATGGGTACTATAATGGTAGCCATCTTAGGTTGTATTTCTCTACTTAAAGTTTAGTTTCATTTGTCTTAATAAGGTGTATGCCATTATTTTAGGATTTCTATTTTTCAATAATATCATTGCCTTAGTCATGCACAACTATCTTTTATTTTACACTCTTTTTGTAACTTTGTACTTATGATTTCATAGAGGACCATGATGCACATTTATTGTGGGGTAAGAGGTGTTACATGTATTGATAAAATTTCCATGTGTTAGATATGAAAAGGATGCACGTGGAAATTAAAAATTCCTAGAATAAAAATTCACGTTAATGGTATGAATATTCAAAGGGTTTAACAGTTATCATGCACTCTAAATAAAAGCATAGGAAAAAATGTGTCATTTATATAAATGGAGAAGTGATTGCAATAAGCATGCCAACATTATGTCATGATGATGCCATTAAAAGAATTTATGATGAGAAGTGATAGTCTAAGGAAGGAAGCCATTAAAATGTATTGATTACAAGAAGTGATGGTTGAAGAGAGGGGGATAGTAAATGCAAGTTACCCCTGCAAGCCTATAAAAAGGATTTAAGGGCTCATTTCAAACATTACCTTTTCTTTCATTTGAGTTTTTGCAAAGCCAAAGAGTGAACTAAGTCCATATAATTCTAGAACAAGTGCAGAGCATCAAATTCTCATTTATTTTCTATTAAGAAGGATCTTGACTGAGGAATCAAGTGGAAATTATCTAACTTGGAATCATGAAGAAAAAAATTGGTAGTTATAGGTTATATAGGTAGGTGTTCACCATTAATGGGCATAAAAGAAGGAAAACTAAGTCACTTCCACCATAAACACATATTCCTTTGGGAATGTTGGATGACCATGCCTCAACCTTTAGGCTTCATGAAGGGTGATGTGATCTAAGAAGAAGGCCCAATGAAGTGATCCATTACTAGTCATTTCAAAGGAGGAAGAACCATATGTTGGGGGCAAAGCAGTATTAATCAAAGAAAAAACACCTAAAGAATAGAGGGAGTACACAGAAGGTGAAGGATTTATAATGGCACATCATATAAATAAGAAGTCACAAATACTTCCACCTCTATTGATGATAGAAAATATGTAGTACCCAAAAATGATATTGCACATAGAAAATTAGGTATCAAAAGTACCCTCTTATACCATTTTTTACTATAACCACCACTAACCAAGAAATGAGGTTGAGTTATAGAATGACTACTAGGTTGAGTGCCACAACATCAAGAGCAAATTGGAGTATGACTTTAAAAAATTAAATGCTTTGGACTCCATAGGGATTTTTTAGTTATTTAACCTTCTATATTTTGGAAAATTAGTGGAAGCAATAAAATTTCTACTTTCACACATCCATGAGGACTATATTTATTTTGTTAAGTGCCACATGAAAATCATACCTAAAATAATAAGTAAAGTGTCAAGGTTACAATGTTCTAGCATAGATGTTGAATTTGACTTGGAAGACTTAGAGGAGATAGACAAGACCGCAATGGTGCTAGAGTACTAAAAGTAGGGCCATGTCATGCACATTAATAACTTACATGACCTACCCTCTGAGTAATAGTGTGCATCATTATGACCAAGATTTATGGCACTGATCGATGAAAAGAGGTGGACATGGCTCACCTATACATTTCCCTCTAGGTAACTGAGGGGTTAAACTACAGTTAGGTAATGTATTTTTCCTACAAAATCATATTGGATGTGAAAAGGACCCATCAAATACTAGGCCATAGGTTCCCATAGGGGGGTATTTATTTTATTGATGGTATTTGATGAAATTGGTATACCTAATTATACCTCTAGTAAGTTGAAGTGGGTGTACACACCAGAGCACAAGTCCCCCATAGAGTACTACAAGGCATTCACATGCCCCAGTTATATCACTATGACATTCAAAATCAAGATGAAGTCATGATATGATGGCATAAAGGATGCCTTTGGAAATGAATGGTGCATTCCTAATGACTTACCCATCTAGGTTGGAAAACAAGCCTGATTTGCCATGAAACAACATTTTTATCTGGCTCATATCAAATGACCCCCTCTAAAGAACTTTCAACTTGTTTGAATTTGTCTTATGCCTTCATAGCATGGTACTTCATTAATTTAATGAACTACATATATGATTCACATCCCCTCACCCTAGAAGCTGACCAAATTGCATTATACTTCACACTCTTTGAAAGATGTATGGTTACCTTGGTAAGAAGCCATATAGGGGAAAGCATGAGATTGAGAGAAAAGACATCAAGATTAAGCATACCATGGTTGGAAAAACTATTCATAATCTATTTTATATGTGTTGACCCAAAAATAAATCTTTAGGAGGTGCATAACATGTAAGAGAAAATCTTCCACCTTTACCACCACTTGATAAAAAGAAGCAAGCCAGGCATGATGACAGCATAAGTTCATGGCCAAAACCATTGAAACATAAAAGGACTACCCAAGCACCATCACTAAGGGTCTCCCCACCAAGGTCTTCACCACCAAGGGTCTCCTCACCAAGGTATTCTCCACCAAGGGTGTCACCATTGAGGGCTTTTCCTAAACAAAATTCACCAAAAAGATAACATAAGGGTTCAATGTCATTACCCCCAACTAATCTATTAGAAGAAGATCTTGTAGATCACATGGAATAACTGGAGGAGTTTGACTCAAAAAATACACCCTCCCTAGTGTAAGAGGAGGACACCACCCTTGATGAGGCAAAATTGAACATTGAAGATCTATTTGGCGAAGAGAGGGATGTTTTTGACACAAAATAGATGAGTGGCATGGACATTGGTAGCACTTCTTTGGCCCTAGACATGAATGTTGAGATCCTTAAGCAAGATCCCCTCAAAGGGAAGAATTCAGTTGACTCTAAAGTTAAAGCATCTTTGGTTGATCCAACCACCAATTTATGCACTCAATATCAAATATGGATTCTGAATAGGATGTTATATTTGTGATCCCATTTCCATCCTCATGATGCAACTATTGATACCAAGCATCAAGTGTCCTTTTTCTTGGATATGTATAATGAAGAATGCCATTTTGAAACTCCTCTAGATAACCTAATTTTATATTCTCAAGCAATAAAATCGCCCACTCTTGTTTGGGTTGATCCGTAATAGATATCTCCCCTACAAGCTAGTGCTACATTTTTTAAAATGGCCTTTGAAGTTGTTTAATAGAATATACTCTCATATTTTGATGCACATGAAGTAGAGAAGAAACATGGCTAGGTGGTGGAAACATACAATAAATCATTTTCCACTCGAAATCAGATTGAAGAAGAAGTGGCCATAGTAAAGCAACAAATAGATTAAGCCATAATAGCCAAGGAAAAAACTTCAAATTTATGCAAAGCTATTTTGGGCCAAGATCAGACATGGGAAAATGGGGTCCCTTTAGAGGAAGAAGTCATTGATAAGTCAAGAACCCTTATAAATATTGTATTATAGTTGTAAAGAATAGCTTGAACCTAAGAATGAAGCATTATGGGTGGTTGACCAATTTATAGAAGTAGTCAAAGTCTACAGACGTGTTGTTCTCAAAATCTGTCACTTGTATTTGGGGACAACATATCAACTATTTTGGTCCTACAGACCAAAATTCTCTCTTCCCTTCTCAAAAAATGTTCTGAGTGCTCCAATTCTTCAATTATTCAAGCTTTTTTCAGCTAAGGGACTCACAGGTTCAACAACTTCAACAGGTAAGCTCTCACAAAGGAACAAGTTCCAAACACCTAGGCAATTTCAAGGTTGGTTCAATGTCGAGGTTCAACCGAAAGGTCCATTGGCAGGCTTCAAACAAAGGGAATGAACCATTGAACCATTGAACCCCACCTCCAAATGTTTAAAGGTTCAATGGGTTCAAAGTTTCAATGAAATTGGTAGACTTAAAAGAGTTAAGCACTTTGACAAGTTCAAAGTTCAACGGCTTCAAAGGACTTAAAGAAAATAAGGCTTCGAAGAGTAAAGGTTGAATGGTTGAACCATTGGACCTTGAACCAAAATGGGTCAACGAGTTCAAGGGTTCAACGAGTTCAATAAAGTTTGAGAGACTTAGAAGAACAAAGGATTCGAAGAACAAAGAATGAACCATTGAACCGTTGAACCTTGAACAAAAAGAGTTCAAAGTTTAAAGGTTCAATGAGTTAAATAAAGTTTGAGAGACTTAGAATAACAAAGGATTCAAAGAACAAAGAATGAACCGTTGAACCTTGAACCAAAAGAGTTCAAAGTTCAAAGGTTCAATGAGTTCAACAGAAAAGAAAAGGATCCACAAATTTCAAAGGAACAAAAGTTTATGAGAAAGAGAATGAACCATTGGACCTTGAACCAAAATGGTTCAAAGGTTTAAGGAATTTCAAAGTTTGAAAAGGAGCTTCGAGTGAAGGAAAGAAGTGGAAGATTCCAGAGACAAGTTCGAAGAGATGGTTCAACTGAAGAGGAAAGAAAGTGATTGAACCAAGAAAGCAATTGAACCAAATAAGTGATTGAACCAAGGAGCTGATAGGACCACCCAAACCATTGAACTAATGAACTCTCAAGGTACAAAGGTTCAAGGTTCAATGTGGTTCTAGTGACCAGCAACCAATCATGCCCCCACAGATGTCAAATTCAAGATAATGAAATGCTTATTTATTTTCAAGATAATGAACCTTTTGGATTGCTATGTGCATAGGCTTGAGCTTATCCCAAGAATTTAGGAGATCCAACAATGTGTTCAGGAGATTAGAATCCCACTCTTCCCTTGGGAGGATGAACAATACTAGTGGCCGGATAAGAATGGATCGTTCTCTGTCAAATCTCCCTATCATCTACTTCCACTTGAAGTTCAAAATAAGGAGGTATGGAAAAAGGTTTGGAATCATAAACTCATTCCAAATATTAAATTGTTTTGGTGGGCTGCTGCCCATAATAAAATCCTTACTCAGGACAACCTTCAAAAGAGGGGGTTTACTTTGGTCAACAGATGTTTTCTGTGTGGTTCTAGAGAGGAATCGTTTCACACCTATTCATACACTATGAGTTTAGCCAGGATTTATGGGGCACAATAATTAACAACTTTGGCATTGAATGGGTTTTCAATTCTGACCTTAAAGAAGTAATTCTCAGTTAGAACTCAACCTTCACACATCCCTGGATTAAAGAATTACGAAAGCAAGCTCTTCCATGCTTGAGCTGGACTGTATGGAAAGAGAAAAATCATAAAATTTTTAGGGACACTGCTAGAAATGTTTCTCAGGTGTTTAACTCCTTTGTTAGGACCATCTTGGAAAGTGTTACAACAGCTCATATTAGTGTTGCAGAGAAACCCTTATCTAAATTTGAAAGTCAAATTGCTGCCAAATGGAAGGTTTTAAACCTTATCCCTAGGCATGATAATTCCAAAAAAAATCAGAGACTTCATACTAAATGGATACCACCTAAACCCGATTGGATGAAACTCAATTTTGATGGGGCATCCAGGTTGAGTGGTAAAGCAAGTGGAGGAGGAATAATAATAAATGAAAAAGGAGGGATGTCTATTGTTTATGCTGGTGGCATGGGTTGCTAGAGCAATAACTATGCTGAAGCTATGGCCTTACTTTGGGGATTAAAGTTAGCTATATCCCTAGGAATTAGAAATTTGAATATTTAGGGAGATTCTAAGTTGGTTATAGATGCCATTAATAAAGCATCTAATGTTGGTATCCATCCAAAAGACATCATTACGGACATCCAATTTCTTTTACAAAAGTTTTATGAAGTTGAGATTACCCACACCTATAGAGAAGGTAATAGGGTCACTGATGCTTGTGCCAACCTTGGTCAGCAATTCTCAAGATGGAGGGTATGGCGACAAGGGGCTCATAAACCCCCAAACATTAGAGAGATCATTTAGAAGGAGATGATAGAGCATGAATGATGAACATTGATGACAAAGATAGCTTTCGAAGGCGGTCCACGTGGAGAAGGCCATCGCGGATCATGGAAAATGATAACCTTAGAACTTCCTTGATTGTCATGATTAATTCCTTGTATCATGAGGTGGAGATGCAAGAGTCACATCATGAAAACCAAGGGGGAATTATTTTCAAGCATGAAAGTAGACGTCACCACAATGGGCCATTTTGTAAAATGAGCCTTCACATCTGCATTCAATGCAAATGGACTGAGGGCTTGTTACTTGTTCGAATCTCAAGGTAGTAATTGGGGTATGAAGAGCTAGAAATTCAATAAATTTTAGACACTGGTGGGAAATAGGCTTCTCGAGTTTTTGAGGTCACTGAAGAGCAGGGTGCTGATTCTAGGGGAACTACTGATAATAAGGAGAAGATGCATGTAGAATAATCTGGTGAGGGTTCACAGAATGAGAATGATTGAAAAATAGATATTGGGGCCTTGAAGGTCTGCACTCAAAAGCTGGAAAAGGTATTTGCCAAAGGCCTTCGAAATAACATTCTACTGAATATGACTATGATGCAAGTGGTGGGTAATCCAGGGAATACTGACAATGTAGACAATGAGAATCTTAAGGATCTTGTTAATTCTATAGTTATGTAGTTCATCCTTTCTAACTCTGGTCTTTCTAGTGTTTTATTTTGCTTCTAACTTTATTTCTTAGTTGTGCCACTGGTTTGGTGCTGGTATCTTTTGTTTGCCAGCCTTCCTATCTTTTTTGACTATATAGGGTTCGGCCCCTAGTTTGTTGCCTTAATTAATCAAAAAAATATGGTGCAGAACCTGAAACAAACTCAGTGACCAACTGAAGAGATAGTCTGAGAGCTCAGATCATGAGAAAAAGATAAAATGCATTCAGAGAAGAGGGAATAAGAGGGAAATACTAGAAATATCTATGCAGGAGTTATTTCTAGTTGGTGAAATAGTCCACCAGGTGGACATCAGAGAGCGTAAACAAATCAAGGACATAGCCTATTTTTCTCCATCGAGTAAAGGTGAAGTGGACAGCTATGCAAATATTAGGAAGAGGACCAGGCAACCTATACTTTGGAGGAGACATTTGAGATAAATTGACACGCCACAGTTAAGGCTGATGCCCTATTCCAGCATGGCCCCTTGATAAAACTAAAAATGCATTCAAGGCATTGAATGCAGCATGGGCCATTCCATGAAATAAAGTGTCAAGTCTTTCTTGGCTGTTATATATTGTAATTTCTTATTTTATGCAAAGGAGATCTTTTTGTTATTAGAAGAAAAAACTCTACCCAAATTGAAAGGCATTACTGAGACTTTGAGCTCAGATTGTTAATCATATTTCATTATTTGAATGAGAAAGCAAGTGACCTTTTAGAATTTGTGCTAGAATAGCTTGTGTTGTTGAGGAAATTGTTCTTATGTCTATTTTTTGAGTGCATTTTTGTCCATTTAATTAAATAAGTAGAACTAGTGAAAGTAACCAAGAAGGTGTCCTAAAGCCAATTGTGGAGAGACTTTATGCTACCACAATTGTCTTAGTGTGTTTATTTTCTATTTCTATTTTAAAAGATCTTGGGATGACTTTATGCCCCCATTGTCCTTCATATATTTCACTCTTTGGCAGCTGAGGTAGAGACTTTGTGCTACACCTTATTCTACTAGTTATTGTGCCCTATTTACTCATCACTACCAGAAAGAATTCATGTTGTCTACTGTAGACCACTTCTGAAAGAAGAGAAGTGCCTTCTATCATTTCACCAGGATTTCTCCTTTGTTTGTGAACATCATCTCTAAAAAAAAGAGATGGATGGTGTTGTCCTACCCTTGAGTGTTATTTTCTGCTTATATATATAGTATATAGCACCTTATAGTTATAGGGAACCTCCCCTTGATGAGAGGAGAGGTTTGTCCCCTTTTGATGTGGTAAACCTACACATTTGGCCAATCAATCTCCTTATATTGTGGTTGAAACAACCTATTTGCCCATCAGTTAGCTAGTGACAAAATATTCACCCAACAGTTTTTGGCAACTCCGCTGGGGAAGAACGCACAATTTGAAGCCTCAAGGTTCAAATTGAAGCAGTGCCAGTTCTTTTCCATTTTTACTTTACAATCTAGCAAATCCATGGTATACAAGAAGCTAGAGATATAAAGGTATTGTTGATCCTATATTCGAGTTGGTACAACAAAGTGATTTTGATCCTTTCCCTTCACCATCTCACCTTTAGCAAACTAGGAGTTTTCTTCCTACCAAAATTAGGTCTCTATTACTAGGCAAAGTATCTATTTCTACTGTTAGCAGAGCTTTGTCAATACATACCCCCCAGACATTTGTTATCCCTCCCTTCAGTAGTCAAATCATGGGAGTTCAAGGCCCCTAGGGTAACTCTTTTGGTCCACTCAATTTAACTCCACCTCTACATGAGCTACCACATAATTCAAGGAAGAATTTACCTAAATTATTTAGTGATGGGAGAGTTCATCCTGATGAACATATTGTAGCCTTTAGCATAGCCTATGGTGTAATAGGCATGGAGTATGAGGACGTAGTAGTCAGGCTATTTGTAGAAACTTTACAAGGTGCTGCTACAGACTAGTTCTACCATCTACAGGCCCAGTCAGTGACTGAATGGAACACTCTCAAAGCCAAGTTTGAAGCTAGGTTCAAGCCTACAGAAGATGCGCATGCCCTACTAGCTCAGCTCACACAAATGAAAAAAGAGCCTCATGAACCTATGAGGGACTTCATAGCTAAGTTAGACAAGCTAAGGAACAAGATTCCTACCATTGCTCAGCCAACAGCTGAGAATCTCAAATACTTCTTCATCAATTCTCAGCTTCTTGAAGTGAGTTTCTTATTGAGATAGGCTGCTCACATAGACCTTGTTGCAGTGCAAGATTTGGCTACTGAGGTGGAAGATGATCTCATCTTGACAGGGAAAATAAGAAGAGATATTAATAGAGGTAAATCTTCTTCATCCTTTGAATATCCACCTACAGGCACCACTGATCCTATGGTGTAGAAGCTAGCAAATGAGTTGCTAGCTTTTAGAAAGCAAATGGTGCAAGGTATGTCTATTCCTCCTTCGTACCGAGATATACCAAGGAGGACATTTTCCAATCAATCATACTAAGGCAATGCTACCAAGAATTAAGGGTAGCCAAATCATCTTCCTCTTCCAGAAGGGAAACTTGCCATTGAAGCACCTCCAACTAATTCAGTAGTTGGATATCTTGAAATAGAATTTGATTTCTCCTTCTAGCTTGAGTTAAACCCAGAAAATGAAACTAATCTCTTCACAGAGGGAGAATAAGAATTAGCTGGCGACTTCAACATTGATTTCTTGAACTACCAGGATGAACCCAGAAGTAAAGGTGAAGCATTTGATGGATCATACATTGTATTCACCTGATCCCAAAACCAGTCAGCATAGTAAGATGATAAGGAAAAAATAGAGGAGTGAGCTCAACCAATAATTTCAATTGCTAAGCGAGGAACCACTCTGCCTTTTCAATCAAAGGACCTGATGATCCCTAAAAAAGTAAGTACCTCAAGTACGCCTTCACCTTCAACTTCAATTTCATAGATCAGTACCCCCTCCTAAAAACCAAAAAGATGAACTACCTTCCCCTATTCCTAATTCATTTCAGACATTTGATATAATCAACCATGTCAAGAAAACCAAAATTCAAATGCCTAAATTTAAATTCCTGCAATCCAACCCTGAGCAATTGGATAAGTTGGTTCAATGTGTAAAGAATAAAACCATCCCTATAAGACCAATTGTTCCAAAAGTGAATCCCACATCCACCTAAAATAACCTTGTCATTACTCCTCCTATTGCTCCTAGGAAGACAGAACCATTTTATGTCTCCCTGTTGATAAATGGTCATCAACTAAATAATTACATCATCAACTCAAGTGCATCTGATAATGTCATGCTAGCCAAAGTGGTAGAATCTCTTGGACTCACACTAGCCAAGACCTTTGGGAGATGTTTCTCCATGGAGAACAAACAAGTGCCACTACTGGGACAAATTAAGGATGCCCAATTTGCATTTGTGGCATTCCCAGACAAGAGAATTAAAATGATAGTCTTGGTGGCCGACATCTCAGCCTCATATGGCATTCTTTTTGGGTTAAATTTCTACAATGATGTTGGTGGCAATTTAAGTATGGACCTATCTGAAGTGAGGATCCTAGTCAAAGGCGTCATGAAGAGATGAAGCAAAATACGTTGTCACTCAAACATCAGTGCCTGAAGCTCAAATTCTATTTGAGTCTTTAGGCATGTGTAATTACTTATTATCTATGGAGGAGGTTCATGTGGCATCTAATAAAATTCTTGAATGTGATAGCCTGACAATTGATTCAAACAAAATAGCAGAAGGATTGGTAGAACGTAGTGCAAGCGTGGAAGAATTCTCCCCTCTAATTAAAAAAAAATTTGAGGAAAGCATAGTTCCTAATGACGTATGGGTAATGGAATTTGATGGTAGTTGTTTTTCTACCAATTTAGGAGCTGGGATTGTGTTGATATCTCCTCAAGGAGATATTTTCCCCTTTTTCTATAAATTATAGTTTAGCAATACCAATAATACTGTTGATTATGAATCATTGCTGCTTAGACTAAAGGCCACTCAAGACAGGGGCGTCAAACTCCTTCACACCAAAGGAAATGCTAAGCTAGTGGTTTGATAGGTGAGAAACCTATACCAAACCAAAAATGAGAGATTGCATAATTACCACAATCTAGTTTGGGATCAAATTGAAAGCTTTGATGCTTTCAGTATCTTTGTAGTACCCAGGGAATTCAATCACTGAGCTGATGCATTAGTTGTTTATGTAACTCTCTTAGTTCCTCACCTAGATTTTAAGGGAGATAGGTACACTATCGAATTGGTATTTCAACCAAGTGTGTTTGATAATGCCAATCATTGGCAAGTGTTCAATGGCGATAACCAAATCATTGCCTTTTTGGAACAAAAAGATAGCTTTGAATAGCTTCACTTCGAAGGCAGTGAGCTTCAAAAACTTGAATCAGCCCCTGAAACAATTCTAGATACAAGTGAGGAATTCTTACAGCTAAAAGGGAATAAAATTCCCAAAGGATTGTTTTCCCTTGAGAAATTGTTTGACAAGCACGACAGGTTCATCAAACAGTAACAAATGGATTCAAGCTCCGCCTAGGAGTTTGATCAAATAAATTTGGGTACTAAGGAAAATCCCAAGATGGTTAACATTGGGAAGTGATGCACTCTTGAGAGGAAGCTCAAATTTACTGCTCTGCTTCACCATTACATGGATGTTTTGGTGTACTCCTATGATGATCTAAAGTTGCTTAGGCCTGAATAAATTTGCCATAAAATTCCTCTCAAGAGTGATTCGGTGCCTTTCAAGCAAAAATCCCAGTAGTACAATCCAAATATATTAGGTACTATTCTATTTGAAATATAAAAAATGTTGAATGCAAGAATAATCTTCCCAATCCATCATTCCACATGGATTGCAAACATAGTTCCTATGAGGAAAAAGAATGGTGAAATTCATCTCTATGTGGATTTTAGGAATTTGAATCAATCCTCCTTAAACCATAATTACCTCTGCCCATCATGGATCAAGTTCTTCACACATTGACTAGTTCAAAGATGTTATCAATGCTAAATGGCTTCTCAGGGTACAATCAAGTGGAAGTTGGTGAAGCAGACCAACATAAGACTGCCTTCACCATGCCTTGAGGCACCTTTATGTATCAAAGAATGCCATTTGGCCTGATAAATGCTAGAACCACTTTTCAGAGAGAAATGGACCTTGATTTCAAAGACAAAATGGGTAAGTTCATTATTGTGTACCTTGATGATTTAACAGTCTTTTCCAAGCATCATCCTGATCATGTGCACCATTTGCATCAAGTGCTAGAACGATGTCGCTAGAATGGCATTTCTCTAAATCCCAAGAAGTCTATTTTTGGGGTAACAGAAGGGAAAATTCTAAGACACATTATATCTCGAGAAGGCATAAAGATTGACTCAGAAAGAGTCAAATCCATTCAAGAGCTTACTCTGCCCACAAGTAAGACTGTAGTTCACTCTTTCTTCAAAAAGGTGAATTTTTTACGAAGGTTCATCCCCGAGTTCATAGAGAAGACTCACCACATTGTGAACATGATGAAGGGAAGGGCCACTTTCAGCTAGACTGAAGAAGGCAAATTAGCATTTTGAGACATCAAGGCAGCTATTGTCCATGCCCCAATTCTAATTTGTCCAGATTATACCAAAGATTTCACAATGTACAGTTGTGCTTTCAAGCACACACTTTCAGCAATTCTAGTTCAACAAAACAAAGAAGGTGTGGAATCTCCCATGCCCTTCATGAGTTGTCCTCTCAAAGCTCATGAATTAAAATATTTAAATCTAAAGAAGCATGCTTATGTAGTAGTAAAGGAAGTAAAGCACTTCCATTTTTACATCCTGAATTCACACATTATTGCCCTAGTTCTTAATACCACAGTCAAATCCATATTAACTCATTAGGAGTTTGGAACCAAAAGGGGTAATTAGATTGCTAAAATCAAGGAGTTTGATCTCATTATCAAACCAATAAAGCTTATACAGGGAAAGGATCTCTGCCAATTGATTGTTGATAACAAACTAGAAGAAACAAGGCATGAAGAAGCAAAAATTGAAGACAAGCCAACAATCCTCTTTGTCTCCACCATGAATGAGTGGTATTTGAGTATTGCTCATTTCCTTACTTATGGTGAGTGTCCTACTCACCTATCTCATAAAGAAAAGAGGATTTTCAAGTTAAAAGCTGCCAATTTTGTCTTGTGGGACAACTGCCTGTATAAGAGGAACCTCGATGGAGTGTTCCTTTACTGTGTGGATAAAGAGTAGTAGGACCAACTTTTTGAGTCCTTCCATAATCTGGCTTGTAGAGGACCTTTTTTTGCACCTGTAATTTCCCATAAGATTCTGTGAGCTAGGTATTACTCGCTTACTCTATTTCAAGATGCATACAAATGGGTACAAAGATGTGAACTATGCCAACAGTTTGTTGGAAGACCCAAGTTAGCCGCTTTTCCTCTTAAACCAGTGGTAATAGTAGAGCCATTTTAGTAATGGGGAATTGATTTCATTGGTGTTGTGAACTCCTCTTCAAGTGTTGGACATGATTATGTCCTCACAGCCACAGATTACTTCACCAAATGGGTTGAAGCTATTCTAGCCAAGCATGCTACTTCAGAAGTAGTATACAATTTCCTTAAGGAAAACATCATTTCTAGGTTTGGAGTCCTAGTCAAGATTGTGACTGATAATGCAGCCTATTTCTCTTCTCATGAAATGACCTAGTTCTATTTTTATTATGGGATTACCCTCTCCCACTCTTTTGATTATTTTCGACAAGGAAATGGCCATGCAAAATCGAGCAACAAGAACCTGGTGACCATCATCAGGAAGCTGGTGGATGACAACCAACAAACATGGCATAAAACATTGGTTGATGATTTATGGGCAGATAGAATTACACCCAAGAGGGTGATAGGTATGTCACCATTCCAACTTTTGTATGGTCTCAATGTAGAGATACCAATCACCCTAGAATTGTTAGCACTAAAATTGGCAAAGGCAGACAAAGATCAGACATATGAAAGGTCCATCGACAAAAGGATCATGTACCTAACTGAGCGAGATGAGCAACGAACTATGGTGGTGGACTGAATCACTGTGCATCAAATTTTGGTGAAGAAGCTATTCGATCAAAAAGCAAAAACTTGTGATTTTTGAGTTGGTGATCAAGTTCTGTTATGGGACAAGATAAGAGAACCAAAGGGAATGCATGGGAAATTTGATTCCCTATGGAGAGGCCTATTTACTATCCATCACCTCAATGGTGAAAATAGTTTCTTCTTGAAGTATCAAGATGGCACGCCCTTTTCAATGCCTCACAGTGGGCAGCATCTGAAGCACTTCAATCCTTGAAGTATCAAGTGACATCAGTTATACATATGTATATTTGTATAATCTTTAGTTATGTTGTGTGTTGTTCATTTTCATTTCTTTTTGGTGCCTTTCTTTTTGGGTAGCATGACTCCATAGCCCAATGGCATACATGAAGGCACTGGAGATTTTGGTTTCTACTTCCCTTAGCTATTTCAAAATTTAGACTAAAGGAAGTTCCCCAACTGGAGCCAGTTGTTGTTCCCAAAATCCGTCACATTTTTTTGGGGACAACATATCAACTATTTTGGTCCTGTAGACCAAAATTCGCTCTTCCCTTCTCAAAAAATGTTGAGCGCTCCAATTTTTCACTTATTCAAGCTTTTTCAAATAAGGGACTCGCAGGTTCAATAACTTCAATAGGCAAGCTCTCACAAAGGAACAAGTTCCAAACACTTAGGTAATTTCAAGGTTGGTTCAACATCAAGGTTTAACCAAAAGGTTCATTGACAGGCTTCAAATAAAGGGAATGAACCATTGAACCATTGAACCCCACCTCCAAAGGTTCAAAGGTTCAATGGGTTTAAAGGTTCAACAAAATCAGTAGATTTAAAGAGTTAAGCGCTTTGGCAAGTTCAAAGTTCAATGACTTCAAAGGACTTAAAGAAAAGAAGGCTTCAAAGAGTAAAGGTTGAATGATTGAACCGTTGGACCTTGCACCAAAATAGTTCAACAAGTTCAAAGGTTCAATAAGTTTAATAAATTTTGAGAGACTTAGAAGAACAAAGCATTCGAAGAACAAAGAATGAACCATTGAACCATTGAACCTTAAACCAAAAGACTTCAAAGTTCAAAGGTTCAATGAGTTCAATAAAGTTTGAGAGACTTAAAAGAACAAAGGATTCAAAGAACAAAGAATGAACCATTGAACTATTGAACCTTGAACCAAAATAGTTCAAAGGTTTAATGAGTTTAATAGAGTAGAAAAGGATCCAAAAAGTTTGAAGGAACAAAATATTCTGAGAAAGAGAATGAACCGTTGGACCTTGAACCAAAATGGTTCAAAGGTTCAAGGAATTTCAAAGTTTGAAAGGGAGCTTCGATCGAAAGAAAGAAGTGGAAGATTCCAGAGACAAGTTCGAAGAGATGGTTCAACCAAAGAGGAAAGAAAGCAATTGAACCAAGAAAGTAATTGAGCCAAAGAAGTGATTGAACCAAGGAGCTGATATGACTACCTGAATCGTTGAACCATTGAACCAATGACCTCTCAAGGTACAAAGGTTCAAGGTTCAATGTGGTTCAAGTGACTAGCAACCAGTGACATCCATGTGGATGTCAAATTCAAGATAATAAAATGCCTGTTTATTTTCAAATATGGTGCAAAACTTGAAAACAACTCAGTGACCAACTGAAGAGATAGGTGAGAGCTCAAATCATGAGGAAGAGATAAAATGCATTAAGAGAAGAGGGAACAAGAGGGAAAGACTAGAAATATCTATGCAGGAGTTATTTCTAGTTGGTGAAACAGTCTACCAAGTGGACATTAGAGAGCATGAATAAATCAAGGATGCAGCCTATTTTTCTCCATCAAGTAAAGGCAAAGTGGAAAGCTATGCAAATATCAAGAAGAGGACCAAGCAGCCTATACTTTGGAGGAGACATTTGAGATAAATTGACATGCCACAGTTAAGGCCAATGCCCTGTTCCAACATGGCCCCTTGACAAAACTGAAAATGCATTCAAGGCATTGAATGCAGCATGGGCCATTCCATGAAATAAAGTGCCAAGTCTTTCTTAGCTACTATATATTTTAGTTTCTTATTTTATACAAAGGAGATCTTTTTGTTATCAAAATCAAAAACTCTGCCCAAATTGAAAGGCATTACTGAGACTTTGAGCTCAGATTGTTAATCGTATTTTATTATTTGAATGAGAAAGCAAGTGACCTTTCAGACTTTATGCTGGAATAGCTTGTGTTGTTGAGGAAATTGTTCTTATGTCTATTTTTTGAATGTGCTCTTGTCCATTTAATTAAATAAGTAGAACTAGTGGAAGTAACCAAGAAGGTGTCCTGAAGCTGACTATGGAGAGACTTTGTGCTGCCACAATTGTCTTTAGTGTGTTTATTTTCTATTTATATTTAAAGGATCTTGGGATGAATTTGCACCCCCATTTTCCTTCGTATATTTCATTCTTTGGTAGCTGAGGTGGAGACTTTGTGTTACACCTCATTCTGCTTGTTATTATGCCCTGTTTACTTATCACTACCAAAAAGAATTCATGTTGTCCACTGCAGACCACTTCTGAAAGAAGAGAAGTGCCTTCTATCATTTCACCAAGATTTCTCCTTTTTCTATGAACATCATCTCTAAACTAAGAGAGATGGATGGTGTTGTCCTAACCCTGAGTGTTATTTTATGCTTATATATATAGTATATATCACCTTATAGTTATAGGAACCTCCCCTTGATGAGAGGAGATATTTGTCCCCTTTTGATGTGGTAAACCTACATATTTGGTCGATCAATCTCCTTATGCTATGGTTTAAACAACCTATTTTTCCCATCAGTTAGTTGGTGACAAAATATTTACCCAATAAGACGTGCCCTTGAAAGAGTTGGGGAAGTGATCCCCATCTTAAATGGGATTTTTGAGAAATTGGTGTGGCCCAATAAAGTTTTGGAAGCCTGACTCAAGGTAGAAAAGTCTCAATGGCAATAATTGGTGGTTTATACCCTTTTAATAAAAGATCACACCAAGCGTGCTAAGGCATTTAAAGATGTTGAGACTATGGAAGAAACAATAAAGTCACATTGATATCAAATAAATTCTAAATTTATAACTCTCTGAGGATAGGTTGTACATGAAGTCACTTTACTTGAAGAGGTC
>JARHVA010006479.1:60000-105000 GCA_037957365.1 Torreya grandis | reverse complement strand
AGAGAAAGATGATTAGTAATCAAGTGATATTTTTTCCACTTTATCAATTAAATATTGCTAAAGAACAAAGGGGGAGTTATCAAAATAAAAATTAATACCAATAAATTTTAAAGTTTCCCATTTTTTATCCACTTCCATTGATAATGTTGACACTTGGGAAAGGGCATCATGCTTTGTTTGTAACATTGGGTTTCAGCCCATTATAGGCTTAACCCAAAATATTTTCAAGAAATGTCAAGGTAGTGAAGTTCCTCTTTGAAAGAGGCTTCTTCATTTTCAAATATGAGAAAGAGTCATCTAAAATAAATCCTATTGATGAGCTGAAAGGAGTGATCAATAAGTGAAATCCCCCATATAAGCTTATGATCCACTTTGTGAGAAAGCAAACAACCAAATGCCTCAACAACAAAGACATATAAAGTTGTTGCAAGCAATAAACCATGTCTAATGGAATAAAATCACCCAAAACTATTAGACATGTGACCATTGATGGTGATACGAGTGAAATCTTCAGAAAATAAATTTTGAATCATTGAAAGTGAAAAGTTACCAAAACCTAAAGATTTAAGCATGACGAGAATAAATTGTCATTTGATTTGATCACAACATTTTTCAAATTTGAGCTTTAAAAATATGGTCCACTATAGAAAGATGATCCTACTCCATTCCTTCCCAATCTATCATGATATCATCTAGGATGTACCTACTTTAATAAACCCTATTTGTTGAGGCCTGATGGTTATATGGATGATTGGTGAAGGCAAACACTAAGGCTTTGACGATGATATTCAAAGAAATATTTAATAATGTGATCAAACACCAACTAATAATAAGCTTAGGGTCACCATATTTAGGAAAAAGCTTAATATTTCTTTCACTAATGATGGCCCCTAAATATTATGTAGGGCTCCTTTATAAACCTAAATCAAATCAAGACCCATAAATTGCCAAGTGGTTATGTAAAATTCACATGCAATGCCATCTACCCTCAATGCTTTATCATTAGCCATGTATATCACACCAAAAAAATAGTTTATTGTCATGTCCCCTTTTTTATTGACATGTTCTAAGTTCATGGTTAGCCTATTATGCGACCCTCGTAGGCTGATAGGATGGTTAGAGGGTCTTGATGGAGATTGGCTTGGCTTCGTTTAGCAGAATTTTTCCAGTTGGCTTTCGTTTTGGGCTCGATCGGACATGTATTGAGGGAGATATTAATATCTGATTGATTTAATCAAATATTAATTATTTGGTCTAATTTAAATTTATAAACCCTAATTCTAATTTAAAAAAACCCTAATTAGGGCAAGCATATCTTTTTGAGGGTATAAGGGTTTCTCATGGAGGCCATTATTGAGTATGCATTGATTATTGATTTTGATATTGAAAGAATTCTTCTGTGAAGACTGAGCCAAGGGTTCCAGGATTCCATTTGCATTGGAGAACATTCCCTCTTCAGTGTGTGCGATTCAGAGGCTATGAAATATCAGCTAATCTATGACCAAATTGAGAGATAGCTTCATATAGAAGTTATCACAGAGATTTACAGGGTTGAGAGATAACTTCACACAAAAGTTATCACAGATATTCTAGGTATTTATTTTATTAGGTTTTTGATCCAATAAGTTATACAGATATAGATCTTCTGTATTAGAATCGTATATCTTGAGATCAGGTTATTCAGCTATCAGGGTGTGTTATCTTATATTTGGCGGCCGTATGAAGTCTGTACAGATCTGTGACAAATTCATAAGCATCAGTAGATTCACTCAGACACCGACCTCGACAGATAGAGATCCCTAGTGACCGACATCGGCCGACTGAAGACCGATGTCGATAGAGAAGGACCGACAGAGACCGACGTAGGCAGTATATCGACCGACGCCGGCGACTGTGTGTTCGACACAGCAGGCTGAGACAGAATTTCCAGATTCAAGCTCAATTCCCAGATTTGCAAAAGCCTAGGGTTTTAAGATAGAATATTTCATATTATTTTATTTGTATGACAGAGATTCAATTGTGTAATCGTCTAGAAGAACAAGTGATAAGATCTGTGACTTGCTATTGAGAGACTATATTGTGATTTATTTATTTATTTGGAAATTATTTTGGCAAAATTGTATCTTTGTTCAGAGCTTTTGTGTTTCTATATTCCCTGTTTGAAGGGGATATCACATTTATCAAGAGAAAGAAGGGCACCGTAGAGTTTTTGAGATGAAGGAATCAATATGCAAGACACCACATATAAACACTCCTATAATTCTTGCAGTTTCTATATCATATTCTCTTAGGCTTGTAACACAAGTTTATAGTGTTCTAGGAAGGCCAAAGAGATTTATAACAAGCTAGTGAGATGATTATGTAATGTTTTAATGGATTTAATTTGTTCCTTGGCTTATTTGGCCATGAGGGATTTAAATAAATCCTTAAAGGCACAATTACTAGTCTTAAGCTAGTGTAATCGGTTCCTAATTTGAGTACTTTTAGAAGCATGCCTTTCAACCACTTTAATCTTATGCTTGATTGAGGTAGTCATGGCATGTAACTAAAAATAAAAGGGGCTTTGCTCAAGCAAGGAATAAACCCTCTAGTATTCCTTAGAGGTAATACCATCAACATGATTTTGAAATTATACAATTTGTTTGGTGTAGTAGTAGAGGAAGGTGGTGGTGTGATTGATCACTTCATTTCACCATTTGACATAGTTGGTAGCATAAATGGAAGATGTGAAACCAAGTTCCACGCTTTGGCAATGAGTTAGATTGTGCCCTTGTGCCTGAGAAGTGACGTACTAATATTTTTTTTATTGTGAGGCATTTTATGTAGGTCACCTCCCCATTCTAATATTCAAGTGGTACAGCTATAACCTTGGAAAGGATAATTCCTGACGAAACTAGGATAATTTTCTCATCAAAAAAGGAAAATAAGAACATGTGTTGTTCAAAAAGTATGACACAGTCTAACCATTTGAGAACTAGATTGGTGCCAACTTAAAAGTTGGACTTAGTGATCCATGGTTTGATAATTAATGATTTGTGTCAAAAGAGGGGGTCCTCCAATCCCCAATGGTAGTTTTTAAAATTGAACCAAGCTTCACATTTTGCTATGCACCACCTCATAGGGAGGGCACCAAATTTACCCTCAAGTATCTCACACATATTAAAGTTTCCACAAATTACCCAAGTGGAAAAAAGACAGATTATTGGCGAGCCATCTCCAAAGTGCCATTTTTAGCACCATCGTTAGGAGCTTAAACTTTGAGAACTCCTAAATAATGTCTATATATATCAAGCATAAGCCAAATAACCCGATGTG
Organism: Torreya grandis; assembly: GCA_037957365.1. Classification (NCBI taxonomy): domain Eukaryota; kingdom Viridiplantae; phylum Streptophyta; class Pinopsida; order Cupressales; family Taxaceae; genus Torreya; species Torreya grandis. Next base: position 101,685 of record JARHVA010006479.1, on the reverse strand, counting down.
GTGGGTCTTCTCCCAATTCAATAATTAAAGGGTTTTTTTTGTGAAACTAAAATACTGGCATCACCATGTCGATCTTCATTTGAAGTGGAAAAGTGTGACGCATCAAGATACATACTTCTCAAAGAAGTCTATAGAATGAACCATGAAATCTTAACTTATTGCAATCATATAAAATTTAAAATGCCCAACCTTTAACAAGCAGTGCATGCAAAAAAATTATAAGAAGACTAAATGAGACCTCAAAAATTCCATAAAAATATATTCATTGAGAAGAATATTCCATATGTAATTCCATAAAAATAGTGGTTGTTGATGTGGTAATAAAAAATGCCATAGTAATTCGGAGCAACGTTGAGCCCCAATCTCTTTACATGGAGAGTTAGCACCGTCGTGAGGTGGACTCCACAACCTCCGCATGGTGGGATTGTTATTGAAGGATGTCCCAGCACTAACCAGAAACAATCAAAAAATGACTCTCTTGAAAAACTTGGCTATGTGGGGTAACTGGAAAACTAAAATATCAAGGAGAAATGAGGGGAGGAGAAACAACGTTATCCACTTTTTTCACACCTTGTTTAGGTTCGGTAATGGAAGGAGCAAGGGGTGACTTAAGGACTTTATCCCTGGTGGTGGTTTTCATGTTAGCCATAATGGTCCAGATTCAAAGCAGCAGATTTAGTATTAAATGTATTTAATATATACAATAACAAAAACTAATTCTTACGCTGAAAAGAAAGAACAATCAATCTGTAAAAGGTTTGTATTGGTGAAGTTATTATTTTATTTTATTTTGTCTTAACAGGGAGCATCGAGAGAGAATCACCGAATTAAATTTAAAAAGATTGTAATTTAATTGATTGAAATGATGATAAAAAAGTGTAATATGATATTAATATAAATTTAAGATATATAAAAAATATATAATTTTAATTTTTAATTTCAAATAATTTTTTTTTAGACATTAATAAAATATATTTGGAAGGTGGAGGATTCATATCATAGACAAGTCATTACCATTTGAAATTGGCTTCCAATCAAAAGTCTAAACAGTATCCTTGTCATTTTTTTATAATTCAATACGAAAAATGACTAAAAAGAATCTAAAAAAATTTATCCATCAAATACATAGCTCAAATAAAATTGAAAAAATCAATATTTTACAATATATATAAAATACTTACAATATTATTTACCAATACTTAAAAACATATTTGAATAAGTTATATGCCAAAATTATGCAAACCATTATCTTGTCAACTTTGATTTATGAAATACGGCTGCATTTCCCTCAAAGCTGGATGAGACAAAAACAAGAATTGCGTAGGGTGTCCTGCAATTAATTATAAAAGATTATTATTTTTTAATCTTCAATTTAATTCGCACGTGACATAACAAGACATCCAACGAGAATGTTAACTCTACATGGAGGGCGTCCGTTCTGTCCACCTGACTGACAAAAAAGAGCAAATATATTGGCGGTAGGTGGGGGAAGTCCAACACTTTATTGCATTGTACGTCTCATCAACAAACAAATAACACATGCCAGAGTCTATATACATTATTTGTGGTGATAGTACTTTAAAAGTGATAAATGAGTCTCAATCGACTTGATTTTTTTCATTCATCAATTATCACTTTTCATGGAGTTATTTTGTGGATTTGGGATATAAGAGGGATTCTACTAATAAACAATTATTATTTGTTATTGAAATTATCAAATGATTATAATTGATTTATAAATATTTAATTATATATGAATAAAAGGTTTTTCTACAAAATGAATTGAAATTATTGAAGTCTAAAAATCAATTCTTTCAAAAAAAAGACGAGTTAATGAAAAAGTTTCGTGAGATGTATTTAAGAGAATATTTTTAAGACGTAGAAATCTAGGAAGGCATGGATAAAGGAGGGGAATAGAAATATAAAATTCTTCCACCAATCAATTGTTACAAGGCGGTAATTCAATAAATTTTATATGATTGAAAACGTTAATGGATTGCTTCTTGAAGAACTTAAAATAATAAAAAAGTTGTCAACATTTTTAAAACACTTCTTTCAGATGATGGGGAAAGGGATGAAACAACCATGAACATGGTTTTATCTACCATACCTTCATCGATTATTCCCTAGCAAAATAAAGACTTGATGAAGCCTTTCTCAAAGGAATAAAGTAAGGTTGTCCTTCACTTGATGGAACCTAACAAAGCCATTGGCCCATATGGGTTTCCATCAAATATTTTTTCAACATTTAGGGAGGTTTTTCACTTTGAATTGACTGCAGTGGTTAATAATTCTATGGAGTCTCAACATATTCTTATAAATATGAATTATATTTTCATCTCCTTTATTCTTAAGAAGTCTAACCCAACTACTTTTGCAGATTTTAAACCCATTTCTTTATACAATACTATATACAAAATAATCTCTAAAGTTATTACGGAAATACTAAAACTTTTACTCCCTCTCATAATTTCCCCTTAACAAGGGGACTTTGGGAGTGAAAGGTACATTCTAAAGGGGTTCATAATGACTCATGAAATATTGCACACACTCAAATCTCAAAATAAATCAGGGATGTTGCTAAAATTCTATATTGAGAAGACTTATGACATAGTCAACTAGGATTTTTAAAGAAAGGTTTTGATTGTTTTTGGTTTTGGAGAGTAATGGATTACATGGGTTATGCAGTATGTAACACGACTTTTATTTTTAGTTTTGGTTAACAAGAGTCTAGTGGGTTCTATTAAAAACTCAAGAGGGATTCAACAAGGTGATCTACTATCTCCTTACCTCTTCATTATTATGGCATAAGCTTTGGGTAGATTCTTAATTTATTTAAGACAAATTAATAAGATTCGAGGGCTTAAGGCTCATGATGTGGATTATTCAAACACCCACTCATAGTTTGTGAATGATACTCTATTTTTTAAGTCGATGAAATGGATGAGGCGGTGGTACTTAAGAAAACTTTGAAGAAGTATGAGGAAGCCTCTAGATAGAAAATCAATCTTCATAACTCTATAATTTTCTTTATTAATGTGCCAAGAGAAAGACAACAAATAATTTCAGAGGTGCTAGACATTCCCATTAGCACTTTTCCTAGCAAATACCTTGGTGTACCTTTATTTATAGGATTGAAAAAATCAAAACTATCACATAATTTGATTGATAATTTGCAAGGTAGATTGGCAGGTTGGATAGCAAAATTGCTAAGTTTAGTTGGCAAAATCATTCTAATTAAATTATTGTTCCATGCAATTTCGGTGTAATTGTTCTCAATCTTGTAAGCTTTAGTTGGGGCTGTGTAAAAGATTAATATAATTGTTAGACATTTTATTGTGGCATGGCAAGGAATAAAAAATGAAACTCTATCTCACCAAATGAGAAAATGTATGCATAAATGAATCAAAAGATGGATAAGGGATAACAAATATCTAGTTTCAGAATATTACTTTAGGATTTAAACTGGAGTAACATCTGTATGAGGAAGAGTTAGCTCCATGTTCGAGTCATATGATAAGAGAAAAGCAATTAAACAATAATAAACATGAGAGAGTTTTCACTACTAAAAATCCTCCCTTAGATTCCCATTTTTAGATTTTTATTATTGCATCACACATGATAATTTGTGAAAACTTTACTTGGGATGTCTGGAATGGAGAAGCAATGAGATTTTGGACTGAGTCATGGCAAGGGAAACCTATGTTCCATCAAAGGCCAAATCTAGTAGACATTATGGAAACTTGTAGGTGGGCTAGAGTCTATGATTATTGGGCTAATAATATTACTTCCATTAGTAATAATAGATAATGGAAGAGTGTAGTCATATAAAAATGCAAAATTGGTAACTTCAGTGTGGCTTATGACTTCCAATCCATAGATCCCTCTTGCTTACTCTCATGAGCCTCACAAGCTTATTTTCACTGATTCCTAGTTATCTATAGGCTTCTAAACTTGATCCCAGTTGAGTCAGGGCCCTCTTTTTGTGACCAATCCATCCCCCTAGGTCCCATCTACCTAGGAAAATAGCACCACACTAGGACTATAGCACATGTGCCACTCCTATCCTCTTTTGGCACTGTTGTCCAAGCTCATTTCTAGTCCCAATGATCAATTTATTTTGGTTCCCTATCCTTCTTCTTATTAGCCTAACATGAGCACATTCAACACATGACCAATATCATGAAAAACATCTATACCAACTCAAGTAGTTAGAATATACACACATTCAAGCAACAGAACATCTCTAAATCTACCAGCAATGTATACAAAGATCTTACAATACATGAGTTGACACCAAATAATTCAAAGTTAATGATCTCGTTCTCAAATAAAATCTTCATAATGTCAATGCCAAAAAATAAATCAAAGGTAAATTCAAACCAAATTGGCTAGGTCCACACATCATTAATGAAAAGCTTAACCTTAAAGTGTATCGTCTAGCTTCATTTCAAGGAAAGAAACTCAAAAATCCAATGAATAACATGCATCTGCATAGATTCTATGTATAGTATGGCATTCCACACATCACTTTGTACATTATTTCCTTTACTTGATTGTACATAATTTCCCTATGATTGATTGTGCATAGCTCAAATATTCTCAAAAAAATACAAAAATAATACAAAATTTCAAAATCCAAAAACATTCAAATATGTCACAAACACAAAAACATATTGATTGGATACATCCTCCATGATTTACATTTCTACTACTATGATAGACTTACATTTGTTGTTATATGCTATTGTTTATCTATTTATCTACATTACCATGCTTTACTTGATCTTCTTTGAGTGTGTGTAGTGACTTTCAGACCCTTGATTACTTCATATTACCCATTGAGAGGGCATCTTACTCTTGCATGCGAGACACACATTGATATATCTTCCCCCTAGGGGAATTTTCTACATGACTACACCATCTAGGTTATGTCATTTCTACACCACACACTCTAGTTATCATGTTGATGTACATTATTTACTAGCTTACACAGATTACTCTATCAACACTCACTAGTTTTTAACACTTGTGTATTTCTTTATATATACCTAGTCTTGTACTAGCATGTCTTGCACACTTTCACTCTTGTTTTGATTAGTTAGATGTGCTTGTAATTTCCAGTTTTTACATGATTTATATTCTTGCTTAGTGTAGCTTGATGTGATTGCATTCCCAATTCCTACTTATTTTCGGTATGTGCCTTAGGTCAGTTGCCAATGTCTTTTTCTTCTATTCATGTGTGTGCCTTTGGACATTTGCCAATGTCCATTGCCTGTACTCTTCTATGTGATTATGGATTTCATTCCAACTTGCTTGTTTCAACTATATGTGTATGTGGCATTTAAACATGTATTGTATGCTTGCTTTCTAGTTTGAGTGACATGTGCTCATGTCACTTTTTTGCCTGGCTCCTTGGCCACTTTTTTACGCTTCTTGCCTTGTGTCCTTGTTGCTTGATTGATTTCTATTGCTTATAATGCCATGATCCAAATCATGCATTATCTTACTTCTTGGATGCCATGATGGACATCATGCTCCATCCCTCCATGACAATTAACAATTAACAACTAACACTTCTAGTTCTAGTTCAATACATTGCACATGCTTTTACATTGTTATATCTATCCAAGCATAACATTTTTGAATACAAACCATGTTATATCTTGAGATATCTTGTCAATTATCATTTCTATATCATATATTTTATAGCATATCACACTTGTAGGGCTCTTTATTTTGAGGGAAGTCATTGCAATATATCCATTCCTACTCTTAGAAGAGGGGGCAACAAATAAGGTTTTTGTCATAAAGATCAGATCTCCTATCAACCAAAAAATCTAATTTTAAAACACTCAAAACAACAACCAAACACCAAACCAATCAGAATAGACCAGGCAGACAGTGAAGAATCTAGAACAGTCATCAGATTTGGCTTAGAACAATAATTCTAATACTGAACTACAGCACTAGTTGCACTACTATCTATTTTCAGTGCTCCTATCCAAATAACAAAAAATGTACTTTTTAAAAGCAAACAAAAAAGTAGGTCCAACTATAGTTTTGCATAGTTAGACTAGTTTAGAATCAACAATTTTTAGTACACTTTTTGCTCAAAGAATTTAGATATACAGGGCATCATGCGTGGCATGATGGATTTCACTTCCAATTTTAGGCATGGTAGTTTGGTATAACTTCTAGATCATAATCCATATTTCAGACACCAGTGATTAGGGGCAATGTGTGTAACACATTTATTTTCTTTTCTTTTTGATTTTAGCATTACCTAAGCATTCTTAGTAGTTGTGTGCCTTATTCCATCTACAGGTGGTTGGCATCATTTTGGAAATGGATTTCATACAAGCCAAACTTCTTGAGTTCTCAAGTTCTTGAGTGGCTTTCATACAATCCTAATCTTCATCTTTCGAAGTGGCCAAGAGGGGCATAGTTTCCAACATACATATATCTATCTATGCCAACATTGTTAGATCACAATACGTTCATGGGATTTAGTATCCATCTCATATGACATACATTTCATACCAATATCAGTTCATAGCTTCACTTTATGGGGCAACAATGGAGCCAAATGTCTAGTTAGCCTTTGTATTATTGAGCCACCTACCAATCCAAACATGGATCAACACACACATAACCACCTAGATTTACTTAGTGGGTGAAGATGGAGCCAAAGGGATAGCCTTTGTATTTTTGAGCCACATTCTAGGGAATTGAGCACTTAGCTTCATTCATGATATTACTCTTGGTACAATATTGTTTAGCATTACTTATCATTACTCAGCATCACAACAAGATTTGTATTGTTTTGTGTACCCAGTGAGGTGTATTCATTCCTTTCTCTTCCTCTCTCTTATCTAGATTTGTACATTCTTATTTTAAATATAATGTATCTAGTAAGAATTGATCTACTCTTATTTTTTATTGTAGACTCACACTTCACAACATGCTCTTTCTATGAACAACCTAGCATCACAACAACATCATGAGCTTCACCCTTATAGGTAAGTTTGGGTATGCTTTCTCTTTTTATTTTATCCTAGTATTTCAATTTTTTACATCACTAGAACACAAGGGGGGAGATATAGTCATATACAAATACAAAATTGGTAACTTGAGTGTAGCTTATGACTCCCAATCTATAGATCCCTCTTACTTGCTCTCATGACCCTTACAGGCTTATTTTCACCAATTCTCAGTCATCCATAGCCTTCCAAACTTGATCCCAGTTGAGCCATGACCCTCTTTTCATGACCAATCCATCTCCCTAGGTCCCATCTACCTAAGATAATAGCACCACACTAGGACTATAGCGTCGATGTCACTTCTATCCATTTTTAGCACTATTGTCCAAGTTCATTTATGGCCCTAATAGTCAATTTCTTTCAGTTTCCCATCCTTCTTATCGACCTAATGTGAGCACATTCAACCCATGACCAATAGATCCTTATAAAATCCCATTCAAAGATCATTTGAAAAGGGTTGACAAATATCACAAAGCAAGAAAGAATACAAGCAAGACTATTCAAGCACATTTCCTTGTTCTCTGTATACAACCATTCAATAAAATTTATAGCTTATTTGAATCCTTACACCAGTCCCTATGTCATCTCAAGCACACCTAGTTTATCATTTCCTTACATTCTCATATCATAATTTCACCAAGCACTTTCAAAGGGATAACTACATATGGCATGATCCCTCTTCGAAGTATTGGTATGTAGGTAGCATGCCCACACAAGGGGTGTGGATCCATGTCTAGTGAATCTTACACACACTAACCCCATATTTTATTTGAAATTGGTCAAAGTACAATGGAAGATAGGGTTTGAAGATAAAATTTTATCTACAAGGAGATATACAAACATCTAGCTATCTAAAGTTTAGAAATATGGTCACATAGACCCGTTTAACAAAACCCAAAATGCTCATATCCTCAAGATAATTGTGCCAAACAAGGACTATAATGTAGATGCCACTCTTTTCCAATTTTAATGCTCCTATCCAATCAAAAAATGAAAGTCAAAATCCTATTTGTGATAGTTTCCTAGGCCTGCACAATGAATATCAGATCTTATCTCAATCAGATCAACACAGTTTAAGCTACATTTTACTATTCTTAGAAAAGCTTTAATTACCAATAAATTTCACAAATTATTATCTTATTTACCACATATTATTTACTAATTTATCAAACCATACCATTTAACTAAATTAGGAATAAAACCCCAATTATTCTCAAAACTGTTAAATCATTTGGTGAACCCAACTTACTTTGTTTGTGCATGAAAACCCTAGAAACCTTAGGGTAAATTTCCTACTATTTTTTTCTAATTTTTTACCTACATGATAAAATAAAAAATTAGTATTAAATTTTAAATTTTTTTAGTAATTTTAAAATAATTTTATCTCAAACCCTAGTTTCATATACTATGTCTCATTGCTTCTTGAGGTATCACCTTACATATATAATCAGATTGCAAAAATGAATCTCACTTATTTACAATTTTTTCGTACATTTCTTACAAATAATAAGGAGACCATACTTGGTCCTATCATATACATTAATGATGAAGTTTACCATATGTTATTACAAATTTTCATTTTTTGCATTTCATGCTTATTTTTCATAATGTGGGATGATATTAAGAAAGTAATCATTACACATAATCTGATCCCTCTCCTTCAAAGCAATGCTTACCTGTCTTTAATACAAGGTTTCATTACTTTCTCTCTATCTCTCATGTGATTTTTTTTTAATTTTATCATGATAAACACATTAGAAATGTCATAACACATTCCAAAGTTTTTTATGAATTCTTTCACAAATTCATGCTCTCTATCCCTTGCTCTCTATCTCTCATATGGAATAATTTTCAAGACTATCTTGCTAGATATATTAGAAATACCATGTTACAAGTCAAATTTTTCTATGCATTAGTGCACAATTCCATACTCTCTATCCCTTTTTTGCTATCTATCATGTGAAATGTTCTTTATAATCATATGGCTATACATGGTTTCTACTTAGATGTATCTAACTCTTTGGATACTTTTAAGTATCTACCTATCACAACTAGACACAAGAAAACATTACCAGTTATATCTATCCCTCCTCCCTTCAAACTTGATTCATCTAGATTTTATCCTGCACCTACTGTTAGCTTTATGCCTATAGTAGATCATGCAGTATATGCTTTCACCCAAGTTTACAAAGATAGGCAAGTTAATTACACCAATGGTTATAGCTTTGTCACTTAGGTTAGCAACCCTTTTGATCTAATTTCAACTCCTCCACCTATTACAATTATTCTTCCAGTCTAGATTTAGCCACAATCAAGACCTTCATCACCAACACAGAGATTTCATACACTTTCACAGAGGCCTCTTTTAGAGCAACCATAGTTTTATGATTCTAGACAACTTCTAACTATAGTGTTCACACCTAGGGTAGTATCATTAAGGTCTCATACCTCTACACATAGAGAACATGTTTAGAGAGCTTCTTCTATCACCATATGGTTCCTTAAGATCCCTACAATTGCATCCACATCTCAGAGTTACAAGGGGACCCCATAGTTGATTTTCACTATAGAGATTTCAGAGCATTTATAGCATATACAACTTCCAAATCCACAATCTCAGCATTTCTATCATGCTTCACAATCACACATGATCCTTCTTCTTGATACATGATAAGATGCTAGGGAGTCTCTTATGAGACTCATTGATTAGTATCGTCTCTTCTCAGCTTACTTGTACATAACTTCTTTTCAATTTCTTGTATATAGTCTCCTTATGATTGATTGCATATAGATTATTCAAAATACCAAAAACAATATAGCATTTCCAAAATACCAAAAACATTCAAATATGTCAAAAATCCAAAATTAGTCAAATATATCAAAATACAAAAACAATATAAAATTTCAAAAATACCAAAAATAATACAAAATTTCAAAATCCAAAAACATTAAAACATATCACAAACACAAAAACATTTTGATTGTATGCATCCTCCATGCTTTACATTTCTAATCCTATGATAGACTTACATTTATTATTTTATGCTATCGTTTGTCAATTTATTTACATTACCATGCTTCACTTGATCTTCTTTGAGTGTGTGCAATGACTTCAAGACCCTTGATTGCTTCACTTTACCCATTGAGGGGGCATCCTACTCCTACATGCGAGATGTAAATTGATATATATTCCCCATGGGGGCATCTTCTACATGACTACACCATCCAAATTATGTCATTTCTACAACACACACTCGAGTTATCATGTTGATGTACATTATTTACTAGCTTACACATATTACTCTATCAACACTCACTAATATTTAACACATATGTATTTTTTTGCATATACCTAGTCTTGTACTAACATGTCTTGCATTTTTTCATACTCTTACTTTGATTAGTTAGATGTGCTTGTATTTTCTAAACTTTACATGCTTTATCTTCTTATTTATCATAGCTTGATGTGATTGCATTACCAATTACTACTTATTCTTGATATGTGCTTTAGGATATTTACCAATGTCCTTTACTTCTATTCATGTGTGTGCCTTTGGACATTTGCCAATGTCCCTTTCCTGTACTCTTCTATGTGATTATGGATATCATGCTAACTTGTTTGTTTCAATTGTATGTGTATGTGGCATTTGAACATGCCTTGTATACTTATTTTTTAGTTTGAGTGACATGTGCCCATGTCCCTTATTTGCTTGGTCTCTTGGCCACTCTCGTACATTTCTTATTTCTTACTTTATGTGCTTGTTGCTTGATTGCTTTTGATTGTTTGCAATGCCATGATCAAAATCATGCATTATCTTGCTTCTTGGATGCCATGATGGACATAATACTCTATCCCTCCATGATAACTAACAATTAACAACTAACACTTCCAGTTCAGTATATTGCACATGCTTTTACATTGTTATATCTATCTAGGCATACCCCTGTGGATATAAAAAATTTCTCAATACAAATCATGCTATATCTTGAGATATATTATCAATTATCATTGCTATATCATATATTTTGTATCATAACACACTTGTAGGTCTCTTTCTTTTGAAGGCAATCATTGTAGGGTCTTCATTCCTACCCTTAGAAGAGGGGGCAACAAACATGGGTTTTATCACAGAGACCAAAGCTCTTATCAACCAAAAATCCAATTTTAAAACACTCAAAACAACAACTAGACATAAAATATTTTGAATATACCAGGAAAACAATGAAGAATCCAAAACAATCATTAGATTTGGATCAAGACAAAAGCACCAAGACTAGACTACAGTACCGATGGAACTATTGTCTATTTCTATCACTCCTATCCAAACAATAGAAAAATCAAAATTTCTAGATGTAGGTAGAAAAATAGGTTCAGTTATAGATTTGCACAGTCAGACCAGTTTAGAATTAATCATTTCAGTACACATTTTTCTCAAAGAATCTAGATATAGGGGGAATCATGCATGGCATGATGGATCGCACTTCTAGTTTTAGATACAATAGTTGGTATAAATTCTAGATTAGAATCTATGTTTCAGACATTAGTGATTAGGGGCAATGTGCATGACACATTTGTTTCTTTTCTTTCCTAGTGTAGCATTGTCCAAATAATCTCAGTAGTTGCATGCCTTATTCCATCGAGAAGTGGTTAGCATCATTTTAGAGTGGCTTTCATACAAGCTTACCCTCCATATTCTTGAGTTCCAGAGTGGCTTCCACATAAGCTAGATTCTCAATTTTGGAGTGGCTTTCATATAAATATAATCTCCATCTTTTGGAGTGGCCAAGAGTGGCCTAGTTTCTAGCATAAATTTGGCTATCCATACCAACATTGTCAGATCACATTACATTCATGGGATTTAGGAGCCATCTCATATGACATACATTTCATACCGATATTAGTTTATAGCTTCACTTTATAGAGAAATGATGGAGACAAAGGTCTAACTAGCCTTTATATTTTTGATCCACCTATTTAAAGGTTTTAGACACATAGTCCAAACATTGATCAACATACACAATATCATCTAGCTTCACTTAGTAGGTGATGATGGAGCCAAAGGGCCAACCTTTGCATTCTTGAGCCAGTTTTAGGGAATTGAGCACTCAAATCTATTCATGATATTAATCTTGGTTCAACACACATCCAACATTACTCAACATCACACAACATCACAACAAATTTTGTATTGGTCTGCATACCTGATGAAGTGTATTAATTTCTTTCTCTTCCTCTCTCTCTTACCCAACTTTGTACATTTTTATTTTAGATATAACATATCTAGTAAGAACTGATCTACTCTTTGTTTTTCTTGCAGATTCATACTTCACAACATTCTCTCTCTATGCATACCCAACATCACACAGCTTTACCTTTGCACGTAAGTTTAGGTACACTTTCTATTTTTCCTTTATCCTAATATTTCACTTTGCTTCATCACTATAATAAAGAAGGGGAAAATATAGTCATATAAAATGCAGAATTTGGTGACTTAAGAATGGATAATGACACCCAAACCTTAGGTCCCTCTTTATTGCTTTCATGACCCTCTTAGACTTATTTTCACTGATTCCTAGTTATTTTTAGCCTTCTAGATTTGATCCCAGCTAAGCCAGACTCCTCTTTTCATGACAGATCCATCCCTCCAAGTCCCATCTACTCAGGACAATAGCACCACACTAAGTTTATAGCAATTGTACGACTCCTATCCAATTTTGACACTATTTTCCAATCTCATTTTTGGCCCCAATGGTCAATTTTTTCTAGTTCCCCATCCTTCTTCTTATTAGCCTAATGCGAGCAAATTCAACCCATGACCAATAGATCCCTATAAAATCCCATTCAAATATCATTTGGAAAGGGTTTGGAAAATATCACAAAGCAATCAAGAATACAAACAAGACTACTCAAGCACATTTCCCTATTCTCTGTATACAACCATTTAATACTATTTCTAGATTATTCAAATCCTTACACTAGTCCCTAGTCATCTCAAGCACACCCAATTTAGCATTTTATTGCATTATCATATCATAATTTCACCAAACACGTACTACTTTGGCACATTAGACATAATAAAAATTAGTCAATAATATAGCTTAACATTCTGCATCACACATAGACTTGCATGTTTGATCAAGGAAGATCCTAGGAGAAAGTCATTCTTGCATCTATTGTGCACATTGATTATGCACGTTCCCAAAGGGAGAACTAAATTTGATATAAGACCCTATCTTGAGGGTTAATGTAGGTAGCAATAAAGACAACATGGATTTTATATTGTGTGGTCATTCTTCCCCTAACCTAGTTTTTTCTCTTTTGCTTTTGATGCATTTATTGTTTGCATGTGTATAGATGAATACAAGATTTTAGAGATTAAAACAGACTTGCAACGAGCTTTTTTGAATTCTTACCCTTGAAATTTGGTACAAAGGCTCACACTAACTTGGTAAACAAAACCTAGAAATATAAGATCCTCAAACTAGAAAATAAGCATATAAGGCATGTTCAAATGCCACATACACATATGATTGAAACAAGCAAGTTGGCATGAAAGCCATAATCACATAGAAGGGTAAAATTCCTATTGATTTTTCCTATAAATTTCTAAATTTATACTTGAATATTTAAATCATAAATTCATTTCAAATTTTAAAATTTAGTAGTAAAATTTAAAATATTTTTCTTTTAAACCTTAGTTACCCATACTAGGTCCCAGTATTTTTCCAGTAATTTTCAAACATTTTTTTGAATTTTTATAGCATATTAAAATCAAAAAATCCCTTAAAAATTCAAAATTCAATAGTTATTTCAAAAAATATATTTATCTCAAAACCCTAGTTACACATACTAGGTCCTATTCAATCAAGCATTTTTCAATAATTTTCTAAAAATTTTAGTTGCATATTTAAATCAAAAATCTAATCTCATTTTCAGAATTCCATAGTATTTTGCAAAAATATCATTATCAAAACCCTATTTGCATGTACTAACTCCTATTTACTTCTTAAGGTATCACCTTACATGTTTGCGAGCTTTGTATCCTTTTTTCGCAATTTCCAATTCACTATTTTTAGGACTTTGCATTTTCTATATTCAATACTTGCCTTTTCTAACACTTTGCCTATTACAAATTTTTGCAAAAAAATTAAACATATTTTAAAATATTTTCCTACCTTAACAATGGCCTAAGACACCAATTTTGATGAAATCGATAAAAGGGAACTTCAAGAACTCCTAATCAAACACCTTGACATGCAAGATGACATGCTCAAAATACTCCAAGAAGACAAGGAGTAAACAAAAGTCAATATTCTCAAACCATAGAGCAGTTAGTTGAAAATGACACTACGAAGGCAAGTATGTCTCAACAACCCCATATAACAACCCAACCTTCTTCTATGGCACCATCTATAGCTAGTACATCTTTGTCTCCTAATGTGGCAGCGCTTGTGCAAGAAATAAGATTTCTTCAATCCAAGATGATACATCTTGAGCAAGGTGCCTTTATACTTACACAGGCTTTAGACTCTTTTGCTCTACTTTATACACCATTGACACATCACATTGCTTCCACACCCTTGCCACAAGGTTTTGCTCAACCCGAGATTACTCTTTATGATGGCAAGGGTGATCTAGAGACACATTTGAGAGATTTTCATGCAACATGCTTAGACTATGTACCAAATGACTAGCTACTTACCAAGCTCTTTCCATAGAGCCTAAATGATGGTTTTATAATTTATTGAATTAGTCAGTTAGTGTATTCAATCCTTTAGCTAACATGTTCCTAGCTCATTTCAGCATTAACATTGGTGACAAGGTTTCATAGGCCCAAGTTGCACAACAAAAATAAAGGTCAAATGAGCATCTCATAGATTATTTTCTTAGATATAAGACTATCTTGGCTAAGATGACTAGCCCCATGGCCAATCAAGAGCTACAAGATCTCTTCAAATAGAGTCTCTTACCAGCTTTGCATGAATCAATTATGTTCAAAAAATTCTCTTCCTTTATTGAATTATGTCACACACTAAAGGAAAGAGAAGTCAAGTTAATTTCAATGGGAAAAATCAAGTACATAAGTATCTCAGAAACATCCAACAAGAGTAATAACAAAGTCCCATACAAGGTCAAGGTCAATGATAAAAAAACTCAAAATCAATTGATAGTTAGTGTGGCTTTGGAGTCCCCTCAACGTGTGGTTTTATCAACACCTCCTCGATGTATATTTACCAATCTACTAGTTTCTCCAACTAGAGTTTTAAAAGAATTATTAGAATGTAACATCATATTTGTCCCTCCTATTCAGAAAGTTGACCCAACAAAGCCTCTTCTATGAGGATATGATCAACATGTATTTTGTGAGATTCATAGGGCACCAAGACATACAATAAACAGATGCATCAGTTTGAGACACAAGATACAAGATTTAATAGATGGCAATCATATTGATTTTTGAACTTCAATTGAGCCTCCTCAAGAAAAGAAAACATAGGATAAATCTTTAAAAATCTTCTTGGATCCTTTTTTGCAACATTCAAAATAGGAGACAAGGGACACATTAGGGGTTCACCATGCAAATCCACCACCAGATACATACATGGCACCTCTAGTTGAATCATATCCTTTGAGCAACATGATTAGTGTATATAATTCCAGAGTTTCAACTAGACCTTCTATCTCCTTCTCAATGTAGGAGATCATTGAGGATGATTCAAATTATCATACACTCTTTATCAGAGCTTACATTTATAATCATCTTATTCATAGTGTTCTTATCGATAATAGATCTAGTGTAAATATGCGCACTATGACATTACTATAGCATTTAGGATATTCAAAGCAGGATATTACCTTGATAGACATAGTTATTAGTGGATTCAATGGGCACATACAGAGTTCATTGGGTGAGATTTTACTTCCTCTATAGGTTGGTCCAACACACATGGCCACACTATTCACTATTGTTCCTAGTGTAGGAGTTTTTGATATGTTGATTGGTCAACCATGGATTAAAAAACTTTGTGCAATACCTTCTACAATTCATAGATGAAAGAAATTCATTCATGATAATCAAGTTATTATAGTTGGTGGAGTTCCATATGAGTTACCACTACCCACTTTAGATCCATCTACTATTCCACATTCACTAGTTTCAACTTTACCACTAGTTACAGTTTCTCCACCAGTTTCAATTCTTCCTCCAGTAAGATTCAGACACAATTGAGGCATCCATCATCAACACAGAGGGTTCATACACCTCCATAAATTCAAGATTATATACAACTTCTAGCTATAGTGTTCACACATAGGGCAGTCTCATTGAGATCTCATACATCTACACATAGAGCACATGTTTAGAGAGCTTCTCCTACTACTGAATGGGTCCCTAAGAGACATATAGTTGTATCCACTTCTTAGAGTTATAGGGGCACCCCATAGTCAATTCCCACTTTAGAGACTTCAGATCATTTATAACATATATAGCTTTTAGATCCATAGTCTTAACATCTCCATCGTGTTTCTCGATCATGCATGATTCCTCTCCTTGATACATGACATCAAGATAGGGAGTCTCCCATGAGACTCATTGGTTAGTATAACCTTTTATTATCCTACCTGTACATAGTATCCTATGTTTTATTGTATATAATTTCCCTATAATTGAATTTACATAGATCAAATATTCTCAAAATACAAAAACAATATAACATTTCAAAAATATCAAAAAAAATACAAAATTTCAGAAAAAAAAAAAAAAACATTCAAATATGTCACAAACACAAAAACATCTTGATTGTATGCATCCTCCATGCTTTACATTTCTACTCCTATGCTAGACTTACATTTGTTGTTCTATGCTATTATTTCTTGATTTATCTATATTACCATGCTTCACTTGATCTTTTCTGAGTGTGTGTAGTGACTTCCAAACCCTTGATTACTTCACTCTACCCATTGAGGTGGCATCCTACTCCTACATTTGAGATGCACATTGATATATCTTCCCCCTTAGGGCATCTTCTACATGACTAAACCATCCAAGTTATGTCATTTCTACACCACACACTCTAGTTATCATGTTGATGTACATTATTTACTAGCTTACATAGATTACTCTATCAACACTCACTAGTATTTAGCATGCGTGTATTTCTTTGCATATACCTAGTCTTGTACTAACATGTATTGCATACTTTCATACTCTTGATTTGATTAGTTAGATGTGATTGTATTTTTCAATATTTACATGCTTTATCTTCTTGCTTAGCTTAACTTGATGTGATTGCATTCCCAATTCCTATTTGTCTCCTATATGTGCCTTAAGACATTTACCAATGTCCTTTGATTCTATTCATGTGTGTGCTTTAGGACATTTACCAATGTCCTTTGCTTGTACTCTTCTATGTGATTATGGCTTCCATGCCAACTTGTTTTGTTTCAATTATATATGTATATGGCATTTGAACATGCCTTACATGTTTGCTTTCTAGTTTGAGTGACATGTGCTCATGTCCCTTATTTTCTTGGCCCCTTGGCCACCCTTATTTGCTTCTTGATTCTTGCCTTGTGTGTTTGTTGCTTATTTGCTTCTCATTGTTTGCAATGCCATTATTCACATCATGCATTTATCTTGATTTTTTGGATGCCATGATGGACATCATGCTCCATCGCTCCAACTAACAACTAACAACTAATAAATAACAAATAACTAGACTTTCATTTCTAATTCAGTACATTGCACATGTTATTACATTGTTATATCCATCTAGGCATACCCCTATTAATTTAATAATCTCTCAATACAAATCATGTTATATATTGAGATATATCGACGATTATCATTACTATATCATGTATCTTTGCATCATAACACACTTGCAAGGCTCTTTATTCTAAGAGCAGTCATTACAAGGTCTTTATTTCTACCTTTAGAAGAGGGAGAAATAAACAAGGGTTTTGTCTCAAAGATTAGAGCTCCTAATAGTTGAAACAATATTTTTTAGAACACCCAGAGTAGTAACCAGACATCAAACCAATCAAAATAGACCAAACAAATAGTGAAGAATCTAGAATAATCATTAGATTTAGCCCAAGAAAACAACATCAAGACTAGACTACAGTGTCGATGGTGCTACTATCCATTTCTAGTGATCTTATCCAAATGGTAAAAAAACCAAACTTTCCAAAAATAGGCAGAAAAGTAGGTTCAACTATAGTTTTACACAACCAGACCAGTTCAAAATTAGTAGTTTTCAATACACTTTTGCTTAAGAAATCCAGATATAGGGGGCATAATGCACAACATTATGGCTCTCACTTCTAGTTTTAGACATGGTAGTTTGATATAACTTCTAAATCAAAATCCATGTTTTAAACACTAGTGATTGAGTGTAATATGTGTGGCACATTTGTTTTCTTTTCTTTCCAAGTTCATCATTACCTAGGCATTCTCAGCAGTTGCATGCCTTATTCCATTTGTAGGTGGTTGGCATTATTTTGGAAATAGATTCCATACAAGCCTAACTTCCTGAGTTCTTGATCTCTTAAGTGGCTTTCATACAAGCCTAGTGCACCGGTTCAGAGTGGATTTAATACAAGCCTAATCTCCATCTTTCAGAGTGGCTAAGAGTGGCCTAGTTTCCAACATACATACAACTATTCATGCTAACAATGTTAGATCATAGTACATTTATGGGCTTTAAGAGCCATATCATATGACACACATTTCATATCAATATCAATTCATAGCTTCACTTCATGGGGAAATGATGGAGCCAAAGGTCTAGCTAGCCTTTATATTTTTGAGCCACCTATTTAGAGGGATTGAACACACATTCCAAACATTGATCAACATATGCATGACCACCTATATGCACTTAGTGGGTGATGATGGAGCCAAAGGGCCAGCCTTTGCATTCTTGAACCATTTTGGGGAATTGAGCACTCAACTTCATTCATGATATTACTTTGGTACAACATCATCCAACATTACTCAACATTAAAATAGGTTTTGTATTGGTATACATACCTGGTGAGGGGTATTCATTTCTTTCTCTTCCTCTCTCTTATCCAAATTTTTACAATCTTATTTTAGATATAACACAACTAGTAAGAGCTAATCTACTCTTGTTTTTTCTTATAGACTCACACTTCACAACATGCTCTCTCTATGCACAACCCAACATCACAACAACATCATGAACTTCACCCTTATAGGTAATTTGAGGTATGATTTCTCTTTTTCCTTTATCCTAGTATTTTGATTTGTTGCATCATTAGAATAAAGGGGGGGCAAATTTAGTCATATAAAAATGCAAAATTGGTAACTTGAGTGTGGCTTATGATCCCCAATCCATAAATCCCTCTTGCTTTATCTCATGACCCTCACAGGCTTATTTTCACTAATTCCCAGTCATCCATAGTCTTCTAGAATTTATCCGAATTGAGCCAAGACCCTCTTTTCATGACTAATCCATCCCCCCAAGTCCCATTTACCCAAGATAATAATGCCACACAAGGACTATAGCACGAATACCACTCTTGTTCACTTTGATGCTATTGTCCAAGCTCATTTCTAGCCCTAATGGTCAATTTCTTTTGGTTCCCCATCCTTCTTTTTGTCAGCCTAATGCAAGCACATTCAACCCATGACCAATAGATCCTTATAAAATCCCATTCAAAGATCATTTGGAAAGGGTTAAAAAATATCACAAAGCAAGCAAGAATATAAGCAAGACTACTCAAGCACATTTCTCTATTCTCTACATACAACCATCCAATACTATTTCTAGCTTATTCAAATCCTTACACGAGTCCCTAGTCATCTCAAGCACACTCAGTTTAGCATTTCCTTGCATTCTCATATCATTATTACACTAAGCACTTTCAAAGGGAGAAATACATATGTCTTGATCCTTTTTCAGAGTATTGGTATGTAGACAACTTGCCCACACAAGGGGTGTAGATCCATATCCAATGAATCTTACACACACTAACCCCCCTCTTTCTCAAAATTAGTCAAATAAACTTGGAACTTAGGGCTTGAAAAGAAAATCTACTCTATAGGAAGCTCTACAGACTTCCAGCTACTTAAACTTTAGAGACAGGGTCACATAGACCTGTTGAACAAAACCCAAAAAGCTCATTGTTTCTATGCAAAATTGCTTTCTACATTCAAAGAAGAAATAAGAAACTGAAAGAAATGGTCAAGGCTAGAAGTACCTGATAAAGTTATGCACACCGAAATCAGACGTTGGAAGATTCTCCTCTTTGGCTGTGGAGGAATGACACCTGCGAAGAAGAAAAGACTGAAACACAGAAAAACGTTAGTCAAAGGATATGGTGGGCTGTCAGGCGAATGCCCAATCCCGGAAGTACGAAGACTTCCTAGAAGGATATCAACCCACTGATAAAAAAGCAAAATATTTGATGAAAGTAGATAATGAAAGAGAAAATGACAGAAAATTAAAATGCGTACTTGATAAGCGGCACTATTTTGCACAGTCACCGGCATCGGTCTCTGTGGTGACGGCGTCGATTAGGGAAGGTGCCGATGTTGGTTGAGGTACCATCATCGGTCGGGGAAGTGACCGGCGTCAGTTAGGGCAGGTTCTGGACAGAGTCTGGGCGAGTTGCAGAAGCTCTGGGAGAGTCAGGACAGGGTCTTGACAAGTTCGGGATAGGGTCTGATGGAATCAGGATAAGGTCAGGATAAGGTCTGGGCAAAGTAAGGTCGGGTTTGGATAGAGTCTGGGGGTTTTGGTCGAGTCTGCACAGAGTTATAGATTGGGGTAATGGGCAGGGATGTAAAGAAGGGACTCAGGGCTTGGGTCTGTGGTTTGAAGATTCAGGATGACAGAAATAATGAACAACTAATAATCAGAAGGAAATGAAAATAAACAAAGAAAATACTTACCTGTCAGAAGATGTGATGAAAGCCATAGTCAAAGTTGTTGAAGCGTCTGTGCAGTGCCAGATTGAAGCGAATGCTGGAGTTGGTGGATGCTGGAGTCAGTTGATCGCGAGAGTGTTGATTGCAAGAGTCTGTGGATGTCAAAGTTCTAGAATTATGATCGATTGGTTCTGTTCTTCATGTTCGGGATTGATCAGCAGATGCTGATGAAGGCCAGGGGACGGATCGAGAGACGGTTCGATAATCGTCTGAGAAACCGATTGGGAACCGAATGATAAATGATAACGAATAATGATAAGGTGACCGACGTCGACAGGATTGCCGACATCGGCCGATAAGTGACCGATGTCGGCGACATCGACCAGGTAACGACCGTCGTCGGCAGATGCATAATGAGGATAGAGTCTAGCTTTTAGCTCTCTGCTCATTGTTACATGCTACCAAGGTCAAGGCTGGTAAGAAAAAGTGATCGACAAGAGTGAAATAGGCGTGGAAGAATAAAATGGGGGATGACCAGGGGAGTTGACACGATTTCGGTGTCTACATTTTGCCCCTTTTTGTCTTGTTGGTTGTTCTGGACGAACTGGAAGACAAAAATAGGAGTGATTGCCCCAGGTGTGGGATAAGGTTGATTTCATCTCGTTGGTTGTTTGAATGAACTGCAAGACAAAATAGGAAAAAGATAGGTTGCCCCGATTATGGATGAGGTATTCCCCCTCAAAGCAGGAGTCGAGGGAAGGGAACTGAGAATTGGGTACTGATTTGACAAAGAGTGGATGAAAAAGGGGTGAGGGTGAACACTGAAAAAGTCATGATTGCGTCCATACCACTGCACGAGATGGTCAGGTCAAAAGTGTCGCAGGTCAAGGGTCGAGGAGTGCTAAAATTGAAATAACCGGGCCCCAGCATTTAGTCGTCTGCTGATCAGGTCACTCAATCTAAGCTGAAGCTCCAAATGGTCATCGTGTTCCAGGTATTTTGGGCTCAGGAAGTGCTCCCAAAAACACAAAAAAGTCACAAGTAGTAGGGATCAACTGGCTCGCAATCCTATACTTGCGAAGGGTCAAAAAAAAGGGTCTGCGGACAATTCTGCTAACCAGCCGTGAGGTAGCATACACGCAAAAAAAACCAAGGCAACAATGTCTTGGAAGTGATCGAGGTCGGAGGAGATAGGCATGATCTCCAATGGTCATGGGTCAAGGTGGATGGATGGACGAAAGGATGTGGCTGAGCTAACCTCAGAAAACGTCATGTGATCTGAGTGCTGCCTACATAGCCCTTGTGTGAAGGGCCTCAGGCCAATGTAGTTCTCCCTAAAAGGGAGGAATGGTCAAAGAAAATGATTGGTCTTGATCAAAGTTACAGAAGAGAAGGTTTGTCCATCAAGGAGACGAACAAACGGGGGTGGTCGAGCTAACCTCAGAGGATGTGTTATCTGAGTGCTTCCTACATAGCCCTGGTCATAGGGCCTCAGACCAATGTAGTTCGAACAAATGGAAGAGATTGGTCGATGATTGGATGTGGTCAAGTATCGAAATGATGAGGGGAAGATGAGGATAAGATGATGCTACAGATGGTGTATTCTGTAGAATTGATCAAAAGGCTTTCATCCCTAGCAAGTTTCCATAGTCGTGATGGATGTATGCTAAAAATGAATGAAGGTTTATTTATGCTTCAGCAAGTATTGGTCTATGCTTAACATAAATTGAGTCTGGTCGATAGTTTCCATGTGTACTGGTGTCCATAGAAACTATGTGAAAAGGACAAGGATGATGATAATGTCATGTTGTCGAGTTGTTGGTCTGAGAATGTTTTAGTTGAAAAAGGTTTGGTTAAAGGTGACCAAAGTGAAAGATATGTGAAAGGCTTATTGCTCTTTCATTGACAAGGACCAAAAAGATAGCATAGATAGGGGTTATGACAAGAGCCCCATTCATGAGTGACGTCGTTGACCATGGTTATGTTAGAGCGGTAATCGAATCACTTCGACATTAAAGTGAGCTCGAAGTCCCTTGAGCAGGTGATAGGAGGAGAAAAGAGGGTAACCCATTTTAAGAGCAGAAATAACTATGACCCTTTTTATAGGAGACCCTAAGATAACTATAAGTCAAGTCCATGACTCATTCAATTTTTTTTTTTAGCGCAGACTGATCAATGCGGGAAGCCTGCATAGAGATGTCATTTGCTTGGTGGTCAGTTGTGAAGCTGATCAATGCGGTAAGCTTCTAAAATAGTGCTGTTTATTGCCAGATTGAGTCATAGCCATCCTTCAAGGGAGTGGTCTAGATTTTTGTTTAATAAAAGGGCTTTTGAATAGTTGTCCTTCGAGGGAGCAGTCTATTAATTACAGTAATGATAGTACAGCTGTCCTTCAAGGGAGCAGTCTGCTTTTTGATTTTGATATTGATATAGTGACCATGGATATTGTGACATCTTGATTTATTTTGACAGAAATGTGAGTCGTGGACAAGATTATAGAAGGTCAAGGGCTCCCTTTTATGAGGACAAAGCATTCATACAGCATAAAAGGGTTATAAGAATTGTTAAGAGGAATAGGGTTGAAAGGAAGTAGGATTAAGAGGATGGGGATTGCTCAAGGGACGAGCTCAAGTTAAGTGTCAAGTGGACGAATACTCGACTAACAGTAGAATGGTCGCAGATGCAATGCATTAAGAGGCTCAGGTTCTGGGCGTCCATCAAGAGAAGACAGATGATAAGTCCCTGATCCATACTTGTGCGTGATAATAAAAGGTCTGAGCCAATTAGGAGCAAACTTGCCTCGTTTACTTCGCTCCATATTGGTCACGTGTTGATTCTCTTTGAGGATGAGGTCTCCGATGTTGAAATCTCGTTCTCGCAGATTTTTGTCATAGGTGCGTTTGATGCAATGTTGATAGACATGGAGATGATTAAGGGCAGCAAGACGGCGTTCGTCAAGTAACTCAAGTTGAGCTAAGCGATCTTGACGAAAGTCGTCGTTGGAAAGAATATCATGTAGAGAAATGCGGAGAGACGGGATCTGTACTTCGAGAGGTAAGACAGCCTCTGTTCCATACACGAGAGAAAAAGGGGTAGCACCCGTAGAGGTTCGGATGCTAGTGCGATAAGCCCACAAAGTGAAGGGAATGTGAATGTGCCAATCCCTGCCTGTGTCACTGACCACTTTCATGAGAATTTTGGTGAGAATTTTGTTGGAAGCCTCGGCCTGCCCATTTGCTTGTGGGTAGTAAGGTGAAGAAAAACTGAGTTTGATGCCGAATGAGTCGCATAATGTTTGGACAGTTTTGTTTTTAAAGGACTTGCCGTTATCGGTGATGATTTTATGAGGGACACCAAAACGACAGATAATATGGGTGGTGATGAAGTCGACGATCTTGTCAGCTTTTATGGAGACGAGAGGAATAACTTCCACCCACTTGGTGAAATATTTAGTGGCTGTGATGATGGATTGATGACGAAGAGATGAATGAGGGTTAATCTCACCGATGAGATCTAAACCCCACTGAGAAAAAGGCCAAAAATCTTGAGCGATTTGTAAGGCGTGACTAGGAAGATGAAGCAAGTTAGAGTGATGCTGACACTTGATGCAACGCCGAACATAGTCGCTATAGTCTTGATGAAGGGTAGGCCAATAATAGCCCAAACGAAGGATGCGCTTGGCAACCGAACTCCCACTGAAATGTTTGCCACAAATCCCGTCGTGGACTTGTTGAATGGCTTGGGATGCTTCAGTGGAGGTGAGACAGCGAAGAAGGAGGTCATCGAAGCCTCGCTTATAGAGAAGACCCCCTAGCATGGTATAGCGAGCGGTACGCTTGATAAAAGCTCGTCGTGCATTACTAGAGAGGTTGGGAGGAATGACAGAGAAAGATAAGAAGTCTACAAGTTGCTTATACCAAGCATCTTGTGGACTAGGGTCTATAGTGTTGACATGATGAATGTGAGAAGAGATATATGAAGGCAACGGCACACGACGCACCATGACAAAAAGTCTAGACGTAGATGAGGAAGATGGGATATGTGAAGCGAGAGAAGCCATGGTGTCAGCAAACTTATTCATGGATTGAGGAACAGTCTGCAGGAGGAAATGGTCGAAAGATGCAAGGAGAATGTCAGCACGGTTTTTGTACCTTTGCAAAATTTCATTTTTACAGAGGTATGAACCGTTAACTTGATTGACGACGAGCTGCGAGTCGCTGAAGATGTTGATGGACTTGATGCTGAGAGAGAGGGCGGTCTGGAGTCCCAAAATTAAGGCCTCGTATTCGGCCATATTATTGGTACAATCAAAGTCAAGTTTAAAAGACAAAGGCATGGGCTCCCCTTTGAGTGGGATGAGAATAACCCCAGCACCCCCACCTAGTTGACATTTGGAACCATCAAAGAACATAGTCATCTGATAGGTGGTGTCGTCGGAGGAAAGCGCAGCGATAGACTCATCAGGGAATTCACACTGTGAAGGTTGATTGTCAGGAAGAGGGGCATCTGCTAGTTGATCAGCGATGGTTTGCCCCTTGATAGATTTTTGCTGGATGAATTTGAGATCGAACTCAGCAAGCAGCATGAGCCACCGAGCCATATGTTGATTCTGATATGGCTTGGAGTGCATATACTTGAGAGGGTCGGTGTGAGTGATGACAAAGGTTTTGTGACTAAGAAGATAGTGGCAAAGCTTAGTAGTAGCAAAGACTAACGCCAAATAGAGTTTTTTGATATGGGTATACCGAGTTTCATAGTCGACCAGTGTTCGGCTGATATAATAGACTGCTTGCTCACGATGATGCTCGTCTCGGTGCGCGATCATGGCACCTAACGAATGGTTGGTGGCAGAGATATAAAGGTAGAAGGGTTGGTTGTCTTTAGGTGGAATGAGGACTGGTGGAGAGACCAGATAGCTTTTGAGGGCTTCAAAAGCCTCTTGACAGTCCTCATCCCATTTAAAGGAGACGTCCTTCTTAAGGAGATGATGAAAAGGTTGGCAGCGGTCTGAAAGCTGCGAGATGAAATGGCGAATGGACTGGAGCTTTCCTTGTAAACTGTGAAGCTGCTTGAGATTGGTCGGTGGAGGCATTTCGAGGATAGCACGAATCTTGGCGGGATCTATCTCGATGCCACGGAAGGAAACAATGAAGCCAAGAAGCTTGCCAGAGAGGACCCCAAAGACACATTTCTTGGGGTTAAGATGAACATTGTATTGAAGAAGACGAGAAAAGATGATTTTGAGAATGGTTAGATGGTTACGGCGAAGCTTGGACTTGCCGAGCAGGTCATCCACATAGTCCTCCATGATTTTGTGGAGGAGATCGTGGAAAATGTAGGTCATGGCGCACTGATAAGTGGCGCCTACGTTCTTCAAGCCAAAAGGCATGACTCGATAGCAGAAAGTCCCCCATGGGGTAATAAAGGTAGTCTTGTGCTGATCTTCTGGAGCAATCAAGATTTGATTGTATCCTGAAAACCCATCCATGAGCGATAGCATCTCATGTCCGGCCGTGAGATCAACAAGCTGGTCGATGTTAGGAAGAGGGAAGTCATCTTTGGGACAGGCTAGGTTGAGGTCGCGATAGTCTGTGCAGATCTGAATCCCTCCAGTTGCCTTGGTGACTGGGATGATGTTAGAGACCCACTGTGGATAATCGATGGGCTAGATGAAGGAGACAGAAAGGAGGCGCTGAAGCTCTTCTTTGACAAGGAGGGTGATGCAGGGATGCATCTTTCGAAGCTTTTGCCTGATAGGCTTAGCCTCTGGTTTGGTGACAATGTTATGGGTAACGATGGTGGGGTCGATGTCAGGCATATCACTGTAAGTCCAGGCAAAGGCCTTGCTATGGTTGGAGAGGAAATGGGTATAGTCAAGCTGCTCCTGAGCGTCTAAAGATTGGCCAATCTTTAAGACATGAGGAACATCAGAAGAAGGAAGGTTGATGTCAATGGTTGATTCATTTAACATAACCTGGGTCTTAGAAGGGAGGGAGCGCTGGATGAAAGAATCGTCAGCGCCCATGTAAGAAAGAATGGCGTCATCGTCAACGCAATGAACAGTGTGAATGGTTGCCGACTCATCTTCGATCATGTTGGGAAAAATGAGAGGGAGAGAATTGGACACCCCATTGAGCTGATAAGTCAAGGGGTCCAGGCGGATGGTATTTATGAAAAAAAAAACTAGGAGGAATGGAAACCACTGACTCTGTAGGTGAAGGGGGTGAAACAGGCGAGTGTGGAGGTGATTGGTCAATGATTGGTTCAAGACAAAGGTCTAAAGGGTCTTGAGTAGGGTCATGATATCCCAGACCATGTCGTTTCTTGGCATCATCATCATTGAGCGATTGGATAGGCTGATGGGAGCCTTGCTCATAGCGTCCGAAACCAAAACCCTTCCATGCACACCTGTAAAGGTAAGTGTGTACAAAAGCGGGGTTGCTAAGAAATGAAAAGTCTGATGTGAAAGGTTGAGGTGAAGAAAGAGGATTACCATCAATAGGAGCTTGATTAAGCCCTCCATAGACGAGGTTAGTGCGAAGGTGAGGGGGACCATAAGGTATGATCATCCCTATCCGATGGTCGTAGCTGGGACTGTGATGAAGACATCCATACTCTTGTGGAGTTTGGAACATATCTAAAGCCAGAAAGCGAAACTCTCCCAATGAAAGTCTTTGGAAGACATCTTCCATGGGATCTGTGGTCGTCGCTTGAAGGGGAGGCGTAAGGGCGACTGCCTGTTGCAAACTGGTCGAAGCTTCCACAGATGGAGGCAGGGCCGAGGTTAACGGCTTGATAGGGATGAGGACATCGTTTGGACGGTAGGTGGTGTTGCATGTTTTGAAGGGCGAAGGGTCAGCAGGAATGGTGTGGACTTGTCCGTCATGCTCAAATTTCACACAACGGTGCAGGGTGGAGGGGACACAAGACATGGCGCGGATCCAGGGTCAACCCAGCAAGATGTTGTATTGAAACTCTCCTTTGATGATGTAGAAGAGCTCCAGGATTGTGCGTGGACCAATGCAAATATGAAGAACGACTGTGCCAATGGTCGTGGCAGTAGTGTCATTGAAAGAGCGCAAGATTGTGTCAGTTTTGGAGACGCAATTCTTGGGAAGAGCCAACTGATCAAAGGCATGGGTGGAGATGATGTTGATGCTAGCGCCTCTGTCAATCATAACGTGTTTAATGTGTGTTCGATCGATATAGGTAGTGATGAAGAGGGCAGCGTCCTGATCTTCCGTGTTGGATGTAGGAATCTCAGAATCGCTGAATGTAATGGAGGCGATAGGGGCTAAGGAGTGGACAAGGGCAGCAAGTGGTTGGGGGTCCTTGGGTTGGACCTCCGCTGCCTGTAGGGCTTGGATGAGGGCCTGACGATGTTGGGGCGAGGTTTGGATGAGATCGTAGAGGGACATCTTCATAGGCATCTGGTGAAGCTGTTTCAACATGGAGTCGTGGATTGGTCCAGAAGAAGAAGAAGAAGAGGAGGGTTGAGGCGCGCCAAGGATAGAAATCTTAGGCTTAGGGGGTTGAGGTGGATTGACAAAAGGGTAGGTCCAAGGAATGGCGGCCTTTTCTTTCGCCTTATCCTTTTGTGACCTAGTAGTGATGTGAATGGCATTGATTTCAAAGATGGGAGGTGAAAGTGATGAGGGAGTTGTAATCGGTTGATGAGATGTAGATGGGTTTGAAGAGGTAGAAGGGTTATGAGAAGGAGTCAGGGGGCGGTTGAAAGTGTCCTCAAAGAGAAGAGTGTCTTTCTCCAGATAACGGTGAATGACAGCCTTGAGGGCACAGCAAGCCTCGGTGTCGTGTCCTGGTGTACGATGATATAAATAAATCTTCGTGTCGTCGAACCAGGAGGGTTTAGACCTGAGAGGTTGGAAAGGCTTGATGGGTGGAAGAGTTATGCTAGAAGTTTGTAAAAGTTGTTGCAAGATTAAAGAGTATGAACCCACTAAAGGATCCGTGCTCATTGATGTATGTGATGTCGGTGACTTTTGCTTGGGCGAAGTTGGAGGAGGCTTTCGTACCACCTTTTGGGTTGATGGTGCAATGATAGGCGGGGACGGTACACTCTTCATGAGAGGTACCATCCTTTTGGGAGAGGGTAGGCTAGTGGTCGGTAAAGGAAGCAAAGGAGGCAACCAATTTTGATTAGAGGTTGAAGTGGGAAGGACTTTGGTTAAGGTTGAAGGATGCGGGCCCAAAATGGAGGGCAATGGGGACAGAAGAGGAGGCGTTTGCCTCTGTGGTTTGGCAGTCTTTTGTGATTTGGGTTGAAGACTACTATTAGTTGAAGTCTGGTTTAAGTCCACCTTCACTTGTGGATGAGTGAGGTTGGAGACGGGGCAAACGCCAAGTGATTTGATAGGTTTAGGCAGAGTAGATAAGGGTTTTGGTTTTGATGAGGTTGATGGAGATGTAGATGGTCTAGAGGCAGAAATCTAATTTTTGTTGATAGTCTTAGGAGGTTCTGCCATGGGAGGATTAGCAGCATGAGATGAGAGGGCCCGGGCTTGTTGAAGAGCTGTGAGACGGTCCCACAATCCCTGATGTTCCACTTTCCTAGAAGGGAGAAGTTCGAGTCTCTCCACTAGTCGGGAAAATGGCTATGAAGATGCGGGATGAAGTTTGGGATCTTGAGAAGATGCCGACGGTTGTGGGACTGAAGGTATGGTAGTTTCGGCCCCAAAGCATGGTGAAGTTTTGACAGGTTCATGTTTGGTTGGAGACGAAGGAGAGATAGGTTCTTCCCTGGGTGGAGAAAAAACTGGAGAATGAAGCTCCTCAAGCGGGTAAAGGGCAGGGATGATAGTGCCCTCCACTTGTGGTTGAGGAGTAGGAAAAGTTGGGTCTTCCATGGGCAGCAAGAAGGAAGATGGTGAAACTGGCTGTACAGGTAAGGTCGAGGCGTCCTCCAAAATGAGAGAAGTTGAGGGAGAACTAACCGGAGAAAGAGGTTCATCCACATGTGATGGACTGATGGATGAACTCACCTCTTGAGGTTGGTTAGAAATGAGGGGCGAGACCGTATTGACTATTCGAATATTATGTTCATGGGTATTGTCAGTCAAGGTCTGGACGTTGTTTTGGGTTGGTGGATGATTAGGGAATGGTTGTTTGAAAATATCGATACCCTGATTAGGAGGGGCATTAGGATTGTCGAGGACAAGGTCACCCTTTTCCAACATGGCTTGGATTTTGTTTTAAAGGGTTTTACAGTTGCCTGTGTCATGACCTTTAACACGGTGGTAGTTATAGAAGTCATCTTCCCTATACCACGCAGGGATAGCGTGTGAGGGATCAAATTGTGGTGGTGGTCGGATCTGAGGGAGATTGATGGCCCCTTGTTTGATGAGTTTTTCCAGCACATACGCGTATGATTCTCCAAGTGGAGTAAACTGTCACTGCATGTATCTCTGCTGAAATTGGCGAGTGGCACTCATAGATGTGGATGGTTCAGATTGATTAGTTGAAGGTGAAGAGGAAGAAGATCTAATAACCACAGCATTTGTTGAAGCTTTAGATTTAGGATTGGACGAGGAAGGCTTAGAAGAGGGGTCATTGGTTTTGGAGTTAGGATTCTTACTCCGCAACTTGACTTTATTCTCCTCGACGGCACGTAACTCAAGTTTACGAGCCATCGTGAAGGCTTCATCAAAAGTGTGCAAGGTCTGAACCCTCAAGGTAGAAGAAATATGTTTAGCGCAGGCTTGAGAGAAAAGTTCAATAAGCTCAGGCTGGGGTAAGGAAAATGAAAGTTGATTGATAAGGCCCCTCCACCGAGCGACGAAATCAGCAATGGATTCATCCTCAAACTGGCAGATAGAATAGAGGTCTGTGATGGAGACCTTCTTGGTGATATTGATGGAGAAATGATCAAGGAAGAGCTGGGCCAACTGAGTGAACGTGAAGATGGAATGGCTAGGAAGAGAGCTGTACCAGTCAAGTGCAGCACTCGAGAGAGACATGGGAAACGTGCGTAAGAGCAACGCATCGTCGTGGGCGATAAGGTAACAGGCGTGTCTGAATGCCCGTAAATGTTGTTGTGGGTCTTCCTTGCTTTGAAAATGAGAAAACTTAGGAAGTTCCCACTGGCTAGGATATGGTCTGATGGGGACAGAAGGATGGATGGGCTCGTTGCAGATTTGTTCATACGAGAGAGTGTTGCGTGAGCCGGTAACGAAAGTCTCTAGGTTGGACATTTTATCCATCAGCATTTTGATAATATCTACTGATGGATTGGTGGGTGGAATGCCTCCTAAATTGTAAGGCGCTTGAAAGAGGCTGGAAGAGGTATACGATGTAGTCAGTTGTATCAATAAGGGCGCAACGTACGGATGACTAGTCGTAGGGATAGAAGAAGTGACTAAGGATGGTTGGATAGAAGGCATGGCTAGGTTTGATGTTGTCATGGGAGGTTGGCTAGAGGTAACATGGGCCAATGGATAGGTAGCCACCCTAGTGTTGATAGGAGTAAGGGTAGGCGGAATGGAGACGACCAAGTTTTGAAAGGGGGTAGAAAGTGGTTGAGTGGGCTGAGATTGATAGGGGGCCAAAACCCCGGTGAAAGTGGGCCCAACGATGGAAGGAGAGGCCACGCTTGGATGGTTGGTAAAAGGTTGGTCATTGGTTGAGGCGACAGCCTGGGTATCTGAGGGTTGGACTACAGACGTCGTTGATACGGCCGCAGTTTCAAGGAGAGAAGTCGGCATTCCATAGATTGGATTGCCCGAGGAGTCTCGCGTTCGGCTATTCGTGAGATAGTGTTGCAAGGCTGCAGTATTGAGGTCCAAGAATCGTGCAAAATCTTGGTCCCCTTCTGGGATAATAGGCGTTTGGGTCGGAGATGGTCTGGTAGGAGTTCTTTCAGTTTCTGAGTTGAACTCCATTATAGGGTTGGTTGTAGGTGGGGTAGACGGAAGAGGATGATGCCTCGCGTGATCGACTAGAGCCTTGGCTTGGCTACGAGTCAGAACCATTCAAGGCAAGGAAGAACGTCCTCACAAGCTCAAACAAGCAGATAAGAACTAAAAAAAAAGATGAAGACACAAGCAGATCCTAAAACCCTAGAAGTAAAATATTAGGATTATAGTGGCTTATGCCTTAGAATATGTGTAGAGGAAGATTGGCTTTTGAATCAGGTCCTAGAAGAAGCAGTCTATGGATGGTTTCGGGTTTTCTTATGGTGCTCAAGAAGTCTGTGTTAGCTTCCGTACAGGCCTGGTGCTAAGGAGCAAGCTCCCCTCACTTCACGATTCCAGTGGTTAGCTGGTTTCACTTAGCCAAAATATACCTCCACTAGAGATTATCCTCCGCCAGAGAACGGAGTGGGCTTTCCTTTTGGTGATGAAATCCAAGTGAGATTGCCAGGACGGGTAAGGTATCCACTGGGGGATGAAATCCCAGTCGGGCCTTGTCTCAGGTAAGTTAAAATGTTTGTTTTGTGCAGGTGGTTTGGTCGTGTAACATCAAGTGATCTAGATTAATTCAATATGTAGTTTAATTACTATGTGTGGTCTAAGAGATGCAGGCAAACAGAAATGAATGCAAAGTGTTTTAATGCCCAAGTCAAAATGTTTGTTCGTATGAAGACAAATGGAGAAAGAGTCGAAGAATATGAGTTTTAGCTAGTTTAAAAGTGCAAAAAAGAAAGAAATGTTCGTTTTAGTCCTGCTTATGATGTCATTAAGAAGAGACGAGAAGAGGCGAAAAGAAAGGAACCTAATGCGCCTAAATGAACGAAAGAAAGAGAGAAAGAACCCAAGGAGGACCTAGGGTCCCACCGGGCGTGCCAGAATGTTTCTATGCAAAATTGCTTTCTACATTCAAAGAAGAAATAAGAAACTGAAAGAAATGGTCAAGGCTAGAAGTACCTGATAAAGTTATGCGCACTGAAATCAGACGTTGGAAGATTCTCCTCTTTGGCTGTGGAGGAATGACACCTACAAAGAAGAAAAGACTAAAACATGGAAAAACGTTAGTCAAAGGATATGGTGGGCTGTCAGGCGAACGCCCGATCTTGGAAGTACGAAGACTTCCTATAAGGATATCAACCCACTAATAAAAAAGTGGAATATTTGACGAAAGTAGATAATGAAAGAGAAAATGACAAAAATAAATGACAGAAAATTAAAATGCGTACCTGATAAGCGACACTGTTCTGCACAGTCACCGGCGTCGATCTCTGTGGTGCCGGCGTCGGTTAGGGAAGGTGCCGATGTCGGTTGAGGTACCGTCGTCGGTCGGGGAAGTGACCGACGTCGGTCAGGGCAGGTTCTGGACAAAGTCTGGGCGAGTTGCAGAAGCTCTGGGAGAGTCAGGACAGGGTCTTGACAAGTTCGGGATAGGGTCTGATGGAATCGGGATAAGGTCAGGATAGGGTCTGGGCAAAGTAAGGTCGGGTTTGGATAGAGTCTGGGGGTTTTGGTCGAGTCCGGACAGAGTTATAGATTGGGGTAATGGGCAGGGATGTAAAGAAGGGACTCAGGGCTTGGGTCTGTGGTTTGAAGATTCGGGATGATAGAAATAATGAACAACTAATAATCAGAAGGAAATGAAAATAAACAAAGAAAATACTTACCTGTCAGAAGACGTGATGAAAGCCATAGTTGAAGTTGTTGAAGCGTCTGTGCAGTGCCGGATTGAAGCGAATGCTGGAGTTGGTGGATGCTGGAGTCAGTTGATCGCGAGAGTGTTGATTGCAAGAGTCTGTGGATGTCAGAGTTTTGGAATTCTGATTGATTGGTTCTGTTCTTCATGTTCGGGATTGATCAGCGGACACTGATGAAGGCCAGGGGACGGTTCGAGAGACGGTTCGATAACCGTCTGGGAAACTGATTGGGAACCAAATGATAACTGATAACGAATAATGGTAAGGTGACCAACGTCGGCAGGATTGCCGACGTCGGCCGATAAGTGACCGACGTCGGCGACATCGACCAGGTAACGACCGTCGTCGGCAGATGCATAATGAGGACAGAGTCTAGCTTTTAGCTCTCTGCTCATTGTTACATGCTGCCAAGGTCAAGGTTGGTAAGAAAAAGTGATCGACAAGAGCGAAATAGGCGTGGAAGAATAAAATGGGGGATGACCAGGGGAGTTGACATGATTTCGATGTCTACACTCATATCCTCAAGACAACAACATTAGATAAGGACTACAATATTGATGCCACTCCTATCTACTTTCAATGCTCCTATCTAATAAGAAAATGAAAGTCAAAATCCTATTTGTGATAGTGTCTTAGGCTTGCATAGTGCATATCAAATCTTATCTCGCTTGGATCAACAAATTTAAAGCTAAGTCTCATTTTCTCCCTCTTATTACTATTTTTAGAAAAGCTCTAACTACCAATAAATTTCACAAATCAATAGCTTATTTACGGCATATTATTTACTAATTTATCAATCCAAACCCTATAAATAAATTAGGAATAAAACCCCAATTATTCCCAAAATTTGTAAATCAAAGAGCTTATCAGATATAAATGGCCTAGCTGAGAAAAATGAATTGATATCTCATATTTTAGCAACGAGGAAGATTTTTGTGAAAAGTACTATTTAGATACTATGTGATGGATAGGGGACAAGTCTAGTATAAACAACATTAAAGTTAGTTATAAATATGTTGCTATAGAATTTGTAGAAGATGTTTGGGTTATCCCCTTGATTTAAAATGTTGTCATCTCCCCAAGGACAAACTCTTTCACATGGCTAACCTATTTGGTAAGAATCCTCACTCACGGTAGACTTCAAAGAATGAGATTTATTGGTCCACAAATTTGTATCATTTGTAAACAAGAAGGAGAATATGTTGAACATCTCCTCCTTCATTTTTCCTATGCAAGACAAGTGTGGACTCTTCTTAAGACTTGGCCAACCTTGAGTTTGCCCAAGAACTCTCAACAATTTTTTTGCTTGGCCAACTAGTTTGAATTTTTTTTATTCTATTTGGTTGGTTGCTTTGGTAAATGTAATCTAGCATATTTAGGATTGGAATGCCATAATTTTTGAAGACAAAGGGATTCAATGGGAAATATCCTGGTCAAATATTGAGTAGGGTGTCATATATAGCAAATGTAATTGCTCAACAATTGCATAGGGTGTCCTTCAATTATAATAACAAGTTTTAATTTCATTTGCACATGACATAACAAGACATTCAATGAGAATGTTACTCTATATGGAGGGTGTCCACATGATTCATATTACTTATAATCACCAACAAAAACAACAAATAGATTTGTGGTCAGTGATATGTAGGTGGGTGAAGTCCAAGGAGGCGAGGAACTTAAAAAATTTCATGACTGCATTGTGTACATAAAATTACATACTTTATTGCATTGTACTTATCAAAAATAAATAAATAACCATGTACTTGATTCATATCCAAAAGTCTATATACATAATAAGAAATGAAAAAATGAGTCTCAATCGACTTAATTTTTTTGATTGATTAATTATCACTTTTCATTGAAGCTATTTTATTGGTTTGGGATATAATAGGGATTCCAATAATAAATAAATACCATAAGTTAATGAAATCATCAAATTACCACAACTTACCTACAAGCATCCAATGAGATTTGAATAAAATATTCTCCTAGAAGATGAATTGAAATTATTGAACTCTAAAAATCTGTCATCTCCTATGACAAATCAATGCTTTCAAAAAGAACTAATGGAAAATCTTTGTGAGATGTACTTAAGATAGAGGATATTTTTAAGACATAAAAAATCTAGGGAGGCATGGATAAAGGATGAGGATAGGAATATAAAACTCTTCCACCAATCAATTATTACAGGGCGATAATTGAATTTTTTTTTTATGATTGAAGACGTTAATGGATTGCTTCTTGAAGAACTAAAAGTAATAAAAAAAGTTGTCAAATTTTTTAAAACACTTCTTTTAGAAGATGGGGAAAGGGATGATATATCCATGAATATAGTTTTATCTACCATACCTTCATCAATTATTTCCAATAAAAATGAATACTTGATGAAGCCTTTCTCAAAGAAATAAATTAAGGTTGTCCTTCACTTGATGGAACTTAACAAAGCCCCTGGCCCATATGGGTTTTCGTCATATCTTTTCAGCATTTTTGGGAGTTTTTTCACTTTGAATTGACCACAGTGGTTAATAATTATATGGATTCTCAACATATTTTTATAGATATGAATTATATTTTCATCTCCTTTACTCTTAAGAAGTCTAACCCAGGTTCTACTTTTACATATTTTAAACCCATTTCTTTATACAATACTATATACAAAATAATCTCTAAAGCTATTATGGAAAGACTAAAATTTTTACTTCCTCTCATAATTTCAAATGAGCAAGGAGCCTTTATGAGTGAAATTTATATTTTGAAGGGCTTCATAATGGCTAATGAAATATTACACACACTCAAATCTCAAAATAAATTGGGAATGTTGCTAAAATTGTATATTGAAAAGACTTATGATAGAGTCAACTGGGCTTTTTAAAGAAAGGTTTTAATAATTTTTGGTTTTAGAGAGGAATGGATTACATAGGTTTTGTAATGTGTAACACACATCTTATTTTTAGTTTTGGTTAACAAGAGTCTAGTGGGTTCCTTTCAAAACTCAAGAGGGATTCAACAAGGTGATCTACTATCTCCTTGCCTCTTCATTATTAAGGCAGAAGCTTTAGGTAGATTCTTGATTTATTTAAGACAAATTAATAAGATTCAAGGGCTTAAGGCTCATGATGTGGATTATTCAAACACCCACTTATAGTTTGTGAATGATACTTTATTTTTGAGGTCAGTGAAATGGATGAGGCAGTGGTACTTAAGAAAATTTTGAAGAAGTATGAGGAAGCCTCTAGATAGAAAATCAATCTTCATAACTCTATAATTTTCTTTGTTAATGTGCCAAGAGAAAGATAACAAATAATTTTAGAGGTATTAGGCATTCCCATTAACACTTTTCCCAACAAATACATTGGTGTACCTTTATTTATAGGATTTAAAAAATCAAAGGTATCCCATAACTTGATTAATAATTTGCAAGGTAGATTGGTGTGTTGGATAGAAAAATTGCTAAGTTTGGTTGGCAAAATCATTTTGAATAAATTATTGTTCCACATAAATTTGGTCTAATTATTCTCAATATTGAAAGCTTTAGTTGGGGTTGTGCAGAGGATAAATATTATTGTTAGACATTTTATTGTGGCATGGCAAGGAATAAGAAATGAAAATCTATCTCACTAAATGGGAAAATGTATGCATAACTGAATCAAAGGGTGGTGCATGGATAACAAATATCCAATTTTATAATATTACTTTAGGATTTAAACTAGTGTAGCTTCTATATGAGGAGGAGCTAGCTTCATAGAGTCATATGATAAGAGGAAATTATTTGAACAATAATAAACATGAGAGAGTTTTCACTACTAAAAATCCTCCCTTAGGTTCCCATATTTAGCTTTTTATTATTGCATCACACATGATAATTTGTGAAAACTTTACTTAGGATGTGTGGAAAATAGAAGCAATGATATTTGGGCTAATTCATGGCAAGGGAAACCTATGTTTTGGTAAAGGCCAAATCTAGTAGACATTCAAAACATTATGGAAACTTGTTGGGGGGTTAGAGTATATGACTACTGAGTTGATATTATTGATTCTTTTAATAATACTAGATAATGGAAGAGCTTATCAGATATAAATGTCCTAGCTGAGCAAAAGGAATTGATATCTCATATTTTAGCAATGAGGAAGATTTTTGTGAAAATCACTAAAG
Source organism: Torreya grandis (assembly GCA_037957365.1). NCBI lineage: Eukaryota > Viridiplantae > Streptophyta > Pinopsida > Cupressales > Taxaceae > Torreya > Torreya grandis. Next base: position 63,969 of record JARHVA010006479.1, on the reverse strand, counting down.
ATACTATGTGATGGACAGGGGACAAGTCTAGTATAAACAACATTACATCTATTTATAAATATGTTGCTATAGAAGTTGTAGAAGATATATGGGTTAGCCCTTTGATTTAAAATGTTTTCATCTCCCCAAGTACAAAATCTTTCACATGAATAGCCTATTTGATAATAATCCTCACTCAAGATAGACTTTAAAGAATGAGAATCATTGGTCTATCAATTTGTATAATTTGTAAATAAGAAGGAGAATATGTGGAGCATCTCCTCCTTCATTTTTATTATACAAGACAAGTGTGGAATATTTTTAAGACTTGGCCAACCTTGGGTTTTCCCAAGAACTCTCAAGGACACTCTGTTTGCTTGGCTAGCTAGTTTGAAAATTTTATCTTTGATTTGGTTGGTTGCTCTAGAAAATGTAATCTAGCATATTTAGGATCAGAAAAACATAAATTTTGAATACAAAAGGTATTGAATGGGAAATATCTTTGTCAAAGATTGAGTAGGATAATTTTACAAATGCTTCTCTTTTATCTAATATCAATAAGAACTTTGTTATGATCGTGATGTGCAGATTTCACTAACGCCTCAAGGTTTTGGTGTAATGGCTCATTACATTTGGTATCAGATCCTCTACCTGGGCTAAAGTCACAAAGTGAGTGGCTATGACAACATTGTAACATTTTTTTGGGGATTATACATGTGGGGTAGCCTGGTGTATGGGTGCAAATCCAACCTAGAGTTTGGGCTTTGGAATCATGGTGGGATGTTATGATCTTGATGTGTGAATTTCACTAATGCCTTGATGTTTTGGTGTAATAGTTTATCATTGTATAAAATTACCTAAATTGAATATCTGATACCAATTGTAAGTAACTTACTTATATGATTCACAATAATAGAATTATATATCACATAATTAAGAGCAGATTCAGAATAACAATTAAAAAAAGAGCAGAATACTAAATATTATGACTGAGCCACTTCAAGGAAGAAACCTCCGAAATAATGCAATAAGAACATAATTCACAATATGATGATCGAAGACTAACCACTACCTCTTATATATACTTAGCCATGGTTATTCCATAGGTAGACCATACTAAGAACATCGATAAGCAATAAACTAATATGAAGGTATTTAAGCTACAAGTCAGTCATACATATCCTTAGACACACTATAGGTTAAGGGCATAGCAAACTTGTTGGGTCCAAGAGAATTTAAAATCTTAGATAGTTGGCCTAGGATTGTTTTGTCCATGATCCTCCAAGATAATAAAAGAAAGAAAGATATGTCCAATGTTGGGTGGGTTCCACCATGGCTTGGGTTCATTAGACTCAATTTTTATGGATCATCTCAAGGAAATATTGGATTGGATGGAGCTAGATGTTTGTTTCCTTGTCCTCTAGGAAATTTTATATGGAGATTTTATTTTTTCTCCCCAAAGCTACCAATAATGAAGCAGGGACTATTTAAATTCCTGAAAGTGGTAAATATTGCTAAGGATAAAGGTTTTCATCAAATAGTTGTGGTGGTAGATTCAATGGTCATTATAAATGCCATGACATCTAATTGGAAGTTGAATAATATATTATGAGGTTTTATAGAGCTAATTAGACATTTTATTCACTCATATATCAACATTATTTTTGGGAAGCCAACTGAGCAGAAGATCTATTAACTAATGCTAGAATTGAGTAGAACCTTTCTTCTTAGTTTTTAATAATGAATTTAAGGAATGATAGGGCTTACCACATATTTTATAAGTTGAGATTAATGTGCATGGTAGGAAAACTTTAGAAGTGTGGTTTTAAGGAAACTTGAGTGATGATTGATTTTGAATCTTTTGAAAATGTTGAAGGAAGATTATTAGAGTGTTATCCCTATTGAAATTATTTTATAGACCTTTATGATATTTGTTGTGGATGACTTATTTTTATTGTGGAATATCATGTTTAGTTTTTATTTTATCAAAGTACAAGTTCACATATATTGGACTTCTTAGTTCCCAACTTATTGGCTTCCTTTTTTTACTATAGTGGAGAAAATTGTGGATGGGTATGTTCCAATTGTTATTTTTTGACCTTTTTGGTATCTATTGAGGAAATATGTGTTATAGGTACAATACACTAAGAAGGGGGTGAATTAGTGGTGGAAAATAATCCAATTCAATTTATAAAACCCTTCAAATACTTATGTAATCAATACAATCATTCATGAAGCATACATATCATTCATAACAATGAACAAGAAGGATAAAGTAAGATCACGTACACAACATAAGATCTACATGGGAAACCCTAATGGGGAATAAAACCCACTCTCAAACCTATAAACACATGGACTAATATCCTATAAGATGATCACAAACATGATATTGGACAAGTCCTTCTAATCAAGAACCTTGGTCATGTCCTTCTGACCAAAGGTCTTTAGTGAAACTCCTATTCCACAAGGAACACTAACCCCTAAGGATGATCAAGTCCTTATGACCCTTCTTTGATATGAATACGTACACATTTGAACTGATTTATTCTACACTTGATGATGGACATTTGATAACATAGCCCCCTTCACTTCTTCTCACACTCACAATGCATCCAAAGCCACCTTTTGGATCACTCCACACTTCTCTACTCATACACTATCAACAAAATTACAAAAACTATGTCACAACCTTAGAAATATGACCATGAGGTCATCCACATAGACCAAACTCTGATCCGCCTCTCAAATCAACCTCTAAGCTCACACACACATCACCTATCCTTCACTCATCCTCAACCTACAAGAGCACTATTCTAACATCATTAATATGACCTACATGTCATACACATAGTCCTCAATCTTCTTTGATTATCAACCCATTGATTGGGCACACCTAATCTTCTCTATCCTTTGATTTAATACTTATAGTTCTCACACAAACACACTTACAAGCCTAGAAACCATCATATTTGGTTTCACTACTTGTAGAGCATTCATGATCATCACCATCTTGGTTAGAAAATAGGCATGCATTAACCCTTAAGTCATCTATAACATTGAGACATAACTCAATACTATCCATATAGGTTGGTTATAACACCCATGGGTCACACTTAAGTAACTACAGCTTTTAATTAGGCCCTTGTAGCCCTTATAGGTCTCATAGTGACCTATGCACCCATTTAGCACTTCATCTAGTAAAAACAAGAACATAGGACCACTTTCAAATGCATAAGTCCACTCTACATGACCTATTTGATATTCTCAAATTCTTACAATTAACATTGCACTCTTTTGTGCAAGCTTAATCAACTCAAACATTAGCCTTGTTCATAAGGACACTCTGAATGAACACATGATCAACTTATTAAGATTTGTTCATACTGAATATAGATTGATCACACTTAAAAATACCACATAGATCATCCTTATGAAGTATACAACACTAACTAATAACTATTTCATCATGAGATATCAAAACAACATCAAAATAAGCTCGAATAATCTTCTCAGGTCACTTGCAGGACATAGTCAAATACACAGTCAAATTTGGACCTTAATATATTTTTTTGTATATATATTTATATATTTTAAATAGATTCTTTAGATGCATCATGGATTCCTCTACAAAATTTATTTTTACACCATGAGAAAATTATGCCTGTTTCAAACTATATGGTCCAAAAACCACACTACTCTTTCTTTTGTTAAATTCAAATATTTGAATTTAAATGGTCACAATTAAACTTTGGTCACTTAAAATTCATCTCATGCCCTCACATATTAGATTAACTATACAATGTATATCTTTTTTTAACTTTAACTCATAGTGCACCACTACCCAAATGTTAAACTTAAAATAGTTGACCTCATCTCATGCAATCTTGCAACCTTGACCATATATGCTCTGTCGATCTCATGTACATAGCTTAGTCTTTATCTATGTTAAACATTGGACATATTGAAATTATCTTGCTCAATATGCAC
>JARHVA010006479.1:40000-55000 GCA_037957365.1 Torreya grandis | reverse complement strand
AAGAGTGCAATCCAATGTTTTCTCAACAATTCTTTCCATAAGGAGCACCTGCAGAAATATAGTGCATTAGAAGAATTTTCTAAGCCTCATTTCTCTCAATTTCCCTTATAATCCACTTAGCATAGAGAGCATTGCTTGGTATATAAATATCAATAATGCCCATTCTTCCTTTGTCATGAGTAAGGAAACAAATGTCTCAAGCTACTCTATGGAAACTTCAAGTTTCATTAGCATTGGCCTAAAAAAATCTCTAAGTACATTTGCTAATTTGTCATATGAAGCTTTTGAAGTATCCTAATAAGAGTAATATTAGACATGTGTGGCTGCAAACATTTTATTTCAGACCTAAAATGTATTCATGAGAGAAAGAGGATTAATAATCTAGTAAGTGATATTTTCCCACTATATATATTAAATACTAATAAAGCACAAAGAGGGAGATGTAATAAGCAAATGGAAAACCAAAAAATCTAAAAAATTGTTCTTTCAGAATCCACTTCTATTGATGATGTTGGTAGTTTGGCAAGAACATCATGCTCTATTTATAACAGTAGGTTTTAACCCAATTTAGGCTTGGCCCTTAAGCTTTACAAAAAATGTCAGGGTAACAAAATGCCTCTTTGAAAGAGAATTATTGCTCGTCAAACATGAGGAAGGAGTCATCTGAAAAATCACTATTGATGAGCTAAGAGGAACAATCAACAAGAGTAATTCGCTTGATAGTCCCACTATCCACTCTATGATCAAGAAAATAACCAAACACTTTAACATCTAAGACATATAAAGTTGGTGCAAGAGGGAAACCATGTTTGATGGAGCGAAAAATATCAAAAGTATTGGACTTGTGACCAATGAAGGTGAGACAAACTAAAGTTTCATACATCATAGTCTAAACTACCAAAAGAAAGAAGTTACAGAAGTACAAAGCTTTAAGCATGGTGAGAATAAATGGCCATTCAATCCAATAATAGCCGTTTTCAAAATGAAGCTTGAGAAATATGGTTCTCTATTGAGAGATGATCCCACTCCATATCTTCCCAAAACGCTTTGATATTATCTAGGATGTACCTACTTTTAATAAACCCCTTTTTCTCTACCTTGGTGATTGCATCGAGGATGCGGCGAAGGTGGAGCTATGAGGCTTTGGTGATGATCTTTTAGGAAACATTGACCAAGGTGATCAAGCACCAACTAATAATAACCTTACTGTCATTAGGCGTAGGAATAAACTTAATATTTCCTTTATTGATGATGGCCCCTAAAGATTTATTGTCCATGGCTTCTCTGTAAAGCTGAATTAAATTAGGACCCATAAATTACCAATGGATTTGTAAAATTCACATGGGAAGCCATTTACCCACAAAGCTTTATAATTATTCATGAACTGCACAACAATAAAATAGTTCGTCAAGAAAAATAGGAGCATCGTAGATTTTTTGGGTTGAAGGGATCAACTTGCAAGGGACCACATCTAAACACTCGTGTAATGCTTACACAATTTCATCATAATCTTTTCAACTTGGAACACATGTTTATAGTTTTCTAGGAAGGCAAGGGATATCTATAACAAGTTAGTGAGATGACTATGTATTGTTTTGATGGATTTAATTTGTTCCTTGGCTTATTTGGCCACGAGGGATTTGAATAAATCCTTAGAGGTACAATCACCAATCTTAAACTAACGTAATGAGGCCTTAATTTGAGCACCTTTGGCAGTATGGATTCTAGCCACTTTAATCTTGTGCTTGCGTAAGGCAATCATGGCTTATAACTAAGAATAAAAATGGCTTTGCTCAAGTAAGGAAGAAACCCTTTGATATTGCTTATAGATAACACCATCAACCCACTTTCGATACTTTATCATAAACCTTTTGAATAAATTTCCAAGCTCGTTTCAACATCCTTTTCAATATTGACAACAATAATTATGATAGATTAATTGAAAGTCATTTAAAAAAACTAAATTTATCCAAAAGATAAAGTTAATTCTGAATTAAATATAAACTAGACTTAAAAATCTCGCAAAGATGGTTTACTATAGGTCAAGACAAAAACAAACAAATGTAAGGCACACATATGTAATTGAACAAATTTTGTCAAGAGGACCCTAAAAGCTATCACAATTTTCCAATTGCTTTTGATTGTGATCATTGTTGGGCCAAATTTGGTTTATGAAAAGCAATATGAAAATTGAGAACATGCAAATTCCAAGCACGATCCCAATTTCCTTGTCAACATTATTAGCAGCACTGTCTGTATCCATTATCAAATTCTTGTCGAAACCTAACTTCCTCCACCGTCGTATCCATGGGATCAAACAATGGCGATTGTTTCGTTAGTATTGAAAGGAAACCATGGGCAAAAAGAGCAGGAAAACAAACCGCTATGGTTTTCTTGGAGAAAATAATGGGCAATTACAGTCCACGAAATAACAATTTAGCTTGCCATTTCTAGCTATTCACGACTATCATTGTGTACTACAATTGCGTAGGGTGTCCTTCCTGTCCTCGTGATTCATATTGCCTACACTCGCTGACAAGAACAGCGAAGCGAATATATTGGAAACTTAAAACATGCCTTGAGTTATTGTGCTTTTCAACAGCAAATAAGAAATAGCCAGGCGATGAATTCATATACATAATAATAACTAGCCACATTGCATGTGAAAAATGAGTCACAATTCACTTATATTATCATAACTCTATGAGGGAAAGATTTTAGCCAGTTGCTAAATTAGCTTATAGCTTAGTTTGGTGGGATTTGTTGACCTATTGAGCGTTCTATTATTTTAGTAGATTACGTATCAGAATTTAAAACAAGACATTTTAGTAGTTTAGTGGTTTTGTAAAAAAATTGAAACTCATCACATCAATAGCAAACACTTTATTATTAGTAGAATAATTTATATAAAATTTTTCATTGTTAAATATAATTAAATTTTTAAATTTTTATAATTGAAATAAAATAATAGTTTTAAAGAAATTTCATTAAAAATATAATGTATGAAGGTTGTTGAATTTGGTCTTTAAAAAAATGTCATGCATCAAATAATTGATTAAAAGTAGTAGGGTTAGAATAAATTATGAATCCATTTTCAAGTACTCTAAGCTTTCATACATATCTAAAAGATATGTTTAAATGTTTTAAGTCAAAACTAAACTAGACACTAGGGGTCAAAAATTCCAATGTGCTTGAGATGCTCTCCCAAACGAAGACTTTCATTAATTAGACACCAAAAAAATTTATAAGATTATTCTTTGAGTTTTGGTAGTATTTTTTTTACAAATTTTAGGATAAATATTAAACACTTATCGATATTAAATTTTCTAAGTAGCATAAATACTCTCAATGTAATATTGGGTAAAGTAAGGTTTATGCATTATGTTAATAACATATTGAGATGTATTGTGTAAATTTATAGATAGCCATGAAAGTAACAAAATACCCAAAACATTTATAGATGACTATGATAAATGTATTGTGTAAAGTAAGGCATATGTATTGTATAAAGTAGGGCTTTGCAACATTGTATTGCTCTTTTCTAGCAATACACAACCACTCATAATCGCTTTGATAGTTTTGGTTTCTATTTTTAGTATTTTATTCATTTTATTTGTTATTTATCTTGTTCAACATAGGTGTAAAACTATTTTTAAATGTAGATATTTGAGTTAGAGCTCGAATTCATTTTTTCCGTGACAAATTAAGAACATAAACAATTTCAGAATTTTCGTTACTGGAATTCATTATACAACTCAAATTCATTATAGGAAATTATATCTGGTAATTGTTTTTTGGATTTTCCTTGTCAAATGTTCTAGGAAATTGATTTTGGAAGTTTTATCTAATTGCATGGAATGTTTTAGTTTATAAATAGCCTTTTTTTAATTTTTCCAATGCTTTTAACTAGAGTTATGAACTAGTCTAGGACATATAAGGGCCCATATCCCTTCTTGATTCCTAGATCTACAACCAACAAACCTCAAATACACCACATATGGCTGATGAGCCCCAAAATTTTCATGTTTTTGTCCTCTTTTTCCATACTTACACTTCTTGTTTATCATGTTTATGAATTATTTTACCATAAGATTTTATCCTTGGACAAACATGTTTTGAAAATAGCACTATGATCTCATATATCTTTGAATAGTTAGACTTTTGTCTTGGAATCAAGTATATAATATTTATCTTTAACTATAGGATGATTTTATTCATAATGTGCTTAAGGTGTTTTGAATCAATAGGTATATATCACAGACCATCCTGTAGTAAAAGGATTTCATCACATGAAAACATCTCACAACCACTACATAACCAAAGTTGTGAACAAACATAATTTGATTCCTAATTCAACCAACTCACATAAATTATAAAAACTTTCATGAAGCATAATAAATATTTTTTTGAAAACTACAATAACTTGGTTTATCCTGAAGCAGTGTTGAAAGATTCATATGAATGGCAACCTTAGTAGAAGGAACTAATTTTTGTTATCCTACAACCGAATGTTTCTTAGTTTGGAATGTATTTTGTTTTGTATAAGACAATCTCTCCTATAATATATATATATATATATATATATATATATATATATATATATATATATATATATATATATATATATATATATATATATAGGATTGAGAGGTAGTAGATATCAATTAGAGAAATATAGCAGAAGCACATTTTGTAAGATAGATGTTATTATAATTTCCTTGCAACAACTCTTTATTGCATTCGATTAATATGAGTAATTATTTTTGAGTCCATTTCATTGTTGTAAGAGAAAGGATTAGCGCTGGATTTGTAAGGAGGAAGGGCCCCCTTTATAAGTCTTACAACAATAATCCAACCTGTTAATTATTTAATCATGTTATTTAGTTCAGTTATATGTTGTGTGTTCTACTTCTGAATTGTGTGATTTTTAGTGTTACATAGAATTGTTTTAAGGAAGCTTCCAAATATAAAATAATGTAATCATTTAATTCACAATTTTGTATGAGTTTTCAATTTAAAAAATTCATTTCTTGCATGATTTTTAGCATCCTAGATTACAATCAATAAAAGGTCAAATTAGAAGATTAAGTGTGCACATATAGTGACGTCATCCTATCAAGTTTATGTTGCCAGGTTGACATTTAAATGAAGTGGAAGATATAGGTTTATATCAATTCTCCTTGTTCATTTTTTTCAAGAGAAGTATATTTGATTTTGAATCTATTGCTAGTCATTTTTGGTGTCGTTGCCAGGGAAGGGTGTCATACACTAGAAATCTTCAATCTTAATAGCGGTTGTTTCTGGATGTTTATTGCTTTTTTGATTTTCAAAGCTTGCTATTTGATAGATTAAAGATTTATTATTTTCATAAAAAAACCATATTCCTAACCCTATGTAGGCAGGGTGGGCAAAAACTTAAAAAAAAGGTGGTTGATGTACATGCAAAGAGAAGGGAATCGTATAGAAAGATTTCTACCTGAATCATCAATTGTTGCTTTAAGAGTGTAAATTCATCTTGAAAAAATTGAGGAACACAAAGAAATTCTTGAAGATCAGTTACAATTATCAGTAGAAGAGGTAGAAAAGGAAGAATTTTTGGCTGGATAGGTAGCACAAGTTGGAGACCTTGAATAGATTCATACCCATAAAAGAGACCCACATGTACCACCCTTGAGGATCCCCATCTTATCACCTCATACTCATGAATCTAAAGTTCACTTCCCTCCATCACCTAAATTTCTTGCTAAGGAGGCATTCAAGGCTATTCTTGCTCCTAGAAGAAATACCAGGCCAATAGAATCTTCTAATTTAGAAAGACTCTTTGCTAAGATACAAGCTAAATCTTTTGAAACCTCTACACCATCCCCATTATATAAGAAGCCATATATCCCAAAGAAACAAGATAAAGTCTCCATCTTCTATACCCTAGGAAATAGAAGAATTGATCAAAATTTTGAGAAGTAGGTGGCAAGAACTTCTGATCTACCAACACAAAGTGTATTCATAGAGGATCTTCAAGAAGAAAACATTGCCAATAAGCCTACTACCTTTGTATTATCTATCCTTACTCCTAAATGAAATGCACCTATGAATAATATTTCTCACTCCACCCTCCCTACTTTTAGGGGAAAGATATTTGAGGATTTAGACACATTTCTTTTTGAGTTTGACATCTTATGACATAGCCATGATTATAATCAAGACACTCAGAAAATTAAGCTATTTCCAGCAACACTCAAAGATGCAACACTTAGATGGTTCATGGGACTTGGAAAGGATGCCATTTCTACTTGGAAAGAAATGAAGGATAATAATCTACTGAAATACCAAGACTATAATAGATGCAAAAACTACATGAGAAATGACATATATAGAATGACACAAGCTGATGATGAGTCATTGGAAGAATATATGGAAAGATTTCTATTTAACCTACAAAAATTCAAATAGACTACAATGGAAAAAGAATCTGTTAAGCTAATATTTTTGAAAGGAATTAGAGATGATTGTATAGAGGCATTAGACTTAATGTCTGGTGGTGATGTTTCTACACTATCCTTTAATGAGCTAATAGTTCTATGTACAAACTACTCTAGATCAACCATGAACAAAAGTAGGGGCAGAACCCTTCATAAAACATCTACCATATGATTGTCTAAAGGTGAAGTCAACAACCTACTATAGGACATGAAGCAAGATATTATTAGCCACCTAGCCATTCAACTTGAGACATTGCATACATAGAGGAAACTAAAAAAGCCTTAGCCACCTATTGCCTTGAATGCAAAAAAAAGAAGGCAAAATGCACATGTCATTTTTATGAAAGCTTGGTAGCCAACATAATTAAGGAGAATCTTGAAACAATGGAGCTACATGCCATTATGTCTCAACGGAAACCTTAGGTGCAAAGGTCAAGTATGCCATCAAACTCTATGTTTACAAATTCTCAATTCTCAAATAATCTTTAATATGGTTTGTAGACAAATATGCTCAACTAAAATTGGCCTCAAACAACTTGTTATCTACCCCAGAATCAATTATGGATGCAACAAAATGGACAACAACCTCAACCTGGGTAATTCTTGTTAGGAATTAGCTTTTACATTGTGTAGATTTCAGTATTTACGTTGAGGTAAATAATAGAGGTGGATATTTACCGAAAGGTAAATAGTAAATAGTTGCTATAACCATATAGTTAATACGATAGGTTAGGTTATATTATTGCTGTTAAGATATATTTTTATTTATATAAATAGATCTATAACAATACATCGTAATAGGTGTTTTCTTATTCATAGGATTCGAGTGAGAGAATATTGGAGATATTATAGGAAACATTATTCCTGATATATTTGTATGGATATCTCAAATGTAATGATTAATCAAAGAATCAATGTGTGGAAGAAATAATATTTATTGTGTGTTTTAAATAATTTTAAAAGTCTATGTTTGACTCTATTATCATAAATGGTATTTGCTTAATATTGCACAGATCTGTACCAAACTTATCATTTGGTATCAGAGCAGGGATTATTGAAGGCTATTATGCAAAATGAGGACCAATTGTTACTATCTTTGTTGCATTGATTTATTTACAAACCTATGTAGATTTATTCAATATTACACATATAAAGAAATGGAGTTTGTTTTGCCCTTCCAATGCACTATCGATATCATTGTGAAGAACCAATATACATTCATTTACCACCTCATGCATCCTTTTCAATTAATGTACATAATGTGGCGAAACAAAGGTAGCGATGACATCAAAATATTAAAGGTGAGAAGACTATTCTATCGGTAGGGTATGAGGATTGCAGACACGATGTGGATCTGATTATGCATAGACTACACACTTGACAGTTTATTCCATGTATCCAATCTTTAGCCATCTAGTCAGATTTAATATGCACCTCCTACTATAGTCTGATATCTATGAGTGGTATGATTGAGAACTGCATGATTTTATCAAGGAGAAATCCCCCCTAGTTCATCAGACATCATGTACAAGTGAAAATACATTCTGTGAGGCAATTTTTTTAATGCTATCTACAATTTCATGCATCGCCACTCTTTTGAAAAAATGACTCAACTATTGATATTCCATGCCATCACCCATACCTGACTCATTTTTTAAAATCCTTTTTCGCAATTTTTATTTGACAATTGGTAATGGACCTAAAATGGATGATCATATTTGACTTACTGGTAAAAGATAAATAATTGACATTAAGTGATTTAATTGACTTGGGCAAAGTATCTATTAAATATTATAGGTTTTTAAGTCATATTCCATATACTATAAGTATTTAAGAAAATATTGAGATTAGATTTCAATAATGCGTCAAGTCAATAAGAAAGTTATTCTTTCACGTAGTTATTTGGTTTAGTAAATGATTGTGTCTCTTACGTCGTAGATTTTTGAACTATAACTTTAGTTTGCTATTGTGACATAAACTTAAAGGTACATGGGTTCAATGTAGTATTTTTAAAAAAAATAACTACCTAAATGTGATTAGTTTTTAATAAGGGTCCTTAATACTATCAAGCTACATGTTTTTGAAAAATTTGTAAGGGAATGATAGGTAGGATTGAACGATATGGTATATCATGTGGTCTATCTTTTCTTAATGCCATAAATCTATAGGTATTGAGACACCATACTTAATGTAGATATATGATCCAAATGGCATTATTCAAATTCATAAAACTTGTAGATGGTATAATTATTCTATCATACACATGAACTAGGTCTGACGGTATGAAATTTCACTTGTACATGATGACCATCATTGGATGAGAGGGACTCATCCTTCAGACATTATGCTAGAATTTTGAGCTTCTTCGATACATGTGTTGAGTGAGTAGCGAACTTACTAGAGGATACTAGATCTAAGCACATGCATGATTAGATGTGTTTCAACCAACCTCTCAAAAGTCTGAACCTATTAAGCTTAGATGCTTCTAGAAAAAATGATGTAATCACGAGTAATAAATCTCATTGATAATTAATAGCAGATAATGTTGGTTTCATTATTCCACTATATGATTTACAAAATAAGAACAAAAGCATAATACCTATTCATGATAAACAATCTAAGTGATTCTCCTTCATAACATGATTACCTAAGCAATCAACCACACTGTAAAAAGATAGAAAACACCAATGTATATTTTAAAGTTGGCATGGATACTTGAGACAATGTAAATGGCATTGCAGATCTAGAATGGAATTGTACCAAGAGGTGAATAATATAGTTGCCAATAGATTAGGAGAGCACTCTGACTACTAATGATATGAATTGGACTGATCTTACTATGCAATTTCTGGAGATTCAACATAGTGACACGTTTGTTGTGGTCATGTAATATAAATGTGGGATGTGTTCTTTTGAATATAGTGATCATGTATAGCAAGATTGCATCAGTCAGTATGTATAATTGTGAGTAATCATGGTGGCATAAAGTATTGTGCCATATTCTATGGAGGAATATGGCGTTCTTATTCATTTTAAGGTTTATGGTAAACCAGTAAAACCATGAGAGGAGTGAGGCTCTATGTATCAAGGTCATGAGCCAAATAGGAGATGCTACAAGAGGTGAACATACTACAGATAAGATTGTGAATGTTTTTTCACCATGTAAAAACTATGGCAAGGGGGAATGTTAGGAATTATCTTTTACATTATGTATATTTTGATATTTATGGTGAGTAAATAGTAAAGGTGGATATTTATCGAAAGGTAAATAGTAAATAGTTATTATAACTATATGGTTAATATAGTAGGTTAGAGTAGAATGTAAATGCCATTCTATGATATAGCTTGGGTAGCTAGAATAACTAAGGATAATCATAATAGGTAGTGGAGATACAAGCATAAGACTCAGATGAGGATCAAGTATTTTATGATGGCTCAAATGAGACCATGTTTATAAAGGCTCTATCAATTCCAGGTATGCCACCAAACTCTATGATTGTAAATGATTCAAATCTCAAATAATCCTCAGTATGGTTCTTAGAAATAATATGTATTGCCCAATTAAAATAATTCTCTAAAAAAATATGGTCAGCTACCAAAATATCAGTTATAGATGGCATATTCATAATGGATTGCACAGACCTGTACTAACCTTATGCAATTTTAAAACCAATAATGGATATTTCCTTATAATTCATGATAACAACTATGGAGAGTGTAATCAAGGCTTTCCTCAATAAATCTAGAAACCACAATAATAGGACTTAATTCCAAACACTCATCAACCTATTAGACCCATTCAATTACCTACCCATCTCATCCCCAATGCTTCTAATAAGTTGGTTCAACCAACACAATTGAATGAAATAATGCAATATCCAACATACACCTTGGATATCAATCAAGTCTATCTTTGCTCAAGATGTATTCTTCCACAACCCACCTCACCCATAATCATAGAAAATTTTGAATAACTTAATCTAATTCATACTAATCCATAACCACCCATGGCCACTCCTAAGCTGAGTCCATCAGAAAACCAAAAAGAACTTATCAATCCTTCTTTTCTAGAGAGATTGAGCATTTCACATCCTGAAATAGAACCCATATTTGATATGTTAGGAAAATTTAAGAATGTGTGCATAAAAATTCCACTCTTTCAAGAAATAAAAGGTTTTTTATCTATAATAATGTTGTTAGATAGTTATGTTTGAAAAGACTAGGGAAAAATAAGAAGGATCCTAAAGTCTAAGTTATTAGCCGACTAGTAGATATTATGTTAGGAAACATAGTTCCCCCAAAATACTCTAATCTTACAAGTACTGTAATCAATGTTAATATCCATGACCAACCCATATCTAATACTTCAATTTACTTGGGTGTAAGCCATCAACATGATGACCATAGATACCATACAACAACTAAAACTTACAACTCTTTGTCCAACACCCATCATCCTAAAAGATGGCCAACAGGTTGACTATTAAGCCTAAAGGGATTGTTAAATACCTAGTTATCACTATGGATTCATTGGCAATATATAGTAGAATTTATTATCTTGTAGCCAAAAAGTAACTTTTTAGGTTATCCTCTCATAATTGGCCACCCATGGGTTGTCCACTAGTTGATGCTTTTATTGGTTGAAGATCAAGAAAATTATGCTAATGTCTAATCAAAATGACACCAAGAAATTAGTTTCTTTTTTTGCTATCCAAGCCTTCCCAGAATGATATATCAACTACTTATATTGATGACTTTGAGGAAGTTGTCTCCTTATGCAAACTTTGTGTATAATTGACCAAAATTCTATATTTGTAGGCACATGAAGAAGACATTGTCTTTTCTGGTATCCTACAAAACACTTATATGGCTAGGATCCTAAAGCTATAAACATGTTGGAATGTAGACCATGCCCACTTTAGAATACTTTTCCTAAAAATGACCTTGCTAAAACCAAAATGAGATATTTGGACATTCCATCAATTGCTTTCCACATCAATGTAGCTATGATCCTTCAACTACCAACATGGAAACCATGCTCTCTTTAATGAAGCAAGTGGGCATTCTACCAAATAAACCTCTCAACATCAACACATATTTAACATCCCAGCAAGAAAGCTAGTTAATTAGAATGTTAAGATAAATCACACAACAACATTTACTTGGGAATACCATGATATAAGAGGAATACCCCCAAATTTATGCATGCATCACATCTACATTAAAAATAATGCAAACCTATTCATCAACCCCAAAGATGAAGGAATATTGTAGTTATATACATTATCAAACTGAGTTATAAAAACTCTTGGATGCAGGATTTGTTTACTCCATTTTGGATAGCCAGTGGGTCTTTTCCTTGGTTATTATACCTAAAAATGGGGAAAATGGTATATTTGTGTCAACTACCAAGAGTTTAATGTTTCTATCAAGAAGGACCACTTTCTTCTACCATTTATTGATTAAGTGTTAGATACATTAGTAGGGAAAAAATATTTTTCCTTCCTAGATGGCTATAGTGGTTATAATCAAATATTAATAGCTCCAAAAGACCAAAACAAAACTACTTTTACTTTCCCTTGGGGAACCTATGCCTATGTAATCTTACTTTTTGGTCTTTGCAATGTCCCAACTACTTTTAAAAGGTCTATTTTGAGCTTCTTTTCTGATCTCTCCCACGAATATGTTGAAATCTACATGGATGATTTCACTCTCTATGAACAGACATTTGAAGAAAATCTTATCAACCTAGAGAAAGTTCTTCAATTCTATCTGAACCACCAATTGTCTTTGAGCAATGAAAAGTGTTATATGCTTATGACTGAAGGGATTGTGTTGGGGCATCACATCTCCCTTGCTCGAATTCAAGTTAATCCAACAAAGATAAGTATCATTAAGGATCTACCCACACTAAATAAACAAAAATATGTTAGAAGCTTTTTAGGACATGTTGGTTATTATAAATGATTCATTAAGGACTTTAGTGAAATTGATACCCCATTATTTGGGTTAATTACTAAGGATGCTGAATTTACTTGGACTAATGATTATCAAATTGATTTTTAACAACTTAAAGATCTTCTCATAATAAATCCTATTCTGAGAGGCCCTGATTGGAAGAAGCTTTTTCACATCCACATAAATGCATTTGACAACACTTTAGGAGCTATCCTTAGCTAGAAAGATGAATCTTTGCGTTATGCAATCTATTTAATCAACAAGAATATTCAAGGGGATGAACTCAAATACACTATAATAGAGGAGGAAATTCTTATAGTTATCTATGCCATCAATAAATTTTGACACTATATTACAGGTTACCAAGTATTCATCCACACAAATCATGCAACAATCAAGTATTTGATGAACAAACCTGCAATAATAGGTAGGATAATTAGATGGTTGATTTTGCTACATGAATTTGATATTACCATTATGGACATACCAGGTAAAGATAATGTAGTAGCATATTTTCTATCTCAACTAAAAAATGATGATTAAATTCCTATTATTGATAATTCATTTTTTGATAAGAATTTGTTTGTAATAACTATTCAATCTCTTTGGTTCATAGACATTGTTAACTATCTTGCTATAGGATCACTACCACAACATTTTTCACCTAGAGAAAAACAACATCTGATCCAAAAAAGAAGACATTATTATTATATTGTAGCATATCTCTTTATTACTGGACCAGATTTAGTTATGAGAAGATGTATCTGAGAAGATGAAGCCCAATAATTTCCAACCTGGTGATTAGACACTCCTCTTTGACTCTAAATACAAGGACCATAAAGGAAAACTTTAGTCGAGATGCCTTGGGCTTTATAAGATTGAGTAATTTTTTGACAATAAAACTATAAAGCTCATGACCATTGACTCTATTTGGTTCTGACTGCTTGTTAATGGCCACAAGATCAAGATGTAAAAGAAACCATTTTCCAAGGAGACTCTCACTCACCAACTTCTTGAAGAACAACATCATCTCTTCTTCATGAAACAAATCAACCTATTCCTACAACTGAAGGATATTTCTGTCAACCCTTCTCCAATATTTTCTATGAGCAATAAAGCTTCCTATAGCCAAGAACAAGCCATTCGTAATGGCTTGGTTCAGGCTGAATAAAATCCTAACTCCTAGGATTTTACACTTCTAGTTGAATTGGGATTAGAAAATCTTAAAAAAATGAAAAAATTCAACACCAAAAACCTTCAGGCATTATTGACAACTATTGCATCATAAAATTAGGTCACTAGTTGATTAACATTCATTTAAAAAGTACAAAAATATATTTTTTTCCATATGTTTTTGCTTGTAGTTCATCGAGAGCAAAAAAACACTTTACTTTTTGTTACAAAGTGAAATTCTTGCTACTACAGGTTAATTATTATTGCTACAAGACACTTCTTGTTGTCATAGGAAGCATTTATCACTTCTAAATGGATTCTTATCACTCCACCATACATTATATTTATCACAAAGCATTTTTGATTCCATATCAAATGTTGACACATATCAATAAAAGCTCACATCGACCACTGCAACTCATTATTCATGCATTCATAAGATGGTAATCCTAAAAGTATTAAGGTAACTATTTTGTACTTATTTAATTTCATTGGTTTTATTATTCTCTAAGATGATGAGTCTTAATGCTATTAAATGCCACCATATCTACACCTGCTCAGGCCATCCCAAGAAATCTTCTTGTTCACTGATTGACGTAACCATTGAATGATATTGCCACTGTCAATTGTCATTTATACAAGTCATTTATGTATGTCACCTTTATCCCTTGAGGACAAGTGACCATTTTAAATTAGGTGGGATTTTTCATAATTTAAATTGATTATCTCTCTTCTAAATCAAATCTCCAACATTCGACCCAAAGATATAAAAATCTTACTGTAATATCACAAACCTTGCAATTGAAATTTCATCCTATAGTATGGGAGGGGACTTACTCAAGCATGAGCCACTTGATATCTCTCCTCTAACTAGTAACCCAGACATATTGGTCCTATTTTAGAATATAAGGTGGGATCAATATTTTGAGAGGATAAATGCTATTGATTAGGAAATTGTAGAAGATTTTTTTTCTCATTGTATAACAATCTGGTAATAGTGAAAGGAATAGGGATAAATCTAACTAAAACTATCATCATTAGAGTGACTATATTTCCCCAAATAGGATAATTATGGTAGGAGACATTTGATGTCAAGGTAGAGAGGCATAAATTAATTAGAGGACATGAAAGCTTGGAGACTTTAAGATAAGGGACTACATGTTTATCATTACCAGGTAGATAGGCAAGAGCTGTTGTATTCATTTGTAGATATTTAAATTATGAAGGAAGATAATCCATGCTGCATGGTGTTAATTTAAAATTGATGAAACATTTATGGCATGGTATTGATATAAATGTTCCTAATTTCTTGTTTAACATGATCACAAGAATGACTAAGGCATTTCAAAAAGGTAATCCCAAAGTTCTTTTTCATCATTGTTTGATTCAG
>JARHVA010006479.1:0-35000 GCA_037957365.1 Torreya grandis | reverse complement strand
TTACCTCATTTCTATGAATGAATAGTGAATTATGACCCAAATATGAATAATGATCACATGTGATCGGGCCATGTGGTGTAATCCTAACTCCTTTGATTAAAAACCTCCAATAGTCTTTGTGACCTTTTTTATTTTCTCATGGATGAGTGGGAACATTCATAGTTTACAATTTTTAACACATCTACATAAATTTGTGGTCCCCACATTATATCTATGACTACTTTATGATTGTGAAATATGTCATAATCCTAGACTCCTAAACTCATGAAATTGTATTCACATATCACGGGAGTAAAACAAGGCCTTGGACCCCATGAAAATTGAATTAAATTAGACATTTATTGCCTCCCATCAACTTGTCATCATGTGGGTTTTGTGAATTTATTTTGTCTATGAACATGAAGTTAAATTTGACATCCACTACATTATCACCCATGAACTAAACATTGTGTGATGTGTCCATGTGTACATTGGGGATGTCTCCTTCACAAAATATTAAATGTGGTTGACCGTCATCCATGAATTCATGTTGACTTTGATAGATATCCAAAAATAATGAACAAGTCTTCTCTTATGGCTCCATGCATAAATTTCAAAGGTCTTGTTGACAAGGTTAGACTTTTGAATCTAACTTATAACTCAATGGGTCTGAATAAAAGACTCAAGATGATCACTTTGATACTTGGAGTCTATTAAATTAATGTTATTGTGAATACATAAGTATATGAGGGGTCTCCAAGGAACATGGAGACTTGAGGGTGGCAAACGTGAATGATGAACATAAAGAGTATAACATGTGAGATCTACCAACCATTGGGGATAAGAAAATTAGAGTTGTGAATACAAATATGACCCCAAGATGTGACCTAATGATCTCCTGAGACTGTTACAACTCTATGAACTAACATTTTATCTGAGACTCTTTATTGAAACTAAAAAAATATCTACCTATTTTTGGTGATGCAAGATATATAGTACACCTTAGATGATCTTACATCAAAAACTTGAGGTGATTATAATATGATATCCTACTCATATGGATGGAACAAGTGGTAAAATCACTCTTTTGTCCACTAAGATTGATGACCATGGTGTTCCCTTCTAACACACCAAATATCTTAGCTATTTTCACATTATTTTTTTCATTTCCAGCTTCTAGTTGGTTTCAAATCCTTCCTCATTTGCTTACCTATTTTAATTTTTTCTTATTTTATGGAATTATATCCACCATTGTCCATACTCCTCTACCAAAATCTTCTCTTCTTTATCTATTTAGCCATTATTTGGGCATCATTCATCCACCTCCACCAAATAATTACCTTCTTCTTCTTCCATTTTCATATGTAATGTAATCCACCTTCATTCGACAACCTCCACCAATTTAATCCATCATGCATCTTATGTTATCTTGTGGGATGATACCCATTACTATCATTTGAACACATCCTCCAAAATAAATATTGGATTTGATCATTCACTATCAAACTTGATTTTTGATTCTACCTTATATCACTCTTATGTATTTATAGCTCCTCTTTCCCATGGTTGTTATCTCTTCCTCATATTTGATTATTGATACCAACATTATGCTTGTAAATTTTTCATTCATGAGACTTAAAAGAATTTTCTTCCTTATCTTCTTATTCACATTCTTCCTTGAGTGTATAACTTTTCACTTCTTTCTTAACTTATTTACCTTGGAAAGCCTCTATAAATTCCTCCTTTTTCTCCATATCTACACCTGCACATAAAAAAACCACAAATTAATTTAAAAATATGAGGCCTTGTAGTCCCCAAAGGTGCTTCCTCCATATCTATCTTCACAAATTCACTTGCTGATATAATAATTAACTCTTGATCCTCTTTATCTTCATCATCCTGCTTGCTCCTTAGGATAATGATCATATGTTCTTGTGACAACTCCTATTTTTATTTTGCTTCACTTTCATCTTTACTTTATTCATTCACATTTTTTATCAATACTAGGATGATTGGAATTTTCCTTCTCCTTTTATTACTTTGCCTTTATGTCACATATTTTATAACATTCACTTCTCTAATCTCTCACTTTTTTCTTATGAGAGTCTTCTCTCCCATATCTAACTATTGAATATAAATTCCTATCTTCTTCATGGCTAGATTTGTGCAAAGATCAAACATAATAAGAGAATAAATAGTTATCAAAAACACTCCCAAATCCTTTTCTTGCCTTAGATACATGTTTTCTAATTATTTTATATTGTTCACATTTTACTCATAATATTCATTCACATGATGGAATTCCAAAGCATAATATCAACAACCTTTGTGACTATTGTCTCATCATTCTCCACCTGATTTCCCTCTTTACATGCATGGTAGTCAACCATATGCTACTCATGCAAATTAAATTTCACTTCCTCTAAATTCATTATTTTCTTCATGGAAATCTAAACTTCTTCAATGTCATCAGTGTTTATTCCCTATAAAAGATAAACAACAATTGCATTACCTATATCTTTAAATGATAATTCATCCCCTTCCCACTTATGGTTTTAGACTTTCATTTCCATCATCCAATAATGGGTCTTCATATTTCTGGTGAACACACTATCACCTCCACATCTTTGCCCTTAAAATTTAGAGAGAGCCCACATCTATAGTTACTTCATGAGGCTTCATGAAGATATATTATTGTATGGGTTTCTCACATCCTTCATTCTCCTTGTTGTTCTTGAAAATAGATCTAGGCCTCTCAATTGTAGATCTCACTTTTCCATTAATTTTTAAAGAAATATTTAAGCTACTCACATGTAAACTTCCTTTTCACATTTCATTTCCAGTAAATATTCTTCTTCTCTCCTCAAGACTCAATGCTTGGAGCTTCTTCCACCATTGTTTATGCAATCTTGGGTGCACAACATGACCTATAAATTTGAAACCATTTGTTCTCAACTACTCACCTTATTATTTAATTTATCTTGTCTCTTATTTTAGAGATCTATACAATACATAACTACATATCCACATAAAATATTATAGGGATTTTTTACTTTCATGGGATCTAAAATATTATGTTCTTCAAATAAAATTTCCAACTAAAAACCCTGTTTCATGAGCTTATGTGGTCTCTCTTTACCATAAAAAAATCAACATAAAGTAGACTTAGCTATTTATTTCACCTTTACCTCTATTGGTCTTTTATCTTTGTTGTTATATTTTCCTTTACTTACTTGGTGTCTCTCCAAAGTGTTTGACCTTACTTGTAGGGATTAAAAACCCCATCATCATTGTTCTTTGTCTTCTTTACTCACAACTATAACATCTTTCTAATTTTTACAGTATCCATAATTTCTAATCTTACTTGAAATTATTTTAGCATCACTTACAGGTCTTCCACTCATGGTTATTTTCCTTCTTTATGTGTCATTTATTCTTCACAAACAAGTTTATCTTTCACAATCTATGACTGGTTCAAGCAGGCTTCTCTTTCACAACATGTGTTTGACTCAAAAAATAGTCTTTCTTTCACATTTTCTTCACAATTAACAGGAGTTTCCATAAAAATGCAATAAAATTTTCCTGTTATCCTCTCTCATATCTAAGATTTTTTTTCACAACTTGATCTAACATAAGAATACTTATTTTTCACAACCTGCACTAGACTCAACAAGAGTCTCTCTCACCTTTACAAAAATATCTACCCTTGCAGGACTTCTTCTTATCTAAACAAATCGTAAAAATATTTTTCACAACTTGTAATTGACTAAAAACAAGTCTCACACTTTACAACATGATTCTTATGCATTTTCATGACTTTATCATACCTAAAAATAACTTATTGTTACTAAAATATATCTTCTAACACCTTCTACACAACACCTCTTCTTTGTTTGAATATTCCTTCTCTTATTTTCTACCCATAATAATGTGGATTTTTTTAAAGTAGGATTTAAACCTTAACGTGATATGATAACACTTAGTGTAGTTCATGGTATGGGTTTCCAATGGAAGGATGCCATTTTTTGTGTATCAAGATTCACACAACAAAAATTAATTATTATTTTATTAAAGAAATAATACTTAACATCATCTACATTTATAGTTAATCTATGTTTTTACTCTATCACTATCTAACTCTAAGCCTCTCTCTGGGTTTTACATTCACACTTTATTCTTATTGCACTCTACAAATCCTCTCTCTTTGTGACCTCTTTCTACTTTATGGCCCTTTCTGTTTCTACCCAATTGATTTTGAAATCAATCCTCAATTGATTCCTCTCAACTCTTCCATGCCAAATCTTAATCCTAAGTTAGTCTCTCTCAATTGATTATTTTAATGTCAACCAATGTCAACCTCTAGTTGATATACTAATAAGCTATAATTATGATATTTCCTATCCTATTTATCCTTCTATGAAATCCTTTTTAACACTTGCATGATATATTTCCTATGCTATTTATCCTTTTTGTATTCTCCTTAATGGATTATGATTTTTGAGATCTATTTTGGAAACAAGTAATGCATGGTGGCCACTAACATAAAGCTCACTTTGAGAGCTTTCCATTGAGATCTTGTGTTCCAACTTTGGTTATCTTATTTGAAATTTTTGTTCACATGGAAATATTTATGTCACCACCATTCTGTGAATGAATAGTGAATAGTGACCCAAATTTGAATAGAGATCCCATGTGATTGGGCCACATGGCATGATCCTATTTCCTTTACTTAATTGGTTCTAATAGTCCCTGCAACCTTTTTAAATTCCTTATGGACTCGTAGGAGCATTAAAGTTAGTTTAAAATATTCAATTATTTTGGCCAAAGTTATGGTCCTTAATTTATATCCATGATCACCTTGTAATTATGAAATGCATCATAATCCTAAACTCTTAGACTCGCGTAATAGTCTTTGAATGTTGTTGCCCATCAACACATCATACTATGGACTCCATGAATTTTTATGGTCTATGAACATGAAGCTAAATTTTATGTCTTATAGATCATCATCTGTGAAATGTAAACACCCCATGATGCTACCATGTGTACTCTAAAGATGTCCCATTCACACAATCTTAAATTTGACCTCCACTAGACTATAACCTATAAAATTCATATTGACTTTGACCAATCTCCAAAAATAATGAAATTATTCTCATGTGGACCCATGTAATAATTCTAAGGGTATCATGGACCCATTGGAATTTGTAATCCAACTTATAACTTGTTGGTCTAAAAAAAAATACTTAGGGTGATCACTTTGATACTTGGAGACTATTTAATTGAGGTTGTAATGAATACACAAGCATATAAGGGGTCTCTAAGGATCAAGGAGACTTGAAGGTAACCATCATGAAATGTGAACATAAATAATATAAAATACAACCTTTGCTAACCCTTAGGGATAAGAAACTTTGAGTTTAGAACATAACTGTGATCTCAATATGTGACCCAAAGATCTCCTAAGATTGCTACAATTTGTGAATTAAAATTTTCCCTAAGAATTTGTATTAAAACTAAAAAAATATTTACCTATTTTGGGGATGCAATATTTCCCATATACCTTGGATGCTCCTACATCAAATTTGATCACAAATATCAAGAACAATATTTATTCTTCTTGCGTCTTGTTGTTTCAAATTTAAAAAACATAGTTTATAATAATTAGAATACTGATAGATAAAAATAATCAAAATAACCTATATTACATTAAGTTTTTAGGATACCAGTAATGTTTATAATATGTAACATGAATGATATTAGTTATTATATATTTTTTCACGTAACATATTATGTTATCGATGTCATTCATTTGACTATGGGGTGTTCAAGTTGTTAGATAGATGGGTTTAAGCATGTAAAGTTTTACAACATGTTATCTTGTCTTGATCACTGGTTGAATATTTACAGTTATAGAAAGATTTTATTACATTTGATTTTATTGGTTTACTACATTCTATTTTAGTGTTTTATGAAATTTGGTTGTGTGTAACTAGGTGGATAAAATGATGCTAAGTTTAAGTATACCAACATATTCCTCAACACATACATCATTATTCCAACAACATACAACTTGAAATAAAATTAGGAGCTTATATAAAAATGTGTGTTGTAATAATTGGATGTATACCTATTTCATAATTATTTCTTAGAGTTTTTTAAGTGTATGATTGAATAATTGATATTTTAGGCAACTTATTTTCAACAACATTGCTCTTTGCTTTGGAAACATAATCTATGTAACAACATATGATCTAGATTCAAAATATACATTAACCTTCTTTCATGAATTATTGTTGGGTAAGTTATCTATATTTGTATATTAATTCATAGTTTCCACTAATTGACAAATCTCTCCTTTTTTATTTCTAATTCTTTTGCTTTATCCTCCAACTTTTTAGTTCAGATTTTTTGGTATTATAAAATAAAGCTTAAATAAATATAATATTTATTTATTGTTGAAGGGATATTTATTATGATTTATGAGTCCAAAAGTATGGTCCATCTCATAAACACAGAGATAATATTTTTTCATAAATTGGAAAATCTAAATATATAAATTTTTACCACTCCAAGTATGAAATCATGCACCTTATATTCCAAAAGGCCTTTGCTTATAGTTTATTTTGATAATCATCACTAATAATATCTATGAGACTTTATCCATTGCTTTGTGATAAGCAATATTCCAAAGTTTTTTACCTTTATAAGAATTAACTTTATAAGTTCACATGTTTAGACAATACAAAAATCAAAACCATGCCTAGGAAAATAAAATGAAATAACACAACTTACAATTCCATGTGTAAAACATATACCAAAAAGGAACTAGAGGTATATATGGAGCGACCAAATAAATCCTTTGTAAAGAATGTATAAGAGATATAGCTTTTTTATACTGATACCCTTGGCACAATCTTGAGTTGATTATGAATAGATAAAAAATAAAATATGAAAACCTATAAGGTTCCCAAACCTCACTGTTTAGAATTTTTCATGTAGGATGTAGGTGAAATGCTCCATCACTAAGTCTCCAAGAGTCTAAATAGTTAACTTTGGAAGGATTTTCTATTCATAGAGAAAATGGAAGGGTTGAAGAGGACTTAGAATATTTATTTTCATAATATGAAAAAAATACAATGCTAATTTATTAAAAAACCTTTGAGTTCTTAAAAAATATTTGCTTGTAATTTTAAGTTTAATTTAAAATCTAGAATATAGTAACTATAAATTTCAAATGATCATGGTAGAGATGGTGATGGTGATGCATAGGATGGTAATAAATTTGACAAGACCTCAAATGTTGAGCATCTTTTCATGTTAGCAAAGGGTATATCTAGGTCTATAACCCTTATAGATAAAGACCTATATTATTCTCTTAGGGCCAGGAGGAATATTTTTCCAATCCTCAATGAAAATATCTCCTGGGTTGCTAAGCTAAAAGACAAGATTGGAGAATATAAAGAGATCCATTTGAACCAAGAGATTAAAATTTACAAGGTAGGTGAAGGATACCATATATCCATACCGGATACTCTCAAAGATCATTGTAATGCATGTATTTCCAATGCCTTATTTGAAAAATTCTTTGGAGCTCATCGAAACATTAACACTTTTAGGATCTGGGCTTCAAAGAGATAGAAAATTAAAGGGGACATTATAATTTACTTAATGAGCAATTATTTATTTCTAATGTAATGCAATAATGATGATGAATGTGTAAATATTCTTGTTGAAGGGCTTTGGTTCTTGGGTAAGTTTGGCCTCTTTTTGAAAAAATGGAAAACAGGGTTCGACCTAGAACAAGAAAGAATAAATATCATGCCCATATGGGTCCACCTCCCAGGTTTCCCCCTATAGTTCTAATATCAAGAAATTTTCATCAACATAGCCAAAATGATGGGCTATTTGATTTATTTTTACTCCATGAAAAATAAAACCCTTTTGGTTCATGTAAGATTCTACGTCAATGCTTTTATGGATCAAGACCTACCTACATCCATTGTATTGGATTCCTTAAGTGGGGAATGGATCCAAAATATTGAATATGAAAACTATGCTTTAAAATATGGCTATTTTGGGAAACTTGGCCACCATACCAAGGAATGTCCAAATTTTATCAAGAAAGGCAATACCATTATTTTTAGAAAGGACAAACAACACTAGATGAGAAAACATGATGATCCCCAACCATTTGTAGTGACTCAACTCTCCCTTGTTCCTCAAAACATGGGATTAAATAAACATACTCTAAAGGTGGATATAAATCACTCAAAATAGATACAATTAGAAAAGACACATTTGAAATCACTAGTCAAAGCTATGAAAAAGACAAGGTCCTTCTGCATTTATCTGAGTTTAGTATTTTTCAACCCATTCCATCCTATTTAGACACTCAACACTTGTGTATCATCAAAAATAAAATTTAAAGCCTCTAATACTATGAGGAAGAAGATGGTGAGAAGAACAAAGATCCCCTTATGAGATCCATGGCTCTTGTAATACAAGAAGAAGGCTGCTCCATCCAATAGAATGTAGTTAATCAATTACATTATACCACTCTTTAGAGGCTACATCAATATTTATCATCCTTGGTTAATATAATGGATAAGGATAAAGAACTATTCACCCCTCAGTTATAAAATAACAATATACATCTCTTAAACATTGGAAGTTCTACAAAAAGGGGTAGGTCGAACAAAGTAGTAACAAGGAAAAAGCAAGAAGACCAAGATACAATAGATGATCACCAATCTATAATACAAGAAATATTCAATAGACCCATCACAAGATCTTATGAAAATAATTAGTTATAATATAAGAGACATGAACCACTGAAATAGACATCAAATGTTTAGGGATCTTTAGAAATATAAACTCCCTTCCATTATTGTAATTCAATAAAGAAAAATGCAAGAAAATAGTTTAAATGAAATCCAAAAAAAAAATTGGATTGGCACCAAGATGGCTTTGGTTAGTTCAATAGGATATTTTGGGGGCATAAAAAATTTCTAGGATGAAAGAATTCTTATCGAAGATGTGATCTTTAAAAGCCCCATCATCTCATGATCCTCTTCACTAATAGAAATTCAAATAATAATTGAATCCTTTCAAACATCTACACTATGAAAAATCCTTCCTCTCAAAAAAAAAATGGTTCTATCTTGCTACTTTCAGACCAACTTGTAAGGATACTCACTAGATCATCATTGGTGAATTCAACACCCCTCTTTTCCCTAGTGAAAAGAAAGGGGGGTCCTAGATTTTTATTAACAGTATAAAGGATATATTACACTTCATCTCGAGTAAAAATTTCTTAGACACACATTTACAAGGTATTCCATTTACTTGGACCAATAGTTGCCTAGGGGAGAACTTGATATAAGTCTATCTAGACTAAGCTCTTATTGACTCTAGCTAGCTAATGTCCTAAGAGTTCCACCTCTCTTCCCTTCCTTGCATTGGCTCTAGTCATAATCTTATTGCTCTGACCTTGGAGAACAATCTAAAATAGGGAAAACCCCCCTTTAGATTCAAACATATATGGCTCTCTTATCCATATCTCAAGGATATGATCCAATATTGGTGGGATATTGACACTCAAGGTACCACCATGTATAAGCTAGCTCAAAAGATCAAAACTATAAAAAAAAAACTATAAGATTTGGAATCATAATGTTTTTGGAAACATCTTCCATCAAAAGGAGAAATTTGAAACTGATCTTAATGACATAGAACAATAAATAGAAAGCATTGGGATGGCTGAAGAACTCTATTTAAAATAAAAAACTCTCCTAAGTGATTATCATAACATTGTAGCATGTGAAGAAGCCTTTTGGCACAAAAAATCTAGAGTGATCTAGCTCAATGAAGGAGATCATAAAACATAATATTTCCACCTTTCCACCTTAAAGCATAGAGTCATAAAAAAATTCAAAAAATTACTTGTGAAGATGGAGCAGTCCACCTAGTGTTATGTTGTGGATCCTATTTCTAAATTACAATGTATTTCAAATACTGTACATTTAAATTGTACTATATACTCTTTATGTATTCTCGTTGATTTAGGGGCGATAGCCCCCAAAACATTTTATAGACCCCCATTAATGGGGAACCATTTTGGGTTGAGTTTGCCCATGGTTTTGGTACCCATTGTTTTGTAACCACTATTTTGATGTATTATGTATAGATAGATATTCAATAGGTAATACATCATGAGAACAAGGGTTTGATAAAGAATAATAGAGTGTGTGAATTTAGGAGGTTTTGTTGAGCATAAATCCAAATAATATTTTATGTATTATAATTGGGAGAAGAATGATCTGAGAGTGGATTTTACTCTTTTGGCTTATAATATAATCTGAGCAAGTGTTTCTTGGTGGATGCATCCTGAATTGGGTAAACCACGCTAAATATGGGTTTCTTGTTGTGTATTTTTATTTATATTATTTATGTATCTCTGTTCATACCTCTTATTATTATGATTATGTGAAATTATTTCCACATTAATTTTTGATTTATTCCTAACAACTGGTATCAGAGCTTTAGGTTGTATTTACTGAAGTGTTGAATCGCAGGAAGGGTTATTAGCTTAAGTGGGAGCTATGGCTAATAAAAATAGATCAAAGGTTGAAAATTTAAATGGATATAACTTTGGTCTATGGAAGATGCAAATGGAGGATTACCTCTATCAAAAGGACCTCCATGCTCTATTGGGAGGAAAAGTAAAACAACTAGTGAGTATGATAGAGAGGCTTGGGAGTTGCTTGCTAGGAAAGCACTTGGGGCTATTAGGTTATGCCTTGCATCTTCAATAACATTTAATAATCATAGGAGAAGACCACAAAAGGTCTCATGAATACATTAGGGAAGTTATATGAAAAACCCTTTGCTTCTAATAAAATATTTGTAATGAAAAAGTTATTTAATATGAAGATGTCTAAAAATGGTTTAGTTTCTAATCATATGAATGAATTTAATACGATTATGAGTATATTAAACTCTATAAAAAATGATTTTTATGATGAATTTAGGGATTTACTACTTTGTGTTCCTTATCAGAGAGTTAAAATAGCTTGGTAATCGCTATGAGCAACTTGTTCTATAATAATGCCAAGTTGAAGTTTGAGGATGTCATAGGAGTAATCCTTAGTGAGGAAATGTGACAAAAAAGATCTAGGGAGACTTATACTTTAGGTGATGCTTTGGTAGTAGAGAGTAGAGGCAGATAAAAATTTAGAGGAAAAGGAAATCATGAAAATTCAAATGGTTTAGGAAGGTCAAAATCAAAGGGTAAGATGGTATGCTAGAACTTTGGAAAGACTAGGCATGTGAAGAAGGATTGCTGGTCTCTTTATAAAAAGAAAAAAAATTAGGAAGACACCAAGGAGGTGAATGTGGTGACAGGTAATGTTTGCCAGGATACATTAATTCTCTCCATTGACAATATTGTTGAGTCTTGGGTATTAGATTTAGGGGCTTCTTTTCATGCTACACCATATAGGCATTATTTTATTGACTATGTTCAAGGGGATTTTGGATATATTTATCTTGGTGATAATGAGCCTTGTAGCATAGTAGGAAAAGGAAGTGTTTAGATCAAGATTAAAAATAAGAGCACTTATCTATTAAAAGATGTTAGGCATGTGCCTAAGTTGAGATAGAATTTGACATCCGTAGGATAGCTAGGCAGTGAAAGATGTATGGTGACATTTACTATAGATTCTTGGATGGTGACCAAGGGTGACCTTGTGGTATTAAGAGGTAAGAAGGTAGGTACTCTATATTTATCAAGCAGTGCTAACTATTGTAATTTAGTTTCTACAGATGCATATGTAACTTTATGGAACAATAGGCTCGGCCACATGAGCCAAAAGGGTATGCAAATTTTGAAGGATCAGTTATCCAGATTGAAAGAGTATGATTTATATTTATGTAAAGACTGTGTGTACAAAAAATATAAAAGGGTAAATTTTCTCAAGGTTAGACCTATGAAGAAGGAGAATAAGTTGGAACTAGTTCATTTAGATGTATGGGGACTGCCTCAGGTATCTTTTATTAGTGGGTCATCTTATTATGTCACTTTTATTGATGATACAAATAGGAAAGTTTGGGTGTATGGCATTAGGAGAAAATATGATGTGTTTGATACATTTAATTTATGGAAAGCCTTGGTTGAGAATAAAACAAGTCTCAAGTTAAAATGTCTCAGGTCAGATAATGGTGGGGAATATTGTAGTAATGAATTTTTTGATTATTGGTCAAGGAATGGAATTCATATATAGAGTATGGTTATAAGAAATTCAAAACAAAATGGAGTGTCAAAAAGGATGAACATGAATATCATAGAGCATGCTAAGAGTATGAGGTTGCATGCAATATTGCCTCTTCAATTTTGGGCAAAAGCAATAAACATGATTGTATATTTGATAAATAGAGCACCTTCATATTTTTTGGATGGAGGCATACCTGAGGAATCTTAGTCTAGTAAGAAGGGTTATTATTCATTTATTATAATATTTGGATGTGAATCCTTTATTAATATTGATAAGGATGATAGGACCAAGTTAGAGGCTAAGTCTAAAAAATGCACCTTTATTAGTTATGGTGAGGATGACTTTGGTTTTTGAATTTGGAGTCTCAAAGATAAAAAAATATTTCATTTTAGGGATGTTGTCTTTAATGAAAAATTTATGTATAAACAGTAGTTTTAAGATCAAAAATAGGATTTTATAAAAGATTACACAGTGTTAGAAGACATTGCAGATGATAAAGTGTCCAAGCAGCTAGTTCAAAAACCTACTCCACTTGAACCCCAAACTCCTATGGTGAGAAGGTCTTCTAGGGTAATAAGGGAACCTAAATATTTTTATCCATCTCTTAATTATTTATTACTCACTGACAATGGAGAGCCAATTTTTTTTTAAGAAGCAATGCAATTATATGTCAGGAAAAAGTGGGAGCAAGTAATGGATGAGGAGTATTAGTCTCTCATGGAAAATTAGACTTGGGATTTGGTAAACCCACCTAAAGGTAAGAGATTATTGCAAAACAAGTAGGTGTATAGAATTAAAAAAGATTATGGAGGAAAGAAAAGGTACAAGGCCCAGTTGGTGGTAAAGGGGTTTTCATAGAAGAAGGGAATTGATTTCGAAGAGATTTTTTCCCCAGTGGTAAAGATGACTTCTATTAGGACTATTTTTGGGATAGTGGTAGCAAAAGAATTGAACTTAGAGTAGCTAAATGTGAATACTATGTTCCTTCATGGTGATTTAGAGGAGGACTTATATATGGAGTATCCATAGGGATATGAGGTCATTAAGAAGATGAACATGGTGTGCAAACTGAAGAAGATCTTGTATGGCCTAAAATAAGCTCCATGATAGTGGTACAAGAAATTTGATAGTTTTATGATGGAGCAAGGATACTCCAGGGGTCATTCAAACCATTACATATATATCAAGAAGTTTGATGATGGTGATTACATTATCCTATGTCTGTATGTGGATGACATGTTGGTTGTAGGTAAGAACATGTAGGAAATAAAGGTACTCAAGGAAAAATTTAGTAATTCCTTTCCTATGAAAGATTTGGGAGCAATAAAAAAAATCCTTGGTATGAGAATAACTCAGGATAGGAAGGAAAAAAAGGTAAATTTATCTCAAGAAGAATATATTAATAAGGTCTTGGAGAGGTTTAGTATGTAATATGCTAAACTAGTTGGTACTCCTTTGGCCAGCCATTTCAAGTTATCAAAAGTGTAGTATCCCAATATAGAGGAGGAGAGAATATAGATGTCACAAGTACCTTAATCATTAGTATTTGGTAGATTTATGTATGTCATGGTGTGCACTAGACCAGTGTAGACACCGAAATCGTGTCGACTCCCCTGGTCACTCCTCGTCTTATTCTTCTTCGCCTATTTAACCCTTGACGATCACTTGTTCTACCAACCTTGAACCTGGCAGCATGTAACAATGAGCAGAGAACTAAAAGCTAGACTCTGTCCTCATTATGCATCTGCCGATGACGGTCTTTACCTGGCTGATGTCGCCGACGTCAGTCACTTATCGGCCGACGTCGGCAATCCTGCTGACGTCGGTCGCCATCCCGTTATCCATTATCAGTTACCATTCGGTTCCCGATCGGTTTTTCGAAACGGTTATCGAACCGTCTCTCAAAACCGTCCCCACGCCTTCATCTCCCCTCCCCGATCAGTCAATCAGACTCCCATTTTCCGACATCTACAGGCTCTCCAGCGTTCGAACTCCAGCATCCATAAACTCCAGCATCCACCAACTCCAGCGTTCGTTCTTCCAGCACTGCACAAGAACTTCGACTATGGCTTTCATCACGGCTTCTCACAGGTAAGTATCTTCTGTGTTTATTTTCATTTTTTTTATTCTTGATTATTTATCCCCTATTTCTGCCATCCTAAAGCTTCAAACCCCCAGACTCGACCAAAAACCCCGTCCCGACTCTGTCTAAAATCTTGTCCCGACCCTGTCAAGACCTTCTGCAAACCTTGCCCAGACCTCGTCCCGAAGCTTCAAACCCCATCCCGACTCGACCAAAAATCCCTTGTCCCAACCCTGTCAAGACCTTCTGCAACTCGCCCAGACTCTGTCCAGAACCTGCCCCGACCGATGCCGATCACTGCCCCAACCGACGACGGTACTTCAACTGACGTCGGCACCTTCCCAGACCGACGCCGGCACCACAGAGACCGACACCGGCGACTGTGCAGAACAGTGCCGCTTATCAGGTACGCATTTTTATTTTCTGTCATTTATTTCTGTCATTTTAATCTACTTTCGTCCAATATTATGCTTTTTATCAGTGGGTTGATATCCTTCTAGGGAGTCTTCGTACTTCCGGGATCGAGCGTTCGCCTGACAACCCACCATATCTTTGACTAACATCTTTCCATGTTTTAGTCTCTTTTTCACAGGTGTCATTCCTCCATAGCCAAAGAGGAGAATCTTCCAACATCTGATTTCGGTGCGCTCAACTTTATCAGGTACTTCTAGCCTTAACCTTTTATTTCAGTTTCTTATTTCTTCTTTGAATGTAGAAAGCAATTTTGCATAGAAACATTCTGGCACGCCCGGTGGGACCCTAGGTCCTCCTTGGGTTCTTTCTTTCTTTCGTTCATTTAGGCGCATTAGGTTTCTTCCTTTTCGCCTCCTTTCGTCTCTTCTTAAACGACATCATAAGCAAAACTAAAACGAACATTTCTTTCTTGCACTTTTAGACTAGCTAAACTCATATTCTTCGACTCTTTCTCCATTCGTCTTCATACGAACAAACATTTCGACTTGGACATTAAAACACTTTGCATTCATTTCTGTTTGCCTGCATCTCTTAGACCACACATAGTAATTAAACCGCATATTGAATTAATCTAGATCACTTCATGTTACACGACCAAACCACCTGCACAAAACAAACATTTTAACTTACCTAAGACAAGGCCTAACTGGGATTTCATCCCCCAGCGGATACCTTACCCGTCCCGGTGACCCTACTTGGATTTCATCACCAAGGGGGAAGCCCACTCCGTTCTCTGGCAGAGTATAATCTCTAGGCGAGGTATATCTTGGCTAAGCAAAACCAGCTAACCACTGGAATCGTGAAGTGAGGGGAGCTTGCTCCTTAGCACCAGGCCATGTACCAGACCCTAACACAGACTTCTTGAGCACCATAACAAAACCCGAAACCTTCCATAGACTTCTTCTAGGACCCGACTCACAAAGCCAACCTTCCCCAAACACATATTCTAAGGCATAAGCCACTATAATCCTAAAAAATTTTACTTCTAGAATTTTAGGATCTGCTTGTGTCTTCATCTTTTTAGTTCTTATCTGCTTGTTTGAGCGTGTAAGGACGTTCTCTCTTGCCTTTTATGGTTTTGACACACAGTCAAACCAAGGCCCTTTTTGACCACTCTGGCCATCAACTGCTTTCGTCTACCCCATCTCTAAACCGTCCTATCATGGAGTTCCACTCGGAGACTGAAAGAACTCCTACAGGACCGACCCTGACCCCGACTCAACTTCCCATCATCCCTGAAGGGGACCAAGATTTTAAAAAATTCTTGGACCTCAATACCGCAGCCCTCCAAAACTATCTCGCGAGAAATCCAACGCGAGACCTTTCGGGTGACATGGCGACGACATCGACACCATTCGTCACCCAACCCTTTTTGACTCAGCCTTTGGCCTCAACCGTTAACTCAACCATGGCCAATACGGAAAGTTTGGCCTCTTCGTCTATTTTTAGACCGACCTCCATCGGGGTTTCGTTACCCCCTCAATCATCTACAAATCAACCAAGTTCTACATCGTATCAGAACTTGATTGCCTCGACCCCTTTCACTCTTGCACCCACAAATGTAGGAGTGCCAACCTATCCCTATACCAGTGCCGCTATTCAATCACCTTTGGCGGTGCCTAGTCAACTTATACCTTCGACCTTCATGATGCAACCACCCTTAACCTCTACTTCTGCCCCTGCGACTAGTCATCCGTACGTTGCATCCTTACTGGTACAACCGACTACGTCGTATACCTCCTCTAGCCTCTTTCAAGCACCTTACAACCTTAGGGGCGCTCCGTCCACCAATCCGTCAGCAGACGTCATCAAGATGCTGATGGATAAAATGTCCAGTCTCGAAGCTTCTATCTCCGGTTCAAATAATATCTCTTCATATGACTAGATTTATAATGAGCCCATTCATCCTTCTGTCCCTATCTGACCATACCCCAACCATTGGGAGCTTCCTAAATTTACTCGCTTTCAGAGTAAGGAAGACCCCCAACAACATCTACAGGCATTCATACATGCCTGCTACCTTATTGCCCACGACGATGCATTACTTTTACGCACGTTTCCTATGTCTCTTTCTGGCCCTGCCCTTGACTGGTATAGCTCCCTTGCCAGACATTCTATCTTTTCCTTCATTCAACTCACTCAATTATTCATTGACCATTTCTCAATCAATATCACTAAACAAGTCTCGATCACAGACCTTTACTCCATTAGGCAATTTGACGACGAATCAGTAGTTGATTTTGTCGCCCATTGGAGAGACTTGATTAACCAGCTCTCTTTCCCCTTGCCTCAACCCGAGCTCATTGAGCTCTTTTCTCGAGCATGTGTCAGTCACATCTCATCCACCTTGCGGGTTCAAACATTCCACACTTTCGATGAGGCCTTCACCATGGCCCGAAAGCTTGAACTCCGCGCTATTGAAGAAGATAAGGTCAAATTGTGTAACACTAACACAAGAACCAATGACCATTCTTCTTCCAGACCTTCTTCTGCCCACTCTCAATCTAAGGGGTCGGCGAACACTATCATCTTTAGACCATCATCTTCAACAATAACCAACCGACCAGCATCTTCAACATTAGACTACATCAATAAACATTTTCAACGTCAATCCATACAGCGTCAATTCACTCCAATTGGAGAGTCATATGCCTCTGTCTTGGATAAACTCGTCAAGTAGGGGGTCCTCAATCTCCCTTCAATCCGACCACATCAATTCGACTCCTCAACACCTATCCCTGCATGGTACAGGGAGAATCACTTTTGTAACTATCACCGTGTCAAAGGCCATGATACGGATCACTGTCAAACTTTTAAAAACCTCGTCCAGAACATGCTAGACAAGGGCGATCTTATCTTGGATAAACCGAATGCACCGCCCAACCAAAACCTCGACATCTTCAAACAACCTTTTCCTAATCACCAGCCTACTCAAAACAACATCTAAACCATGATCAATGACCCTCAAGACCATATACACACCGTCAACACTATTTTACCTCTTGTCCCTGACCAACCTTCTTCACAGGATGAAGAACCCTCTTCTCCTATTAGTCCTCCATCTATTTCTCCTATATTGGAGGATGCCTTGACAACACCTACACCATTAGCCCTACCTTCATCCAATGACCATACCTTGCGTACTCCTCAAGCACAAGCAGAAGGCATGATCATCCCTACCCTCTGCCCACTTGAGGAGCCACCCTCTCCTATTTCTTCTCCACCAAGAGAAGACCCTATCTCTTCGCCCATTTCGATTGAGGAAGACCTAGTCACGGTTTCCTCTTGCCCTTTGCCTGAGATTGTTACATCTCACTCACCTCCGTCCACATCTAAACCCAAACCCGTATCTAACCTTGCCTCGCATAATAGTGGCCCTCGACTCAAACTAACGAAGACCATTAGACCACACCGGAGGACTCCTCCCCCACCTTCGTCATTACCGTCAATCCTAGGCCCACATCCATCCACTTTAATAGGAGTACTACCTACTCCCATCCTTCACAGAGGCATGTCGCCTCCATTACTCTATCAACCTGTCAAACATATATCTTCTCTAAATCATCAACCAACGTCTCTTACACCTCTCAAACCAACGTCATCAACCCTCACTGCAATAAAATATCCAGACCCGTTAGCAGGTTCTTATACCTTGCTGTTACGGCACTTGTTGCAGTCATCTCGCCTCAACCTTCCGCCTCTCAAACCATATCATTCTCTCAGACCTAAACCACCTTGGTTCGACGACACTCGTATTTGTGCGTATCATCGCACACCTGGACACGACACGGAGCATTGTTGTGCCCTCAAGGTCACCATTCGCCAATGTCTGGGGAATGACACCTCTCTTCTTGACCACGTTATCAAGCCTTCAACACCGCCCCTCTCATCAACTCTCGGATCAAGACCCTCTTGGTTCGACAACTCTAAATACTGTCACTATCATCATACTCCGGGACATGACACTGAGCGTTGTTGCGCTCTTAAAGCTGTCATTCATCACCAACGGAGAAAGGATTCCCTTCTCATCAAGGATCCTCTAGACCATCCCTCCTACAAATCATCAACACCAACTCATACCTCTCCAACCTCATCACCTAAATCGGGATCTCCACGCCAGGTTTTGGTTCCTTTGTCGCCTTTAACCCCCTTATTCGACATCAACACAGTCCATCTGACCACTAAACCTCAATTGACCTTAACCAATCCGTCAAACATTCTCCCTAGCCGCTGGGGGAATTCAACCTTCATCCAAACCTCGACCAATTTTTCAACATAGTCTCGACCACATATCAATCACTCTTTCAACTTAACCTCAACTAGACTAGCAACCAAACATTTAACCCGACCTCAACCAAACATTCGACCCAACCAATCAACCCCTGACCAACCATTGACCAACCATCAAATGACCTGACCTCAACCAAACATTCGACCCAATCAATCAACCCTTGACCAACCATTGACCAACCATCAAATGACCAAATCTCAACCAAACATTGACCAACCTTTTTATCCACACATTCAACCAGTCTCGATCAATCAACGACCATATCAGTCAACTTCACGACCACTCATTAATCAACACGTGACCAATATGGAGCGAAGTAAACGAGGCAAGTTTGCTCCTAATTGGCTTGGACCTCTTATTATCATGCACAAGTATGGATCAGGGACTTATCGTCTGTCTTCCCTTGATGGACGCCCAGAACCTGAGCCTCTTAATGCGTTGCATCTGCGACCGTTCTACTGCTAGTCGAGTATTCATCTACTTGACACTTAACTTGAGCTCGTCCCTTGAGCAATCCCCATCCTCTTAGTCCTACTTCCTTTCAACCCTCTTCCTCTTAACAATTCCTATAACCCTTTTATGCGGTATGGATGCTTTGTCCTCATAAAAGGGAGTCCTTGACCTTCTATAATCTTGTCCATGACTCACATTTCTGTCAAAACAAATCAAGATGTCATAATATCCATGGTCACTATATCTATATCAAAATCAAAAAGCAGACTACTCCCTCGAAGGACAGCTGTACTATCATTGCTGTAATTAATAGACTGATCCCTCGAAGGACAGCTATTCAAAAGCCCTTTTATTAAACAAAAATCTAGACCACTCCCTTGAAGGATGGCTATGACTAAATCTGGCAATAAACAGCATTATTTTAGAAGCTTCCCGCATTGATCAGCTTCACAACCTGACCACCAAACAAACGACATCTCTATGCAAGCTTCCCGCATTGATCAGTCTGCGCCAAAAAAAAAAAAAAAAAAAAAAAAAAAAAAAAATTGAACGAGTCATGGACTTGGCTTGTAGTTGTCTCAGGATCTCCTATAAAAAGGGGCATCATTATTTTTGCTCTTAAAACGGATTACCCTTCTTCCTCCTCCTATCACCCGCTCAAGGGACTTCGAGCTCACTTTAATGTCCAAGTGATTCGATTACCGCTCTAACATAACCACGGTCAACGACGTCACGCATGAATGGGGCTCTTGGTTCTCATAACCCCTATCTATGCTATCTTTTTGGTCCTTGTCAATGAAAGAGCAATATGCTTTTCACTTTTTCTACACTTTGGTCACATTCACCCTCATCACTTGTCACTCGACTCAACTCAACTCTCAACTCAAACCATCAACCTGACCTAGCCTATTCACCCTAGTTTCTATGGATACCAATACACATGGAAACTATCGACCCGCCACAATTTATGTTCAGCATAAACCAATACTTGCTGAAGCATAAATAGACCTCAATTCATTTTTAGCATACATCCATCACGAATATGGAATATTGCTAGGGATGAAAAACCCCTCAACCAATGTTACAGAATACACCATTTGGAAAAGGCTGCAACATTTTTTTTTTCCTCATCATTTCATCCAATCCTCGACCAATCTATCAACCATTTTAACCACCTGTCTACCACTCGGACGCTTTGTCTGAACTACATTGGTCTGAGGCCCTATCACCAGGGCTATGTAGGCAGCACTCAGATGACACGACTGTCTTCTGGGGTTAGCTCGACCATTCTCGTTTGTTCGTCTCTCTGATGGACACACCTTCTTTCCTTCTTTTAACCATAATCTTGTCCTTGACCATGACCCATTTTATCCCTTTGACCCTCCCTCCCTTCTAGGGAGAACTACATTGGCCTGAGGCCCTATCACCAAGGCTATGTAGGCAGCACTCAGTTGACATGGGGTCTTCTGGGGTTAGCTCAGCCACATCCTTCGTCCATTCCTCCCCTCGACCATCCTTCGACCTTCGACCACTTCCAAGACAATGTTGCCTTGGTTGTTTTTGCGTGTGTGCTACCTCACGGCTGGTTAGCAGAATTGTTCGCAGACCTTTTTGAACCCTTCGCAAGTATAAGATCACGAGCCAGTTGATCCCTACTACTTGTGGCTTTTTCGTGTTTCTGGGAGCACTTCCTGAGCCTGGGATACCTGGAACACGATGACCATTTGGAGCTTCAGCTTAGATTGAGTGACCCGATCAGCAGACGACTAAATGCTGGGGCCCGGTTACTTCAATTTTGGCACTCCTCGACCCTTGACCTGTGACACTTTGGCCTGACCATCTCGTGCAGTGGTATGCATGCAATCACAACTTTTGCAGCGTTCACCCTCACCCCTTTTTCATCCACTCTTTGTCAAATCAGCACCCGATTCCCGGTTCCCTTCCCTCGACTCCTGCTTTGAGGGGGAATACCTTATCCTTAATCGAGGTAACCTATCCGCTTCCTATTTTTGTCTTGCAGTTCATTCGAATAACCAACAAGATGAAATCAACCTTATCCCTCACCTGGGGCACTCACTCCTATTTTTGTCTTGCAGTTCGTCAGAATAACCAACAAGACAAAAAGGGGCAAATGTAGACACCAAAATCGTGTCGACTCCCCTGGTCACTCCCCGTCTTATTCTTCTTCGCCTATTTAACCCTTGACGATCACTTGTTCTACCAACCTTGACCCTGGCAGCATGTAACAATGAGCAGAGAACTAAAAGCTAGACTCTGTCCTCATTGTGCATCTGCCGACGACGGTCTTTACCTGGCCGATGTCGCCGACATCGGTCACTTATCGGCCTACGTCGGCAATCCTGCCGACGTCGGTCGCCATCCCGTTATCCGTTATCAGTTACCATTCGGTTCCCGATCAATTTTTCGAAACGGTTATCGAACCGTCTCTCAAAACCGTCCCCATGCCTTCATCTCCCCTCCCCGATCAGTCAATCAGACTCCCATTTTCTGACATCTACAGGCTCTCCAGCGTTTGAACTCCAGCATCCATCAACTCCAGCATCCACCAACTCCAGCGTTCGTTCTTCCAGCACTGCACAAGAACTTCGACTATGGCTTTCATCACAGCTTCTCACAGGTAAGTATCTTCTGTGTTTATTTTCATTTTTTTTCTTCTTGATTATTTATCCCCTATTTCTGCCATCTTGAAGCTTCAAACCCCCAGACTCGACCAAAAACCCCGTCCCGACTCTGTCTAAAATCTTGTCCTGACCCTGTCAAGACCTTCTGCAAACCTTGCCCAGACCTCGTCCCGAAGCTTCAAACCCCATCCCGACTCGACCAAAAATCCCTTGTCCCGACCCTGTCAAGACCTTCTGCAACTCGCCCAGACTCTGTCCAGAACCTGCCCTGACCGACGCCGGTCACTGCCCCAACCGACGACGGTACTTCAACCGACGTCAGCACCTTCCCAGACCGACGCTGGCACCACAGAGACCGACACCGGCGACTGTGCAGAACAGTGCCACTTATCAGGTACGCATTTTTATTTTCTGTCATTTATTTCTGTCATTTTAATCTACTTTCGTCCAATATTACGCTTTTTATCAGTGGGTTGATATCCTTCTAGGGAGTCTTCGTACTTCCGGGATCGGGTGTTCACCTAACAACCCACCATATCTTTGACTAACATCTTTCCATGTTTTAGTCTCTTTTTCACAGGTGTCATTCCTCCACAGCCAAAGAGGAGAATCTTCCAACATCTGATTTCAGTGCGCTCAACTTTATCAGGTACTTCTAGCCTTAACCTTTTATTTCAGTTTCTTATTTCTTCTTTGAATGTAGAAAGCAATTTTGCATAGAAACAACCAGATATTGCCCATGTAGTGGGATCAATAAGTAGGTATATGAGTGATCTTGGTAGAGAACATTAGAAGGTAGTAAAGTGGATATTTTGATATTTAAGAGGGACCATGTGGATAATTTTAAGATATGGAGAATTAGAAACCACTTTTCATGGTTATGTAGATTTAGAGATAGCCAAAATTTTATACAGAAAGAGGAGTATAATAGGATATGTATTTACTATAGGTGACACAACAATGAGCTAGATTTCATGACTATAGAAACTTGTGGCTTTGTCAACCATAGAGCTTGAGTATGTTTTTGCCATAAAGGTAAGCAAATAAATGATTTGGGTATAATATTTTATTGAAGAATTAGGGCATAATAAGGAGGAAGGGAAGCTATATATTGATAGTCAGAGTGTTATACATCTAGTAAAGAACTCTGCTTTCCACTCAAGGATGAAGCATATATAGTTGAGGTACCATTTCATTAGGATACCTTTGGAAGAAGAGAAGTTGAAGCTAGAAAAGATTCGTACAATTTAGAATCTTACAAACATGATGACCA
This sequence comes from Torreya grandis, assembly GCA_037957365.1. Classification (NCBI taxonomy): domain Eukaryota; kingdom Viridiplantae; phylum Streptophyta; class Pinopsida; order Cupressales; family Taxaceae; genus Torreya; species Torreya grandis. Next base: position 11,530 of record JARHVA010006479.1, on the reverse strand, counting down.
AGGTGATCATAAAGAGGAAACTAAAGCTATGTTTAGTTTTTGTTGGCCTTCACAATTGTTAGTGAAGGGTTGAGAAACCTGCTAAGAGGAAATTAGTCTCCAAGTGGGAGACTATTATGTTGTAGAGCCTATTTATAAATTACAATTTATTTCAAATATTTCACACTTAAAATTTACTGTTTACTCCTTATGTACACTCTTTCTAGACCCCCTTTAATGGGGAAACATTTTAGGTTGACTTGGCCCATGGTTTTGGTACCAATTATTTTGTAAAACCACTATGTTGATGTATTATGTATAGATGGATATTCAGTAGGTAATACATCATGAAAACAAGGGTTTGAGAAGGAAGAACAAAGTGTGTGAATTTAAGTACAAATTTAGGATAGTTTATTGAGCGCATCTCTAAACAATATTTTATGCATTATAATTGGGAGAAGATTGATCTGAGAGTGGATTGTACTCTTGTGGTTTGTATTAAAATTTGAGAAAGTGTTTCTTAGTGTATGTAGCCCACATTGGGTGAACCATGCTAAATTTGGTCTTCTTGTTGTGCATTTTTATTTCTATTATTTTTACATCTCTATTAGATTAAAGAGGAAACCATGATTCTTTTCAATAATCTATTCACCACTAATAGACTTATCAATATATCCAGAGCTTAGTTCTTTCTTCAACCATCTCCCACTCTCTTTATTGATTCAGATAATACCATCATTCTTAACAAAATCTTTGAAGAAGATGTGAAAATTGAATTCTTTCTCCTTCATAAGGACAAGGCCCCTGGGCCTGATGGATTCCCAATTGATTTTTTCTATACCTTTTGGGAATTATAAAATCAGACCTGATTCAAGCTTCATCAAAATTATTTTCTATAGGCAAGATGTTAAGAGAGTTCGATGATACCTTCATTGTCTTGGTCCCTAGAATTATTGGAGCATCTGCACTCAAGGACTTTCGCCCAATTAGTCTATGTAATGTAATACACAAAAGTTTCACTAAAATCATGGTTCTTCAACTCTAGCCTCTAATGAGTAAACTCATCACTCAAAACTAGGGTAGGTTTATTAAAGAGAAAAAATACAAGATGGTATCTTAGTAGTACATGAAACTATGCATTTAATGCAATTAAGTAAGGAAGCATGCATGATCCTCAAATTAGTCATGAGAAAGGCTTTTGATAGGGTGGACTGGTTATATCTAGACATGGTTCTTGAGAAATATGGATTCCACCATCTTGTTCACCAACTCATCTTCAATTGTATTAATACCTCTATGAAATCCATCCTCATAAATGGATCTCCTACTAGTTACTTCAACAATAATAGAGGCATCAAGCAAGGGGATCTGCTATCTCCTTTTCTCTTTATCATGCTAGGCAACACTCTCTCTAAGAATATTCTTGATGCTTAGTCTAAAATATTAATCAAAGGGTTTCATTTAGCTTCTAACATGCCTCCCACTCTTCACTAATATTTTGTGGATGACACCATTTCCTTATAATCTACCTCCATTAAGGAATCAAATAATATCAAAGACATTATTCTCAAGTATGAGGAGGTTTCCATGCAAAAAATCAAATTTGAAAAAGGTACATTTTTTTCTAAATACCCTTCTATTAAGATAGACTAGAATAGCCAGAATATTGGGTTTATCTATCAAATCCTTGCCTTCATCCTATCTAATAATTCCACTCTTTACTAGAAGGATGCCCATTCACCTCTGGAACCCCTTTATAGAATGCTTCTTGAAAAAGCTTGCAATTTGAAAGGGAGTTGTGTTTTCACAAGTTGGAAAGATTGTGTTACTTATAATTATTCTTCAAAGACTTCCCATTTATATCATGTCCCTCTTCAAAATGCCCTTCATCATTGGCCAAAAAATTGATCACATTTAAAAAAAAATTCTTTGGACAGGCCCTGAAATTACTAAACATTTTCATTTGGTTGCTTGGGATAATGTTTCTCTCCCTAAGCAACATGACAACATGGGTTTAAAAAGGCTTATCCTTATGAATAAGGAAATTGCAAAAAAAATGGTTTGGAGATTCATTAAGGAATAAAATCTCTGGAAAAACATCCTCAAGGCTAAATATCTGCAACAAAGACTAACTATCTCTCTACTCTATGACAACACCTATACTTTGGGTTCCACTATTTAGAGTCTTCTCATCAAAGGAAAGGAGATCATAAAGCATGGCCATAAATGGAATCTCATAAATGGAAATACAATTTAGTTTTTAGAGGACCCCTGGATGCTTGACCTTCCTCTATTTGACCTTGAATTGTGGTTTCAAATCAAAGATCAAAATTAACTCCTTTTTGGCACCTTGGTCTCAGATAATATTTAGCTTCAGGGCAGCAAAAGAATTTGGAAACACCTTCACATCCCCAATGACATCTTAAAGCATGTTATTTTTATCTCTGATCTTAACTTCTCCTTTCTTCTCACATCTTGGATCTTCCTAAAGAAGACTCCTTGTCTTAGGTGGACACCACGTATGGCAATAGGAAATGAGATTTGGGTGTTACAAAAATATACCTCCAACTATTGCTTCTTTTCCTTGGTTAAAATTTTGGGATAAATAACTAAATCCCAAAGTGAATATCTTCATTTGGCTTTGCCTTCACAACAAGACACTCACCCTTGACAATCTTGCTAAACATGGCCTCTTCTTGGTCAACCATTATACCCTTTGTGAATATAACTTTGAAACTATTCCCCACCTCTTGCTTCATTTCCCTTTTATCCATAAGATATAGGGACTCCTTTTAAAATATGATGTCCTATGGACTCATCTAGCCACCTTGATTGACTCCTAGATTGCTTGGGACTCTCTCTTTTCCAACAAGACTCAAGAAATTATGGACCCTCTCCTTTTCGTATCTAATTTGGGTAGTTTGGAAGGAAAGGAACAACATAATATTTAGAGAATCCTCTAGTAACTTTGATAGGGTTGATCTCAAAAATTTTAGCTCCATTATTGAAAACTTCAAAGTATAAAAAAACCAAAGGATCAATATATCTCTTAGAGTGAAGAACATATAGCTAAAAACTAGCTCCCCTCTCTCTCATTCTCTGCTATAATCAATACCAAGATAGCCATTAAGAGTAGAACCAAATGGATTCCCCTTATTAAAGGATGGACTAAACTCAACTTTGATGGGGCCTATAAAGGTAACCCTAGTTTATTTGGAGGAGATGGTGTGCTTCATGATGAAAAAGGTAGTCTCCTAGATACTTATGAAGGTGGTATGGGATACCAAACTAACCATAAAGTTGAGGCTCTTGCATCTCTATATGGATTTTAGGTGGAAAAGTATCTTTGTGTTAGAAAAATCCTTATATAATGAGACTCCATTAACACCATCAACTATCTAAACAACTTAAACAAGCTTCTTGGAACATTGGTAATATAATTGAAGAGAGCCTAGCCTTATATAATGAGTTTGTTGAGGTAAAATTTTAACATACTTATCATTAATATAACCACTTAGTTTATGTATTTATTAATATATTGGTTTTGGTGGTTGAGTTCAAAATTTATACCATGGATGACTCACTCCCTAATGATTGTCTTGAAATCATTAATAAAGATAAATTTCCCCCTTCACAATGATGTTCATGCCATTCAACCTACTTCACCTATATCTAATGCTTTTGAAACATCATTATCCCAACTCTATTAACCTTCTCTCACATGTGAACCACATTAAAACTCTCTTTTTACAAAGACACTTTATAAGACTCCCTATTACTTTCACCCTTTGCTTTCCTTTCCATCGTAGTCTCCACCTTTTGTTGTTCTACCACCTCATCCTTTTCACCATGGGAGGAGAACTCAACAAAATAAAACCTATGACCTATGATCATCTAAATAAATATGAATTATTTTTTCAAATTTTAAAAATATGTGGCCTAAAAAACTTCATCTCTAACATCTATGGATATGACATGCTTCTCTCTAGCAAATTTATTGAATCCTAGGAGGACAAAGTGGTCACCATTAATAACATCACTATTGAGGTAACTAAAGGCCTCATCACTTAGGTCACTGGTCTCAAAATTTAGGGTGTTAAGTTTATAAAATTTTAAAGGAATTATATATATGAACGTGATGATTTTTTTCATGACGATGAGTTGATGCCTGAGTGCATAAGTGGTTTGATACGAAAGGATGTTCCCACTCCATTTGATAGAGTTTCTAAATAGATCATGTGATACATCACTTTGGATGGTAGGTATCACTTTCTCATCACTTACATATTCTTATTATCAATTACATTCACAATATCCCTCTTAGCCTACCTTTTTACATAATACATTCCTTGGAATCTTCCATTTTTGAGGTCAAAAAGGGAAAAAATAAGGAACCTCTCCACCATATTATCATTTTCTTGATCCATAAATTCTTCCAAGCTTCCTCCACCCCACCTCCTATTCCCACCAAAACCCCAAAACCCACACCCAAACCCATTCCCTTACTTAATATCCCTCCTAGGTCCTCAATAATCCATAGGAGTTCTACAAAATCTACCCCATCATTCCCCATTAACATTGTCAGCAATGACAATGATCAGGACTAATGTCCTCCTTCTAATCCAAACTAATTATCTCTTGTAAAAAACCTTGGACCTATTTCTAAACCAAAGAAATTGGATCCTCTTAAGAGCTCTAGACCTATATTTGATCCTTCCATCTCAACTACCAAAAAAAGGAAAGTGTCTAAATATATCTCAGTATTCCAATATTCCCAACTCCCTCCCACCTTCTCCCTTCCCCTCCCCCCTCCCTTCCAAAATATCTCCCTTTATCACTCCCTTATAATCCTTACCCCCACTTCCTCCCACCACCCCTCTACCTCTATCATGGAGGAGAACAAACTGGCTAACATTGCAAACAACTTACAAATGCTTAGACAGAGTATCCCATCTGCTCCCTCTCTTGACCCCCCTTACATCTTATTTATACACCCCTCTTTGCTTTCTCTTCCCCTCCTCCTAAATTCAAGAGAATATTGGATAATTATAAGCAAATTTCTAAGATGAGTAAGCTCAAAGATGAAATAGACCTACACAAATCCATCCTCCGTTGGTATGTGAAGGACCAAAAAAGATTCAAAGATGAACTTAACAAACTAAGCCTCAATGATGGAATATATTGTACCAAAAATGATATAATTGAAATCAGTTTTTAAGTTCACCAAATAAATGAAAATCTCCACAATATGGAATATAAAAATTCCTCCCTCAATGAGGATCTAAGAAGCTTGATTGACTATAGCAAATTTACTATGCTGAAGAGTCTGCAAAGTATAGATACTCTGAACTCCCTAGAAAAAGGAAAAGATGAAAATGTTGCATCTCATTCTAAGGACACCAAACTTAAGGGCATTGATAATATGGATACACTTAAGTTTACTCCTAGTGATATTTCTTCTCTAAAACATCTCACTCAAAAGTGGGCTAAGGACTACAAAGACTAGATGAATCCTAAAAATTAACTTATTGATTTTCTACTATTTTTATCTTATTTTTATGTTTCTTCTTTTGTTCTCTCTTTATACTAAGATTTGTCTTATCTAGGTTTCATACCTTATTATTATAGCTCTATGAGGGGTAGGGTCCCCATTTAAAAAACCCATTGACTTTTCTATTTCAGATCTGTAAGGGGTAGGGTCCCCATTTAAAAAACCCACCTTTACCAATACTAAAAACAATAAATTTATGTTAATTTAATTTCATGTCACTCTAAATTACAAATTTAGAATACAATTACTTAATTATAACATATTTTTTAATTTCATATCAATCTAAATTATAAATTTATAAACCCACCAGTTGATTTAATTCACCAAGGCTTCATCTTACTACTAATAAAATGGGGGGGATCCACAATGGTCCAAGATTGTCACTAAGGCAATCGATATCCCTAATGAGATGAAAAACACCAAAGAGAGGGAAGATCATTTTGTCAAGTCAAATTTTGAGAATGAAAAAGAGGAATATAATGCTGGGGACTCTACTGAGTAGGCACAGGAGGAGCCCAAACTAGATATGGGGAGTCTAATTTATATCCATCTGATAGCTAGTAGATGTAATGAAATTACTTGAAGAATTAAGTATAATAGCAGACATATATCCAAATATGGTTGAAATATATCCAAATATATGATAATAGATAAGCCACTTTGAGGGGCAACCTCCACAAGCTTCAATAAGAGCATAATTCACAATATGATGATAAATAATTACCCACTACCTCCTATATATAGTCTATCTAGGCCATGGTTACTCCATAGGCTGACCTACTAATCAAAAGAAAGGATAGATAAATGTAATATAACATCAAAGAGGGATAAGTAAGCCACAAGTCAGCTAATCCTATCCTCATACATATGATAGGTTAGGGGCATAACATGCCCTTCCCCTTCAAACCAATGTTGTCCTCAACGTTGAATAACTCTAGATGTTGCAAAAAATCTTCACCTTCCCAAGTTGCATCTTCACTGCTCTGGTTTTTCCACTTGATCAAATATTCACTAATCTCTCTAGTTCTCAACCTCTTAGTATGTGTTTGGAAGATCTTCTTTGGTTCCAAAATGACTCGTCCTTCTTCATCTAGTTCTGGGAGCTCTATCTAGGTAGAAACTTTCTATCCAATGACCTTCTTTAAACAAGAAACATGAAATATTGGGTGTATGTGAGATGAATGAGGTAACTCGAGCTTGTAAGCCACACTTCTAATTTTTGGTAGAACCTGATAAGGGCCATAATACTTAGGAGCAAGTTTTTTGTCCTTTTTTTGTTGCTTCAAGGACATCTACTTGTAAGGTTGTAAATGAACAAATACCCAGTCACCCACCTCAAAATTTTGCTCACTACGGTGTTGATCTACTTGTTGCTTCATCCTATTTTGTGCCAAGGCCAAATTATCTCTCAAACTAGCCAAAACCTCTTGTTGATGTTGAATGTGCTCTTCCACATCTCGAACCTTGGTGTGTACCTTTAATGAAGAAGTGATGGAAGGTGGATGGTAACCATATAGTGCTAGAAATGGAGACATTTTAGAAGAGGTATGGAAAGATGTGTTATACCACCATTCTGCAAGTGGTAGCCATATAACCCAATGTTCTTGTTTATCTGATACAAAACAACAAAGATACCCCTCTAAACATTTTTTAACCACTTCAGTTTGTCCATCAGATTGGGGGTGGTACAATGAGCTATGAGCTAACTGAGTACCCAAACAAGAAAATAGTTCAGTCTAGAAATTACTAGTGAAAATAGGATCACGATCACTTACAATTATTTTTGGGGTTCCATGTAATTTGAGAACTGCTTCCATAAAAATAGCCGCTACTGTACTTGCTAAAAATGGGTGTGAGAGAGCACAAAAATGGGCATATTTTGTAAGCATATCCACAATGACCAAAATAACATTCTTACCTTTAGAACTAGGCAACCCAGTGATGAAATCCATGGAAACCTCCTCCCACCTTTGACTAGGAATTGCTAACAGTTGTAACAAACCTGGGGTCTTAACCATTTCACCTTTATTCTATTGGCATATCAAGCATTCTTCCAAAAAGTTTTTTACATCTCCCTTGAGTCCTTCCCAAAATAATTCTTTCTTAATTCTATGATAAGTTTTCAAGAACCCTGAGTGTCCCCCAATTGGAGATGCATGTAAATCTGTAAGAATCTTATGCTTAAGCTCTAAATTTTTGCATAAGTATAACCTACCCTTATACCATAGGACATTACCTTTCCATTCAAATTTGTCAGAGGATAAATTACCTTGCTAAAGATTTTGAATCAGAACTTGTGTATCTTTGTCTTGATCCCATTCTAACCTAGCTTCATCCACCCAATCTGCTTGCAACATGGACATTGCACAAAGTAATGCTTCTATGGATGCATCCCATATAGATAGTGCATCTGCTACTACATTATATTTACCTTTCTTGTAGATTATTTCAAAATCATAACCCAACATTTTGGTTACCCATTTTTGTTGTTCCTCAGATGATAATCTTTGCTCCAAAAAGTATTTGAGACTATCATGATCTATTTTCGCCTTAAAGTGTTACCCATCAGATAAGGCCTCCATTGTTTAACTACTTGAAGAATAGCCATCATTTATTTCTCATAGACATGTTTTTGTAGAGTCTTACCTTTGAATTGACGACTTTCAAATGCAATGGGTCTTCCTTCCTGCACTAGTACTACCCCCAATCCAGATCCAGAAGCATCACATTCAACAGTGAATGTCTATGAGAAGTCTGGAGTAGCCAAAACTAGAGTGGTGCACATAGTTACTTTTAGTTTCTCAAATGCTTTGGTGGCATCATCATTCCAATGGAAAGCATCCTTCTTTAGCAATGCAGTGAGTGAATCTGCTATGCTACCATAACCTTTCACAAATCTTCTATAGTAACCTGTTAATCCAAGGAACCCTTGAAGGTTTTTGAGAGTTTTTGGCATGGGCCATTCCATTATCACTTTGATCTTATGGGGATCAACTTTGATACCTTCATGGGAAACAATGTGACTGAGGTACTCTACCTCCTGTACTCCAAAAGCACATTTAGATGGCTTTGCATAAAGTTGGTGCTTCTCCAAAACTATCAACACATGTTGTAGATGTTGCAGATGTGCTTCCCGTGTCTGACTATAAATCAATATGTCATCAAAGAAAAATAGTACAAACTTCCTTAAAAAAGGCCTTAAAATAGTGTTCATCAAGCTCTAAAAAGTAGATGGTACATTTGTAAGACCAAAGGGCATAACCAAAAACTCATAATGGCCCTCATGTGTTCTAAAAGTAGTTTTATGAACATCTTCATCCTTGATTCTAATTTGATGGTACCCCAAGCAAAGATCCAATTTTGTGAAATAATTAGCACCATGCAACTCATCAAGTAAATCATCAATTACTGGAATAGGAAACTTATCTTTGATGGTGTACTTGTTGAGTTCCCTATTATCTGGGCACATCCTCCATGTGTCATCCTTCTTCCACACCATGACCACTGGTGATGAATATGCACTTTGGCTATGCTTAATGATCCCTGCCTCCTACATCTCATGGACCATCTTTTCAATTTCACTCTTTTGTGCATATGGCTATCTATATGGTCTGGTATTTGGTGGTTGACTACCTGGAATTAGTTGAATGGCATGATCATGTTCTCTTTTTGGTGGTAGTCTTTTTGGCATGGCCCTAAAAATAGATGAGTGGTCCTCAAGAATTATCTATAGATCAGGATGTGTAGATACTTGTGTGGGTTGAACTTATATGGAGCATAATCATGCAATAATTCCCTCTACCCCATTTTTAGCATCTTGGTCATTTGATGTGAACTAATCAATTGTGGAGATTTTGCATGTAATCCACGTAGTTCAATTTTCTTGCCTTCAGAATGAAAGTGCATGAATAGTTCTTGGAAGTTCATCTTAATAGTACCTAAGGTTGTGAGCCATTGGACTCCCAAAACAATGTCTGTGTTACCCATGGGAATAGCAAACATAGGAGAGTCGAGATTGTACCCACCCATAGTAAGCTTAATACTATGACATTTGCTTGAACAATTAATTGTGCCACCATCTGCAATCATGACCTAAAATTCTGGTGATGGGTAGATGAAATAGTTCAATCGAGTGTCCAACTTATGGTTTATAAAGTTATGTGTGCTCCCTAAATCAATCAACACTACCACCTTTTGTTTCTTAAGGAAACCCACCACCTTAAGAGTTTGTGGAGTGCTAATACCTACAAGTGCATGACAAGAGATTGTAGGTTGGGAATCTTCAGGTACCTCCTCTATATCTTCCTCATCATCATTAGAGGCATCATCTGTGTCTACATCTTCATTTGGTCCCTCAATGTAGAATAACTTCTTCTCATCACATCTATGTCCTTTACTCTACTTGCTGTCACAACTGAAACATAATCCTTTTGCATGCTTCTCTTCAATTTGCTAAGGGGTTAATCTAGTAGGTGGAGGAAATGTTGGTGATGATATGCTACGATCTTTGAAGTGAGTGAATGGCTGCTTCTTGTTGGCTATGAATTTTTCCTTAGCTCTACATGCCATGATAATAGAATCAAAAATCTTAAGTGGATTAAACATGCGTACCTCATGTTGAATGTGGTCCTTGAGTCCACCCAAAAATAGGTCATTCAAGTTTGCTTTAGAAATTGTCTCCACACGTAAGGACAGGTTCTAAAAATGATGAATATAATCCTTGACAGAGCTAGTTTGTTGTAATTTTTCTAGTTGGCTAAAGTAATTCTCTATCATACTATTTCCATAGTGTAATTGTAGCTCCTCTGTAAAAATTGACTAGGTGACATTGAGAGTCATCTTTTTCTTTTGAGCACACAACCATCGATACCAAATGAATTGATCAGGTTCAAGATACAAGGATGCCATGGTAACCTTTTGTCCACCTAGAATCTGATGTAGGTAAAAAAACTCTCCAATTGGTTGATCCAATTGAGTGGATCTTTTCCATAAAATTTGCGCATATCCACCTTTGGTAATAGGTTCCTCTGTAGCCATGGAGTTAGATTTGAAGTAGACTAGTTAGGAAAACCACCCTGGTGGGTTTGTGAAATAGAGTTAGCTTGATGATTTGATTGATTAATGTTCAAATCCATCATGATATCTCCCAAACTATCTTGTATGGATTGAATATTAGATTGTATGTCTTGCACCTCACTCTGAATGCCTTATACAGTATAGTCAAGCTGGCTCACTTTATGATCTATGTCAGAAAACCTTGGTACAAAGGGTCTAGTACATCCCCCTTCTGACTCCATCCCTTCCTTGTTAGGAGTTTTACCTAGATTTTCAACACCCTTTCCTCGGCCCTGAGTTTGTGGACCTGCCATAAAAGGGTTTTACGATGTCGACCCTTATTGGCACTTGTGACCCAACTTTGACCAAGCGATTTTGGAATCATGTCTGCCTCAAATAAAAATATACAAAGAACATACCATAGACAATTTTTTCTAATATTTCCAAAAATGTAAATAACTCAGAAAAATTATTTGAATTGCGCACTATAGAGCAATTTTATGAAAAAACATAAAATAGCGATAACTTTTGTAAAACAGATCCAAATGAGATGAAATTTTAATGGAAGATTAATTTGATTTTTCCTCACCTCTAGAAAAAAAAATTCAGATAAATTCATAACCATTTTTTATATATCACAAAATTTAAAAATTTAGTGTTTCGCCCACAAGATTGCCCAAATCGCAGCTCTGATACCACTTGTAATGAAATTACCTCAAGAATTAAGTATAATAGTAGAATTATATCCAAATATTACTTAGATATATCCAAATATATGATAATAGATAAGACACTTCGAGATTGCAACCTCCACAAGCTTCAATAAGAGTAGAATTCACAATATGATGATAAATAATTACCCACTACCTCCTATATATAGTCTATCTAGGCCATGGTTACTCCATAGGCCGACCTAATAATAAAAAGAAATCATAGATAAATGTA
>JARHVA010006478.1:810000-903347 GCA_037957365.1 Torreya grandis | reverse complement strand
GACTCATTAGAAAATTAAATAACTCTAAAATGTGGTCACCTACATTATTTATCTCACAAATACATATAAACTACCTAAGTCTGAGCTATTGGGGTTTTAGAAGGGGTTTTTACACCTTTTTTTGTTAGTGACTATTCATAAATAATGGACCCTACAACCCTCAAATAATACATGTAATATTAAAGGTATAAGGTCCCCTATCTACCCCTAAGATAATTTGACCCAACTTGCCTTATACTTCATGAATCATTATTAATAATTTTTCCCTCTTGATCTTAAAAATGAGATCATTAAATCGATGGAAAGAACATATAAATGTTTTTATTTTATTTGGTTTTTTAAACCTTTGTATATAATTTTTTATTATCAAAAGGATAGAATAAGTCTTGGGGGGACTTAAGATAATACATCCTACCTAAAAATATCTCTAAGTGACCTCCATAGATCTTCCTTCCTTAAGAAATTGTGTACATCTAGCATGACCTTGATATATACACTAAACTAGATGTCGAGGATGCTCTTCCTAATTTATACAATGTTGATTTAATGTGACAAGATCATTCTCACTTCATTTTACCCACCATTTCTCATTATTACCCTTTTTAAACATTGTAAATAGTGACTAGATAGTTATAAAAAGTGTTTCAACATTGGAGAAATAATTTTAAAACACTTTGGGTGAGATGTATGGAAAATTACATGTGATGCATGTTATTATTCACATTCCATGTTGCCCAATAAATTTTATTTTTACCTTAATCATGATACTAGTTCATCACATTTGATATTATTCAAGGAAAAACACTATAACATTTCAATAGCAATATAACAAAGAAAGATAAACATTAATTTTCACAAAAATACCTTAGTCTTTGCTAATCTTGAAATATAATTTTTTCCATCTTACTATATATTTTATTTAGATCTATCAACCACCATAGGACATCATGTCACCTTGGAAATTAAACACACCAATACACTCATCATGGGTCAACATGCCTTAACCTTTGCAAATTATCCTCAAACTTTTCTAAGATACCTTAATTTATCCAAACATCTATAAATAATACCTTTATGAGGGGGATTGATGATAATACTAGGCTTTTTAATAACTCTCATAGACCTTTAAATTACCAAACACTTTATAAAACACATTTTTAAAAAAGAGCATGACCTATACATTAATACAAAACCTTTAAAAAGGCCATCAACAAAGTTAAATAAGGATTAACAATAAATTTTTGAAATGCATTAACCCATGGTGGGAAATTTTGGCTAACATCTTTGGAAACATCTTGGAATTATATGCTTTCTATGCAATTAGACCAATTGCCTAATACATCCATTAAACTATTGATTGACTCATCCCTTAAGTACATACATGGTTATACTTTGAACCTAATTGTAAATGCCTTGAAATAATAAATATAACTGATAATTCCTCCACCAACACATGAAAACATGAAATAAGGAGAAAACACATAAAAAAAGCAACAAGACAAAATAATATGATAAAAATAACTTATAAGAAGAAATACAAATAATCTACCCTTAACTAACCTAATATAACAACTTGAGACATACCTAAACAAAACCATTACCTGGTAGATAAAAGTACCTACCTTTTTTCACTAAACTCATGTGACTATCAAGCTTGATGGTAGCCATGAAAGAATAGAAGAGTGGAAACTATATGCTAGTATTGACAATCTTTTCTCCTTTAAAATCAACCTTGTACACCTCCTCTACCTTGCTTGAAGCATGAGTTAGCATAAGTGTGTGTTTATATTGATCTTAGACATTTTTAGTCTCATCTTCATGTTATGATATGAACATGGTAGGTAGTGGCTTCTCCTTGTTGGCCTTTATCTAAGGTAAGTAGCTGATAGGAAATGCTTTAGTGATGGTATACACCTCATTATTATTCACCTCATGACAAATATCTACTTTCTCATAAGTTTATGAATCAAACTAAAAGGATTAATATGATTTTGGAAACATACTTATAGAATTGGCTTCAAGAGGAAAAAACTTTTTCTCTTTGAGAGGTTGACGCCAACAAAGGTATATATGATCTTACAAAAGTTAAATTGTGTTTACAAATTGATTGAGAAGTTGACAAGTTACCTTAAAAACATCAAATAAGTAAAATTTAAATGAGGTAGCTTATTGAAAAGACAAACTTGGAGAGTTACCTTCTCTATATTTGATGGTTTTCCTGACAAATCTACCTTCGTTAGTTTGTATCAAACCATTACCTCCTTGTATAATAGTGAAACGTGCTCCTAAGACTTCAAACAAGTCCTCCAACTTAACTTCACTAGGTTATAGTTAATTTATACTTTATAATAGATTTATGGGAATTGATATAGAGGTATTCCCAATAGGTATTGAGAAGGAATTGAGGTATATACCTCCTTAATCATGTTCTTGGGATTCAAATCAATATTTAGCCAATTGCAATGAATCTTTAGGAGCTTATTATTCATAAAGGTAATTGGTGATGATGATCTCTTCATCATACACACTTTAATCACTCTAATTATAACCTTCTTGAGGCTCACTTACATCTACAACTTGGTCATCTTCAATTATCTCCAATATAATAGGTTTTTCAAGGATGGGCTACTCAAGCTCATGATTATTCTTTGGTATTTTGAGATCAATGATATTTTCATTATTCTTCTTCCATTCACCAATAAATATCTCAATTTTTGATATGATTTTTTATTCAACCTTCTCAATAAGGACTTATTTCTTCTTTTGGATGTTTTTTTGGATTGACCTCCATGAAGGGAATGTTTGAGGTTCTTGAGCAAGGATGGGTGGGGATTGTATAGGTAAAGGTTCCTCTTTATCCTTAATTTACCAATCTAAGTATTTTTCATTTTTCTTATCTAATGACTCCACTGCTTGATTCCGACTTGTAATTTTAAAGGACTTTTTTGGGATATCTTGGAGAAGGGGAAGATAATTTTTTACTAAGACTTCCTAATTCTATTCCCTCTAAGAATAAATCAAACTCTTCAATTTTGATTTATCATGTTCTTCATGGGAAACTCCAACTTGAGGAATGGGTGAAGGAATTTGGAGACTTGGAAACTCTTTTGATTTGACCTTTTGAGGAAGACTACGTGGATTTTGCATATGCATAAGATTTTCTTGATGGTATATTGTAGCCTAGGGTAGATTGGGAGAAAAATAAGGATGATGTGGAGTTAGAAAAGACACATGATACTAATGGTATTAAATTTGTTTCCTCTCATGAACCACCAACCTATCCTATGTACACTAAATTAAGCCACCTATATCCAACATGTCACTAGTTACTAGGTTTGATTCTCTCTCTTAATAAGTGCCCACTTACCCTTAACCAACTATAATGATTCCCTCATATTTTGAATGAGATTAATCTGGATAATTAGACCATACTACTTTTATCTATAAAGATCCCTAATATACCTTTAATATCTTAATAGTGTTTTTTTAAAGCTTGAGATAAATTGGATAGAAATATGACTATGTTGATTAGGGGTAGTATTGTTTTGGTAAGGTTAATTAGAGGGATGAATAGGCCACCAATAAGGTTGAGTTGGGGTGGGAAGGGGAATATAAGATTGATGTCAAGATTGGTAAGGTTGGTATGCTATTTTTTGAGGAAGAGAGGAGGGATAATACTATTGATATAAATGTTGTTCTTATTAATAATAGAGCCATAGGGAGGTGAGTACAATCATTCTAGTGTTGATAAGGAGGTGCAAAATAAGGAATCCCTCTAGATATAACCATCACACTTCATGAGGCAAATAAAAACAAGAGAAACTATTAACTATTTATTGGAGAATTGTCACTGATGTCATGGAGGTGTCTTTATGAGTGGATGAAGTGCTCTGATAGCCCAAGTAATAATGAAAAAGTGTGTAATGTGCTTATTCTAGTGTGCCTTATGTTATCTTTATTGATCTTTAGTTTTAATTGGTCAAAGATGTCTATAGATGAGTATGGTGGTTAAAGATTGTCTTATAGGTCCTTAAGATGTTATTTATGATTTGAGAGCTTGTATTCATAATTGGGATTCATATGATAGTCCATAAATTTCATATAAACACTTTGGGTCTAGTGGTAAAAAAATTGAGTAGGCAGTTTGATGATGTCACCATTACCATGTGTGAATGATTCAAGGGGAGATGGTCATATGGTTTTGATCATATTAGTCTCTAGTTATTATGCACCATTTATCAAATCATGTCTCAAAGTGTAGTCAAAGATATGAGGGTGAAAATTTGGCCTCTAATATATATTTCACTATTTTTCCATAGCCAAATTTGTAATATGGCCATAAAGAGGCAAGTAAGTAGTTTGATGATAGAATATCTCACATGTGTGGATGTTTTAGGTGAAGTTGATCATATGGTTTTATTTAGTTTTGGACCTAGTTTATTTACACAAATTTATAGTTCATGAAATGTAACACATCAAGATATATGCATGTGAAGTGTTTGGCTCCCATGAATTTTGACTTTATTTTCCCATACTTAGCCAAATTTGCAAAGTGGTAGAAAGATCTAAGTGATAATTTTAATGGTTTTGTATCTTGCACATGTGAAGGTATCAAGAAAATATGATCATATGGGTTTATTAAGTTATGAGCATAGATTATTTTCCATAAATTTCAGATCATGCACTAAAGTGTAGTAGAATTTATCCAAGAACAAAGTTGGCCTCTTAGGCATGTTTTGACATGATTGGATTTGTGATAGAATATTTTGAGAAGTCACTTTAATTTTGTTATATCTCATAAAAATGAGAGTTCTAAGAGTAATGAGTCACATGGTTGGATTCTCCTATGAGAGATCATATGATCCAAATTTGAGATCCTACATCAAAGCACAAAAGAAGCTATTAAGGATAAAAAATGGCTGATCAAGAATATTGACAAGATTGCCATAGTGATTTTTGAAATTGTTAAAGTTCAAGCAAGATCGATGGTGCACATTACTCCAAGAATCTATGATACAAAGATATGAGGATAGGTGAATGATGTTTAATGACTGAGCAAAGGTATAAGATAACTATCTAATGGTGAATGGGTGTTCATAAAGTTAATCAAATGATGAAAAATGATTATTAAAGACTTGATTGATCCATAGAGATTGATAAAGCGTTTTGAGTCAACATTTTGAGATTGCATGATATTAGGTTAAAGTGATAGATGTTTAATGTTTAAGCATTAGTGCTTGTGTATTAAAGATTGATCAATATTGATGGAGTGTATTTAATATGAATTGAGAGGTCAAAATTTTCAAGCATTGTGTCTAAAGTTTAACTATGACTATTTGCATTTGAATATTTGAGTTTACAAAGAAAATACCATTGTCTATGTTTTGGATCATATCTTTTTATAGAAGTTGAATTTTCTATTATAGTAAAAATTAAAGTGATAGAGGACTACACGATGCATATGTGTGTGTGTGTTTGTGTGTGTACGTGTGTGCATGCATGCATGCGTACGTGTTTGCGTGCGTGCGTGCGTGTGTGTGTGTGTGTGTGTGTGTGTGTGTGTGTGTGTGTGTGTGTGTGTGTGTGTGTGTGTGTGTGTGTGTGTGTGTGTGTGTGTGTGTGTGTGTGTGTGTGTGTGTGTGTGTGTGTGTGTGTGTGTGTGTGTGTGTGTGTGTGTGTGTGTTGTTTAAATATATATATAAGTATGTAGAGACAAAGATATCGAGATCCAAATTTTACTATGTTTTCATATATGTTATACAAGTGACTTGAGAAGGATATTTGAGCCCATGTAGTTCTTGGTTTGATGTTTCATGGTAAAATAGATATTGGGGAGTGTTTTATACTCCATGGGGATGCTCTATGAGTATTTTAGAGGTGTTATCAATCTATATTAAGTATTAAAAATGCTTAATAAATTGATTATATGTTTGTTAATGGTGTTATTGTATATAAATTCTTTGTTTAAGTTGCTTCAACATACATAGAGGTGAGCTAAAGTGACTATGATATTTTGAGGATGTCTTAGGGGACATAGGAAGTAAACCTATGTCTTTGTAATTTGTCATGTGTTCTTAATTTGATCAAAGATGTATAGAAAAGGTGAATAGGTCTCCATATGACCTAAAAGTGACTTAAGCCTATTATGAAAAGGGACAGTGCATAAGTATGACCCATATGAGATACCTTAAGGATGAAGGCATGTAGTGTGGATGACAAATATTATTATAGACTGGATAATTCATGTTTTCTCTATATATAATGGAACTAAATGTGTTAGGTTATAGAATTTGGAAGTGAGAGAATTATATGTGAGAGAGTTAGAGACCGAAGTTAAGTAGAAGAAAGTGAGAGTGCCAAACTATTGCTTTGATGATCATAAGAGATTAAGGACTATGTACATGACCTTTAGATCATGTTTTTGATGATAGTATCATGTACTTATAGCTTGAAGTTTGTGAAAAGAGATTATGGCATGCCTATGTGACAAGATTATTTGAGAAAAAAAGAGAGGTTGTGTAGGGGTCAGATAATCAAGAGGTCAATCATTAGGTTTTGTAAACATCAATTCTAAGGTGGAAGTGTTCATCTCAAGGAGGGTCTAAAAGACTTGATATTTCATAAGGTTATTTTATCCTTTTGAAATAAGATTTCACTAAAGACCTTTGATTATAAGGACTTGATCAAGTTTGTAGGTCAAAAGGAATTAATTGAAGGTTCTTGATCAGAAGGACTTGGTCAGTCTCATGTTTGTGATCATCCTATATGACATTAGTCTATGTGTTTACAAGATTGAGAGTGGGTTTTATTCCCCAATAGGGTTTCCCATGTAAATATTGTGTTGTGTATGTGATCTTACTTATGTTTATTATTCACTACTATGAATGATCTGTATGATTCAGAAATTCTTGTGTTGAATATCTAAAGTATTTGTTACGATTTGCAAATTTATTTAGATTATTTTCCATCATTGATTTACCCCCCTCAGTGGAATATACCTATAAAAATTGGTATCAAAGTAAGTTCTTTTGGTAAAATATTGATAGCTTGAAGGTGATCCAAGGTACAATGGCTAGTTAGAATGTGCAATGTGGTTTATCTACTAAGCAAGCAGCGATGTTTAATGGATCAAATTATGATTTTTGGAATGCCAGGATGAGGACATACATTATGTCCTTAGCATTTGATGTATGGAAATTATTTTGTGGATGGTTATGGTATTCCTATTATTCTTCCATATAGTGTTGCAAATAAGAAGTTATCTGAGAAGAACTCTAAGACAATGAATGCCATCACTTATGGTTTTATAGAAACTAAGTAATCCAAATTAATTTATTTCACATCTACTAGGGTAAATATGGGATAAATTGAATCCTATTTTTGAAGGATATTTAAAGGTTAATATTGATAAATTGAAGACTCATATAAGGCAATTTGAAGTATCAAGATGAACAAAGAAGATATTTTGGCATCCTTTCTATAGAAAGATAATGAGGTTATGAACATCATCAAACATCTTGGAAATAATATTGAAGAAACTACTATTGTTAAAAAGGTATTAAGGTTTCTATCCCCCAAGTTTGATAAAAAAATTATTTTCTATATAAGATAGTCATGATCTTACTCAGTTAAAGATGGATGAATTGCATAACACCCTTACTACCTATGAGATTAGGAATAATGATGATATACCTCCAAATAAAGAAGCACCTTTCAGGATTGAAATGTAGACAAAGAAGAAGTTTCAAGGTAAGAAATTCAATTAAGATGACATTTTTTATATAGATGAGGATAAAATAATTACTTTGATTTAAATTAAATTGAGAATAGGTTTAGGCAAATATAAAGGTAAGATACCCCTCAAATTCTTCAATTATGGTGAGATAGGAAATTTTTCTAATATGTTCCCTCATAATTGTTATCACTCTAGACTACACCCTACTTGAAGTTGTGTAAAACATAGCCTCACTCCTACTGATACAATTGTAACTTCTTAGAGTGTAGGTGACTTTGTGCTGAGAAGAATCTCTAGAGAGGGCTGGTTCACTTAAGATTTATCTATTTAATCTGATTACTATTATTTTAGGGTGAAAAGAGGAAGGGGAAAACTGAAGGGAAATCCTATTTAAAGGGGTGATGCACCTAAATAGTTTATATCCTCTTAAAGTTTTTGAAATTAATGCATGCATATAAAACAATAAAATTCTTATTTTTCCCTTAAGCATAAATATTTCAGATGAAGGTTTGAAAGGATTTTGGATTAAAAAATTTATTTTACCTCTTCAAATGACCTATAGAAGGTCATATGGAAGCAATAGGTGATGAAGGGACCTACTAAAAGGAGATATAATCTCACTTATATGATAATTAAGAATCAAATACACTCTATTCTTTTTCAAAACTCATATTAAAAAAAAAATCTTCTTTATTGATGTATGGTCCAAATTACAATTTCCTTTTTATCTCCAAGAATAATGAAAAATGGCTTGATTAAGCCAATATGTGTGTGTGTGTGTGTGTGTGTGTGTGTGTGTGTGTGTGTGTGTGTGTGTGTGTGTGTGTGTGTGTGTGTGTGTGTGTGTGTGTGTGTGTGTGTGTGTGTGTGTGTGTGTGTGTGTGTGTGCGCGCACGCGCGCACGCGCGCGCGCGCGTGTGTGTGTGTGTGTGTGTGTGTGTGTGTGTGTGTGTGTGTGTGTGTGTGTGTGTGTGTGTGTGTGTGTGTGTGTGTGTGTGTGTGTGTGTGTGTGTGTGTGTGTGTGTGTGTGTGTGTGTGTGTGTGTGTGTCTAAAACACTAATTATAGCCAATGTAGTGTTTGAAAAAGGGTAAGGGTTAGTCTTTGTTGACTAAATCCTTTTACAATGTTTAAAATAATCATTAAAATCTTTAAATTCCACCAAACATGCATGAATCTTCAAGGTTGGCATAGAAATAAGGATGGTGGGCCCATGTGGAAATTCAAATTCTCATTTACATGAAAATATATGCCAAAATATTCAAAGAGAAACTTAACTTGATTTTTTTGGAAACTAAGTGACATGTCAACCAAAGATAGGTGCATGATGATGTCAAATTGTCAACCTAGAGTCAAGACTTCTTAAGACCTAGTTAACTACCTCTTTAACCTCCTCTTACATCAAGGAGGACATTGAAAGATTAAATATGCATGAATATCATATTTAAACAGCATAAAAGTGGCATGTAATTATAAATTGAACTCCTTGATGACTAATTTCAATGCTAAAATCTAAACTAACAAGTTGATCAACAAAGCCATTTAGACTGATTAGGTTCAAAGGCTAGTTTGTGCACCTGGACACCATGAAACATGAAAAAAACCATTAATTATACTCATAAAAATATTATTCATTATAAAAAATGTAATTTTGATGAGAAAACCTTTACCATTCAGTCAACAAGGCTGACTAGGCCTATTTTGTGCAATTTTCTAGCATACTAGCCATTTTGATTGAGCTAGTAGAGACACTTATAAGATGATTAATGACCAAATTAATATGTTAGGATGAATAAAAAGTTGTAGGATTTTATATCTAATGATTATATTCCTTTGAACTACCATGTACTTCATTTTACAATTTTTCCATAGAAAATAAGGTTTTTACCCTCATCTATATAGATACATGCATTAAATTTACATTTATGGAATCCTATTTGAGTTTACTTGACATTTAAAAAGGTTTTAGGTTTATCCATTGTGATTTTATATCAATAAAATCCATTTTTTTAAAACTATTTTTATGGGGCTTATGAGGGTTTTAAAGCTAAATCTTTAAATTGATGATTCATGAGTAAAAAAATACAAATCCCAAAAAAATTACATTGACATATATCAAATTTAACCATATGACATCCCTAAAAATATTGGTCTCCCATGTACAATATATGAAAGGCTACAATGTAAATGAAATTTGCCTATGGGGAATTGACTACATTTTGGGCTGCCTATGCTCTTAGCGATTGTTCATAAATCACATCTCATCAACTGATATCAATTGTTCATTAATTATAAGTACATAGGTTTCCTTAAGACATAATAATATATTTTGGCCAAACTCCACACATGGTGAACAAAATGAGCATCTGAACAAGAATCTTGGAAGGGTGCCTAAAATTGTAAAAAGTGAAAAACTTAACTAAAATGAAAATAGTTCCAAGTTTAAAAAATATTGAAAAAATCATTATGGTACCTATACGATGCTATAAAAACACTATAAAAGTCATTTTTTTCTTGAAAAGTCAAAAAATGCCTTTTTGGCCCATGTGCCTATTTCCTTACAAAACTTGTCTGAGCATGGTTTACATAAAATTTGGATTTTTTAAACTATATATAGGTGTTATTATTATTTTAAAACATCATACCATTATTTTCAATCTTTTACTTGGGATTAGAATCTTTTGAGGCACTCCATAATGAAGCATGATCCAATGCTGATCTCAAACAAATAGGCTAAGGTCTGCACCAAAATAGAAAATATTTCCACTTGTAAAATGGACATGAAACTTGTTAATATGATCTTAAAACTCATTATTACCATTTGTTACAAATTTTGAGTCCTAACTCCACCTTTAACTCCCAAAATCTTCATATTTCCCTAAACAATGATCTTTGTACATGGACTGTCTGCATTTGTGACTGATTTTTAGTGTTTTTAAGGTTGTTTTCATGTATTTTATAGGTTTTAAGATCAAAATAATCTTTATTTATATTAATATATTCCTCAATATTTTAAAAATAACTTCTACCCCTATTTCTAGCAAGATTTTGACCTTAGGACAAGGCAAAAAAGGCTTCAACATTGGTTGTGTTGTGGTGTTCTTGGTGAAAATTGATCATATTTGAATAATATTTTGATGAAAATCCATATAAATATGTGTTTTAAAACCATTTAGATAAAATAAGATATCTCCACACATTTTCTTAATGGTAATTAATGTAAAATCAAACCTTTTAGGCCTTTAACTAGGCTCAGTCCATGTAATGACTATAAGGCTTGACTGTATAGGTGCTTAAAAAACTCATCATGATGTCCTTATCTTATGTAAATTTTTTATCATTCATAACTCATTCATAAATAAGATACATATCACCACTATAGTCTTATCATTTTCATGGCTGAAAATGATTTCCTTATCCTTATGGCTATAGGTGACTACCATTAGAAATCTCCTTGGCATCATTTGAGACCTCTATGATTTTAATGATGAGCCTAAAACATCATACCTTATGAAAAATTTCTTGACCATGCCATAAAATCTTCAAATTTAATGCTTGATCATATATTTTCCTTCCACTTAACTATATATGTATACCCTTTATGGTGGCTGTATGGTATGTTTTTGGAAATGATGTTCTCCTTTCTCTCTTGGTTTCCTATTCACTTAATGAAGTAAACACTACCACTTTACATCTTTATCTAGAAAGGTCTTAGATGTAAAAGCTCCATGATATTGATTTGATAACCAAACTCTTATTATCACAGACCTTAAATAGTCTTAACTATGTTTCCTCATGTTATTAATCCCTGTATAGACTGAGAATGGGGTCTTTGATTGCTTAAAAAGAGAAAACAAACATGATATTTCACTTAAAATACCACTCAATGTGGATTCTTCACAAATATAATGAACCTATGGAAAATTTAAACACCCTCCATGCATACTCAAAGCACCAATCCACCTTTTTGAGTGTATTTTATCATTGGGATTTGTTGTAGGTGTGTATACATGCCTCTAGGGTGGAATTAACCTCCTGAATCAATTAAGATATAAAATGAGTCATCCATTTATGAGTATGATAAACATAACTTATGAACATCCTTCTAAAATCAAAGTGGATCCATGACTTTTAAGATATATGTCCTATATAATTTTGTCATCAATAGGCTAGTAAGAGCTTTTAGGTTTTCTATAGGGCTCCTTGGAGATGGTTGTAGGATACTTTATGGCTTCTTAAACCCTCATTATTCTCCATTTTTAAGTCAAGATAGCTCCTTAAATACAAAACCCTTATGAAATTTAATAACCCTTGGCACACACCCTATTCACAGTCCATAAACCTTGACTTGAAGCTTGTAGGGAGTGACTGTAGGATGATATCTAGGTTAGATATAGGTCTATTTTGAAACCCCCTACCTTTTCAATATTGAAAGTTTCTTATTATCCTTGGAATTTATGCCAAATTTACAAACTCAAATCATGGATATCACTTGAAAATCAAAATAACTCCTTCAAACTAGCTATCCTCTATCACTTCACTACCCTTGTATGGATAGAGCATGATCTTTAGGAAGGTATGTGGGGTTTTAAAGAAGAAATAATATTATTTTGACTGTGTTATCAAAAAAGATGACCATTATAGTCAAAACTCCCTTACCTTCAAGGAAAAATTTCAAAACCCTCTCAAGAGTGTCCTAGCTATATGTATCTTCATGTAGTGAGTATAGGTAACTGTCTAAGCCTATTGTAGATCAACATTTCTTCCTTTAGGTTTGTCTTGAAGCTTGGATGCTCTTTTCCTCCTCTAAAACTTCATGAGATTAATCCCAAATTATATTGATTGTTCCTTGAACCTCAAAAGGCTATTTGAGACTCATTTGGGGATGAAGGAATTGAAGGTAATAGATTTGACTGTAGGTCTTCATTAGGCATCTTTTAGGTCATCATGGTCACCTCATAGTGGTTTTAGGTTGATATTTTGGCATTATATGTCATCATTGAGCCCTTTGTCTCCATATTATATTTCCTTATCTTTAAATAAACCCATGTTGCTCATTTTAAAACCTTGTGAAGCTCAAACCCTTGGCTTACAAACTTTACCCCTTTCCATAACCCTAGGTTGTGACTTGAGTTGGAATTTTGACTAAGTACACTTATTGATGACTGCATAAGGATTTTTTTTTGTTATTCCTTCATGCCTTATTATCATCTTTTCACGAAATGAATCTAATCTTTCATTTTCTTTGTTCATCAAACTAACTTCCTTGGGACCTATGAAGTCCTTCTTATTACTAATTATGCCTTACTACAAGACATAAGCCTATATGTCCTTTTGGGGCACTATGTATTGTATATATGAAGTACAAAGCATAAGATAGGCTCTTTTAGGTTTTAATTCTATGATGGCACTTATATAACCTTAATGATCCTATAGAAAATATTAAAACTTGATGTTATTCCAAGTGTGACCTCCATCTTACCTAGTTATAGTTTTTCTTTTGTGACTATATAGACTGAGACAAGGAACATATGCATGGAGAGCATTAAGCAATAATCAATATAACAGGAGGTATAAATAGTTTCTCAAATTGCATATGTTATCTTTATATCCACCATATCATCTTCTCAAACTTAAACCATCATATCTCAATAAAATTGTTGAAGCCTAGCTAATTGTAGGTTGATCTACATGCGGTTGTAGGCTACCATTTAGGAGAAAGACTCTTCTTGAAATCCATGGTATGCCTTTTTCTTCTTGTTAATTCATGAAGCTTTATCCGTCAATTATATTACTTCATTACCAATCAAAATTATACTCCTAGATAGGTCCAAGACCATTCTCATTGCTATTAGGCCTCCTTATAAGATACATGCCTGTAACTTTAGGTGTCTCCTTCATAATGAATATATGTGCCATTTTGGTAGGTTTTATATTTAATTCCTTCAATTATACCCTTTATTTTAATTCACTTTTTGAATTAACCTTATCTTTTATCAAAATGATACCTAAAAACTCATTGAGATTGTCTCCTCTTTTCTTGGATTTATGACCTAGTATGATGTACTTTATACAGATAGTGATAAGGAATGACAGTGTATATAAAAGTTAATTATGGCACTTAATTTCTATGGAGACCTATTTGCTATTAATTTCCTCACTAGAATGATCAATACTATTTGGTTTTTGATCAAGGCATGATCCTTCACTCCCATGTTTTACTAGTTGTAGGTGACCCTCCATGATGTCACCTTGTATGGACAAAAGCTTATAGGTGACTATTAAGGGAGACCACAAAGGGAATTGATCCTTATTACTATTTTATAATTTTTTGATGAATTATTTTATAGTAATCATTCTTAGGGAACCATTGTCCTTAAATATTTAAACATTTACTAGATTTCCTTGAAGTATGAACCTACTTAAGTCTTTTGATGCTTGATAGGTGATATATGCCCTTTCACCTTAATTTTGATGATCAAACTAGCCCTTGGCCTTATTGATAAAGATTATTAGAAATAGGATGGGTATGAGGGGTGAGTTAAGTGGAAAGACATGAATAATTATTGAGAAACATGATGAAGGGTAGAAATAATGTCAAAACATATTGATAATGGTTGTGGTAGATAGTGGTATGGAGATGGATGGGATGGTGGTGGGAAAGGAGTTGAAGGATCTTACCAAGACCATGGCAAGGAATTAAATGTAGACAAGGAATCATCATCATAAACATTAAATATAACTTTTAAAGCCATTTTAGGAGGGTAATAGACTAAATTTGAATCATAGTTTTCCTCACAAACCTTAAAATATACAAAAATTCCTTAAAGAATGCTAAAATAGCCCATTTGAGCACTTTGAGAACATGAAGATGGGTATATTAGCCATGAAAATTTTATAATTATAATTTTATATCATTATAAACATGATATAGACCCTTAAAAACACAAATTATTGACAATTTAATACATCTTTCTTCTTTTGGGACCGCATAACTCTTCCTTACAAGCATGTCAATAGTGTAGATTAACCGGTTGACTTTGAGAAATTTTATTAACCTTAAAATGGAGGAATAACACATTTATAATTCCATTCATAGATAGATAAAGTCTTGATTCTGTAACAAGTTTAATTTCCATGAAACTCTACCCAAGTGAGGATAAATTAGAGAAAAATAATGACCTTTCTCATTTCTATGTGATAGAATTTGAATTAAATTCAACTAGATGGTTCATGAACATAGAGAATAAAATTGAGAAACCACTTAGACCATCAATAATACCTTAGATTCTAGTTTCTTCACCCTAAATTTGAGAGTTATATCATCTTCAAGTAGATCGTAACATCAAAAAGCCTACAAAGAGGTCTCTCTATGCCAGCAAGAAAGAAACCAAAAGGAAGTTGGTTTAGGGACTATATGACCATGAATTACCATGAAAATCTTGATAAATCTTGGATATTACTTGTAAATGATCTCCCCTTGCTTGGATTGTATGGAAACATACAAATTCCATACTTCTCTTGCAAAATAGGTGAACAAGATTCTTTTTACCCTTTTAAAAGCTAAACCTCACTTTCCAAAACATGGTAAAGAATATTTGAGAATTATTTCATAGATATAATGAAAATTTACATATTTTTTACCTTTTAGTTATCAAATTTGGCATGTAGGAGCTATTTTTGGGCCTTTTGGCTATTATGACATATCAAATGACCCTTTTATGACTTGAAACTTAGGACTTAGTCTATTTTCACCCATTTGAATATGACAAAATCTCCTTTGGCATAATTTAATGATTTTTTAAATCATTTTTATGATTTTTATCCCATTTCTTGACATTTTAAACCAAAATTTGCATTTTTTACCATAATTTACTAGTTTGACCAACTACAAAGGGATATTAACCAGCTTTGTGAAAGTTTCATATGATAGGGGTGGTAATTTGACCTTGATAGGCCAAATTACTAACAATAAGTATAATACTGATGATGATGAAGAGAATTATCAAGGTCATGATGATTGAAAGAGATTTTTCAAGTTTTATAAAATTAAAAATGGATTCAAAAGGTTTGATAACAAGAAGAAGTACTTCAAGGACAAGAAGAGTCTATACACCAAAAAAGATTGTAGCTCATAAGAAGAGAGGGAAGACAATTTATTAGAATATGATGGTTCTACTAAGTATGAAGCTTTTTTCATGTCTCAAGAAGGAAGTGTTTTACATCAAAAGGTGTCTACTTAGAGTGAATTAGATGAAGATGAAGATGAGGTAGACTATGAGACTGCATTATCTAATTCTCATGAAGACTAAAGATTGAGAAGAAGATAAATAAGAAGATGAAATTTAAACTCAAGGAATTTCAGGAGAAACTCAATGTGTTTGAGGTAAGAATGGATGAAGATGCCAAGAAGCACAAAGATATGGTTAAACATCTCAATTATCAATTAGAAATCATGTATACAAGCTTAAAAGCCAAAGAAGATGAATTTTCAAGGTATGTAATTGAAAATGAGTCATTAAAATCTATTTTAAATAAGTTATCTAGTAATTTAATGTCATTTATGATATTTTAAAAGAGCTCAAGTGATCTACATAACATTCTAGATTGTCAAAATCATGCAAGTGAAAATACTCATCTTGGATACAAATAAGAACAAGAGACTACAAATCAAAACAAAATGAAGAATTATATGAATGAGGTGGATCATCCTATGAATACAAATAATCATATAAGGAATGAAGGTGATAGTATAATAAAAACAAATCAAATCAGATAGCCAAATGCCATGATGTATACAAATTTAAATGGTTATTGATATACTTGTAATTAGTTTGGGCATAGAGATAGAGAATGTAGAAGACCTGCTAAGAATGAATTTTATTGGAACTATGATGGGGGTCATCAGTTAAAAGGTGTAATCAAGGTTGTGTGCCTCAACTATCATGATGTTAGACACTTTACAAAATGTTGTCCACCTAAGGCAAGATAAGTTGAGTTTCCTTCAAGAGCTATTAAGTGTTACAATTTTTTATGAACTAGGACACATTGTAAGATATTGTCTAAATCTAGAAAGACAGAAAGAGATTTTTGCAAAAAATTTGGTGTGCTTCAATTGTGAACATAGAGGTCACATTGCTAGATTCTACAAATAAAGGCCT
This sequence comes from Torreya grandis, assembly GCA_037957365.1. Lineage (NCBI taxonomy): Eukaryota > Viridiplantae > Streptophyta > Pinopsida > Cupressales > Taxaceae > Torreya > Torreya grandis. Next base: position 886,452 of record JARHVA010006478.1, on the reverse strand, counting down.
ACAAGATAGAATAGGTTTTATCAATCTCCTAGAGTGCAAGAAAGAAGTCAAGTCAATACATAGAAATCAAAGGTGGTAAGTATGAGTCATGATGAGATTGAAGGTCTAAGTAATCTATTTTCTATGTTGGAGAATTATTTTGAAGTTGGAGAGTTTCAAGAGGTCTCATTGTCTACTAATGTTGAGAATGAAGAGACTAAGCTCAAGAGGAAGACCAAGGTACTAGTTGAGGCTAATTTTGAGGTATGTATGGATCAAAACAAATATCTTGTTATTTTTTAATATGTACCTAGTGATGAGGATCCAAGATAAAAATAATTTTATTCAAATGAAAAGGTATGACATGAATTTTTGCTATATCCATGTATTGATAATCCAATCATAGAAGAAAAGGATAATGTTATAGTAGTTGAAGTTCTTTAAAGTCAAAGAAGAAGAAGAAGAACTATAAGTATCATCTATACAAGAAGGAAGAGGAAGATAAGAAGTTGTATTTGCTATAGATAATTGAGGTATAGAGGGTGTATCTATATATGCTTCTTAAGAGACTACTTTCAAGTGGAAAATCAAGTGTTGTTCTGGTGTTTTTCTATTGGAACAATTTGTAGGGTCAAATTGAAGGTTGCAAGATTGAAAAGGAGGATTTATGATTTTTCAAGGTAATTTTTTTTCATATAATGGTATGTTGAACTTATTATATCATGGTCAAGGTGGTTTTGTGATATGAAGGTATGATTAAATTTTTTTTGGAGATTTTTGTTTGCTCTCAGGTTTCCCAGTTTGAGATTAAGAACTTGTAGGTCCTAAAATGGGTTATAGGAAGTCAAGGTTACCAATGGTATAAAAGATCAAATATTGTTCTATATGTGTGTAATGGTTGTTTCTAGGTGTAAAACATGTTTTAGAGGTGGATGTTGACTGGTAGGTACTATGTTGACTTTGTTTATTTTAAGATTCTAGGGTTTTTGGCTCTAGTATAAAAGTGTTCTAGATTATGAGTTAAGGTATGAAGCTTATTAATTTTTTGAATGGGCCAAATGGGTGTTCAAATAAATATTCATATAGTTTTGACGATTTGTAGTTTTCAATTTATTCTTGCTTATGTCAAAATAGAGGGCTAATTAGCTAGTAGGTTTGTTAAGGAAGTATATTTTAGAGGACAATCCTAGTGATTAAAATTGGTGTGCTTAAGGGGGGTTATGAGAGTGATCTAAATATTAACTTTTAGGTCCTAAATTTTTTTCTATTGAAAGTTGTGGACTCTATAAGATTCAAGTAGGGTTACAAGAGGACTAGACAAACCTAGTAAGAAGAAGAGTGAAAAAAAAGCATGAATGTTTCAAGATGATTTCTCAAGCTGGTTTAGAACATGTTTCCTTATTTTAGAGGTGGGGTGTTCTTTTGTGTTCATGAAAGTGTCCTAAGAGAGAAGTCTAGTAAGCTTGTGTGGCGATTCTTCATGGTGTATGGAGACTTGAAAATGCTCAAATGGTGAAATGGATAAAAAATATTAGGGTGATTCCCTCTTAGATTTCTTTTGGTAATTTACATCATATTCTAGTGGTTTATGTGTTATTTATTCATTGGTTATAGTGCATGGTTGAAGAGAGTGTTGGCATAGAGCAATAGGAAGTTGTCAAGATATGAAGAGGTTGGATCAAAGTAAGGGTGAGTTTGGATAGTATTTTTAAGTTGGTCCTTTCTTATTTTTATAGTATTTTTAGGTCAAGATTAGGTTTTTCCCAATTTCTCATTGTGTCAAGGGGGATAAAGTTCCTATTGTGGGAGTGCTTTGAAGAGAGAGAAGGTAAGCTATATATTACTATATATGATGTTTGTTGACATCAGTGATAAAGGGAAGATTTTTGGATAGTTAACGGAGATGTTATGGTGATGACATGGAGGTGTTCTAGCGAGTGGATGAAGTGATTTTATATTGCAAGTAATAATGACAAATTGTGTAATGTGCTTGTTCTAGTGTGTTTTATGTTAGCTTGGTTGATCTTTAGTTTTGATTGGTTAGAGATGTTTAGGGATGAGTATGGTGGTTAGAGCTTGTGTAATAGGTCCTCAAGATTTTATATATGATTTAATATATTTTATGAATAAGTGGTATTCATATGATAGTCCATAGTTTTCATCTATACACTATGGGTCTAGTGGTAAAAAATCTGAGTAGACAGTTTGATGACATCAGCATCGCCACATGTGAATTAGTTAAGATGAGTTGGTCATATGGTTGTGATCATGGTAGTCCCTATTTGTTATATTTTATATCTCAAGTCACTAATTGAAGTTAAATCAAATATATGAGGATAAAAAGTTGGACTCTAAGATAGATTTCACTTTTTTCCCATACTTAGCCAAATTTGCAATATGGCTAGAAAGAGCCAAGTAAGTAGTTTGACAATAGAATATTTCATATGTGTGGATGTTTCAAGTAAATGTGATCATATGGGTTTGTTTATTTTTTTACATATTTTGTTTTTATTAATTTAAAGATCATACGATGTAGTGCATCAAGAGATATGCATGTGTAAAGTTGGGCTCCTAGGCATTTTGATTGTGTTTTCCCATACTTTGCTAAATTTATAATGTGGCTGAAAGAGCTGAGTGAGAATTTTAATGGTACTGTATCTTGCACATGTGAAAGTGTCAATAAAATATTGTCATATGAGTTTTTTTAGTTTTGATCATAGATGATTTTTACTAAATTTGAGATCATGCACTAAAGCAAAGAGAAGTTATATAGGAACAAAGTTGTCCTCTTAGGAAACTTTTGACATGATTGGATTTACAACAAAATATTTTGAAAATGTACTTTAATGGAATCATATCTCACATACACAAGAGTTACAAGAGAATTGAGTCACATTTTTGGATTCTCATATGAGAGGAGATCATCTAGTCTAAATTTGAGATCCTATGTGAAAGTGCAGAAGAAGTTATTAAGGGTAAAAAATGACTACTTAAGAATACTGACAAGGTTCCCATAATTAGTCATTTTTGAAAGTGTTAAAGCTCAAGAAAAATTGAAAGTGTGAATTAATCTAAGAAGTTAGGAGGTAGTGAGGTGAGGAAGGTGTATGATGTTTAAATATTGGGAAAAGGTATTGGATAATGATCCAATGATGAGAAAGTATTCGTATAATTAATCAAATGATGAGTGTTGATCATTATAAAGCTAACTGATCCAAAAAGATCAATGAATTAGAGATTACACGAGATGAGGTCAAAGTGATATATGTTTAACATTTAATCATTGGTTATTATGCATTAAATATATATAAATATCAAAGAGTGTGTTTAATATGAGTTAAGAGTTCATGAGATTCAATAATTATGTCCTAAGGTTAACTATGATCGTTCACATTTGAATATTTGAATTTATGAAGGAAATACCAATGTCTAGTTTTTAGACCATATCTTTTGAGAGAAGCCAAATTTTCTATTGAATTAAAAAAAGTGATAGAGGAATATATGGTGCATCTAGATATATGTTTTTAAAGATCTAAAAGTATGTATAGACAAAGATATTGAGCTCAAAAGTTGACCATGTTTTCATATATGTTCTAAAAGTGACCCAAGAAGGATATTAAAGCCCATGTAGTTGGTTATATTTTTCATGGTAAATTGGATATTAGGGAGTGTTTTAGATTCCATGGGGATGCCCTATCAGTATTTTGGAGGTGTGATCAATTTATATTAAGTATGAAGAGTTCTTAAGAAATTTATTGTATATTTGGTAAGGGTGTTCCTATGTATAAAGTATTTATTTGAGTTGTTTGAGCATACAAAAAGGTGAGATAAAGTGACTATGATATTTTGATGATATCATAGGGGACATAAGGAGTGGACCTATGTGTTTGTAAGTAGTTCCATGTTACTAATTTTATTGATAATGTTTTAGAAAGGTGAATGAGTCTCCATAGGACCTAAAAGTAACTTAGGCCTATTGTGAAAATGGAAAGTGCTTAAGTATGACCATATGTGATGCCTTATGCATGAAGGCATGTAGTGTGGCCTAAATACATTAATATATACTTGATAATTAATGTTTGATCTATATATAGTGGAACCAAATGTGTTGGGTTCTAGACATTGGAAGTGAAAGACTTGTATGTGAGAGAGTTGGAGAGTGAGGGTAAGTAGAGGAAAGTGAGAGTGCCCAACTATTAGGTTGATGAGTAGAGGAGATTAATAAATATGTAAATGACATATAGATCATGTTTATAATGATAGTATAATGTTATTTTAGTGTTAATTTTTTTGCAAAGAGATTATGGCATGGCTATGTGAGAGGCTTGTTTGAGATTAAAAAAAGAGGTTTTGTAGGGGTCAGATAATCAAGAGGTCCATCATCAAGTGTTGTAGATATTAGTTCTAAGGTGGAAGTTTTCATCTCAAGGAGGGTATAAAGGAATTATCTTCATTAGGAGTACTTTATCCTTATGAAATAGGGTTTCACAAAATATCTTTGATCAAAAGGACTTGATCAAGTATGTAGGTAAGAAGGACTTGACCAAAGGTTCCTGATCAGAGGACCTTGATTAGTCTCATGTTTTTTATCATCATATAGGATAGTATTCTATGTGTTTTTATGATTTAGAGTGGGTTTTATTCCCCAAAATGGTTTCCCAAATAGATATTATGTTGTGTATATGATATTTCTTATCTTTATTGTTCATTGCTATGAATGATCTATATGCTTCATAAATACTTATGTTTAATGCTTCAGTATTTCCAAGGGTTTGGTAATTTAATTAGATTGTTTGCCATCACTAATTCACCCCCCCTCCCCTCTTAGTGTATTGTACCTCTAACATTATTCTTTGAAATAAGTATCTAGGATACTTGAACTAGATGTGGTTCACTTGGAGTGACCATTGGTGCTTGAGATCATGAATACAAAGGTTGATATATTTAAGGATAATACAAAAAATACCTCAATAAATGAAACCCTTATCCCATTAGGTGTGCCATAACTATTATAGCTTAATTTTTCTCCCTTTGAGAGTGTGTTTCAAGTCTTCTCATCTAAGATACACATGAGAATGATCATATGTTGTGGGTAACCTAAAAAATGGATTAAAACTATATATAAGGGCTAGCTCCCTTGATGCATCACTTAGGAACAATCACTAATCCAAGAACTTACAATAAAAAGAGATAGGAAAAAATATTAACTAAAGGGGCGATACACAAAATTTTATGACCACTACCACTTATTTTCATGTGCACTAAGACTTATAGGATATTAATAAACATACACTTATCCTAAAAATAACCTATTAATTTAATGATCTATAGAGATAAAAAGTAATATGAGCCTACAAGGGAAGATAATTTTCACTTATAACTCATATAAAACCCTTGATTACACTCTCAACAATGTTAAATAGGGAATTAAACTACATGAAGGAAAGAATAATAAGATAAAAAACCAAGGTGAGATAAGTATACACTTTATTAGATAAACCATTAATGACTCCAAACTACATACAACCATAGAAGGAAGTAAATAAAATTCATTTATTGATCAAATACATACAAAAGAGAAGATTTTCACCATATTCCTAGTGGAAGGATCTATTATAATTCAAAACAAGGTAGTACATATAGGATAAAGAAGAAGAGAGAGACAGAGAAGAGAGTTGTCAAAAACTTATGATGGTTGCAAAGCACTTATGGAACCAATTACAAACAAGAAAAAGTGTAAATAAATAGTTATAAAATATCTCTTCATCATGTGTGCACTTCATTTAATTATGATATTCTCAATGTGTCTTAGGATTTTTATCTTTCTTGAGAACTATCAAATCACCATGGAATTTATTGAGAGATTGATAGTTGTGCTCAGGTATAGAGATTCCTCCACTGATCATGATACCTTTCAAACATCTCAATAGAAATAAACCTATAGTCCTACTCAAGCCTATAGGTGAATACATACCCTATTCTTAAACTTATCTTTTGATAGATGGTCTTGTATAAACTTGGAATATATTGATTGAGATATGAAATTTGACATATACTTCTCTAAGTGCACTAAAACCTACTTTTTATTCAGAGGTTGTATGTTTCTTTATTGACTCTTTCATACTTGTAGACTTATTGAAGAACACTAAGGCCAAAGTCTCTCATTATATTATAACTTCACTCTATGTTTGATATCTACCACTTGAAGATGATTATAGGAGTAATTAAGGGTTGATGGAGGTTTTCTAAAGACCATCCAATATAAGGAATGTTCAAATCCACTAAAACCTTGCCTGTAGTCATCCTATATAAGTGTAGAACCTATACAATCCACATGTAAGTGACCCTAAAATAAAATTTTAACCCTTTAATTTTATTTTTATTGGTCTTAAGGGTTTGTATAAGTTATAAACTTTGTTAATAACTTATTTTCAATCACCTTATGCTCACAAAGTCATAACTCCACCCTTTTAGGCTTTTAAGAAGAGAAGACATTATGCTTGTGAGGGGTTTGAGGCATGTACAACATTTAAATGCTTCTTTTTGAACATGTGTGGTTTTAATAAAGTGTTAGGATGACATAATAAACTTAAAATTATGTTAACATTATATTATCCTCTTATTAAGACACACAATTTTGAGTTCAAACTTGTAACCTGCCATTTGCATCACTTGTAGAACTATATCTTCATGTTCCACTCACTGATGTATTAAATAATTTCTTAAATATGAGTTATAATGACTATTATACATATAAATAACTCTAAACACTTTTCATATACATTAATTATATCATAAATGTATTCAAACCACTTAAAATTGAGCTATTAAGGTTTTAACATGGTTGCTGACACCTTTTTTGTTAACAATTATTCATAAAGCATGGCCTAAAAACCTCAACTAATTCATGGAATACTAAATTCATAATGGCCCATATCTAACCCCAATATATTTTTACCCAACTCACTTTCTGCTTCATGAATCATTTTTAATAAAACTACCTTTTTGAGTTTGTGAAGGAGATCTTTAACCTGATGGAAAGAATGGATATATTTTTGGTCATCTTTGGTATTTGAAATATTTTTATATATTTTTTGAGTCTGTAAAACATATAGGAATAATTTTATGGACTTAAGAGACTACATCCAACTTTAAAATCTCTTAAAGAGACCTTAATAGACCCTACTTCCTTAATACATCTTATACATTCTACCAAGACCTTGCTGTAGATATTGAACTAGATGTTAATGGTGCTCCTCCTGACCTATAAAATGACAATGTAATGTGCCTATTTAATTATCACTTCCTTTTCCCTACCATTTCTCATTATTACCTTTCTTGAACATTAGAAGTAATGACTAGGTAGTTACAAAAAGGGTTTTAATGTTTGAGAAATAAATTTAAGACATTTTGGGCAAGATGTAAAAAAACTAAATGTGATAAATGGAATTATTCACATTACAAGTGGCTTAAGAAGGCTTCCATTTAAATTAATCATGACACTAGTTCATCACATTTTATATTATTTAAGTAAACACACTACAACATTTCAATAGTAATCTATCAAAGCAAGAGAAACCTTAATTTTCATAAAACTACCTTAGTCTCTACTAAGATTGAAATATAAGTGTTTTCATCTTGTTATATCTTATCTATATATCTCCCACCCATGATAGGACATCATGTCACCTTGTAAAATCAACACACCAATGCTCTCACCATGGGTCAACATGCCTTAACCTTTGCAAAGTGTCGTCAAACTCTACTAAGATACCTTAATTTCTCCAAACACCTAAATATCGCATTCATGAATGGGATTGATGAAAATAATAGGATTTTGAATAACTATCCTAGACATTTTAAGAGAACTTAAAATAGCCAAAAATTGAAACTACACCTTCTTATACTATGACATGACCTATTGTCTAAAACAAAACCTCTCAAAAGGTCATCAACAAAGTTAAAGCAGGATTGACAATAATGTTTTGAAATGTATTAAGCCATGGTGGATAATTTTGGTGAACACATAAAAAAATTTGACACACGTAAATTTAAATGAAATAAATAGGCATGTGGGACACAAATGAATGAGCATATTTAAATTATTAGACAAGGAATATAATAATAAGGTAAGACATTCAAGGAAGTGCATAAAGTAAATCATAAGAAACCAACATAAACATGTTTTATAATCCCATGGATTAAATGTGTTAGGATAAAATATCAAATGTATAACATATCAAATACCCTATCCAAGATATAATCATGGATAAAGGAATGTGTAAGTACATATGTAACTTATCCCTTGATTAATAATGATATGCACTTTTAATCCTAACAAGTTTGTGATAGGGATGTACGTGATAAAGACAATCATGCCTAAGAAAATTTCAAACCTCACTTTATGTCATAATTATGACACTAAATTCAAATATAATGATGAATTACATCATGTCAAAAATGTTTCTAGTGATAGTTGTTGGATAAAACAAAAAAATATTATTTTGAACTACGACTGGGTCCTTTGAATCTTTCAACATACAAGTATAAACAAGATCAACCACATGGAAGAGATTACAATCACTATAAACCCATTTCCTATGCAAAATTCCAAGCAACCAAAAAGTTTGGAAAGTTGAGAAAGGGTGGACTCATGGTGTTTATGCTCTAAATTGAAGGGTATGATGAAATTTTGGCTAGGGATTTTATGCCAGGATATAAATAGTTCCAAGTTGTCTTTAGGGGATTCAAAGTATATGTCATGGAATAACTCATTAGGGATACACTCGGTATGTATTGAAAAGGAACTAAGGCCTTCAAAGATAAAAGGTAAAAATATGAGCTCATATAGGTATTGTTTTAGATGGACATCATCCTTTAAATAGACAAGAAGGGATTTCCTAAGGTTGATCTTTCAAGGAGATTTCAAGATATCTACTTATAGGTAATGCATTACTTGACTTTGGAAAGAAATTTTTCTCATATATTTTCACATATTTTCTTACTATAAAACCATTTCAAATGGATTTTGATTATTTTTTTATATTATCTCCTCATTTCAATAGATTTTTTAGTCCTATCCTTCTAAGAAAAACCCTCTCTGACATAATCCATTAAGGATTGATTTTATTGCTCACTAAAAGATAGCCACCCATGAGGAACCAAGACATAAAAATTATGGATAATAGTAAAGTGAACTCTGATAAGGAAAAAATATCTAATGATATGAAGGATTAATTTTTTCCTTCCCCCCTACCCTTTCCACCCATAGGAGGTTGGGAAGAAGGATACAAATAAATCCTATGATTCTTCCCCTGTAGAGAAGAGTGCAAGTAATAAGATTATTAAAAGTCTCTAATCCCCCCTGGGTATCAAAGACCTTGACTTTTGAATCCAAAAATTTAAATATATATAAGTATGAAATAGGGATGATGATTTAGCTTAGCTCTTGGAGGGATTTGAGTAAAATTTGGTAGATTTCCATGATAATCTACACAAAATGGGTAGGTAGTTGGTGTCATTGATGAAACGATGAAACCATTTCAAGAAAAAAGTAGATAGATTGATTTAAGGGATGGGGGACCCAAAAATGATGGAAGGAAGTATAATGAAGCCAAAGCGAACCCTAAACATAAAAGGGAAAGGCATTCTCACCATCACCCAAGGAGGTCCAGCTCTAAAAAATGAAAAGAGAGGTTAGAAAAGGACAAAGGCTCGATTGAACATGGAAGAAAATTGGTATAAGGACATGTAACTCAAAATTGAGGTATGATAAGAAGTGATTCAAAGAAGAACATAGGTGGAAATAAATATAACTGGTGTCTTTTTTATTCTAACTTGTTTTTTGGTTCTTAATTTTTTGTAATTTCATTGACTCTTAACATGTGGTAGGCCATGAGGACTAGTTCCTTCTTATTTTTTCATTAATAATTTTTAGTGTTTAACTATGGTTTTTATGTCCCCATAAAACTTGTGTTTCACATATAAAAAAAGGTATGTATATAATATCAAATGTGATAATTAAATGTGGTCATCATACCATATAACCTGTGTGTACCAAGATCAAATAAGTGGATGTCCCTAATGTCTACATGCCATGAGTAGAGGGAAGGCCTAACATCTAAAATAGGAATAGATCATGTATTTTTGAATGCTTATATCACTATCAAGTATAATTTTTACACATATGTGTATCTAAGAGTAACTGAGTATGCCATCCATCAATATGGAACTAACACATATATGCCAAGAAGTTAAAAAAATATGTAGGTGATAAAATTATTTTATGTGTTTGACCTTTTTCAGTATTTATGAAATATTTAAAGAAGAAATATCATCCTATGATTTCATGAAATGGATGGTCCTATATATATATATCCCCACTGTGAACCTAGAGTAATAATATTATGATTCTACCAACGAGCATGTATAGGTTCAATATCTATCACAATAGTACTGATGATGCTTTATGTATGTAAAATAGGACTATGTGGTCATGAATAAATCATAGGAGTAATAAGAGTATGGGTATGGAACCCATTATTGAGTGTTCTATAGATTTTTTTGGATTGAAAATAATAGATGCATGTTGATTTTATCTATGTATCTAAACATGGCATGTAGTATATGGGGTTTATGTAGAATCCACCATATGTCTTTGATGTAATGGTCTCATAAGTACTAGATACATAGTAAAGGGATTGCATGTTTCTTACCCTTTATCAATGAATTAACCTTAGTAGGATTAGTAATTAACTATATGTGTTTAAATTGATCTTATTTAATAGTATGTTTACATGGAATTCTAAAAATTGTAACCACCTGATTGACATGAATGTAGTTAACACACCCATGAACTATAAAAGGTATTTCTCAAAGTTTGAATGCTTTTAAGTATTAGAGAGGTAGATCATATAATAACCTCAAAGAATAGTCATTGAGTATTCTTTTAAATAATTTGGTCAAAATCTTTTCATTAGAGGCACAGTCAAGGCATGTTGTATAAAAGGATCAAATATGCTATTGAGGGTCACCCTTGCCATCATAAAATGGAAACTTAGATGAAAAAAAACCATTTGGAAAAGAGTTCAAAGATATTTCAAGTGCAATATGTTTATGAAATACATTTTGAGAATAAAAAACATGAGGGGATTTTAAAGATTTTTTTTCAATGTTTGTAACCTTGTTGTCCAAGGTCTTTATAAATTGGAGTGTTTGAATGGTAGACCCAATGGATTTAGAATAGTAATTTAATTAATAACCAAAGTGATATAAAAATGTTTTGAGTAGTAATAGGAATTGAAACTATTATTTATGTTCAAACAAATGGTAATTCCATGATAGATATAATAATATTAGTTTTATGAAATAAAGTTTTAAACACATAACTTGTGCCCCCACTAAGTGTATTATGTTATAATGTGTTCAAGGGGAGGGATGTTTCAACTATAATTTTTAGATTTTTTGCTTCTAGTATAGTTTTTATGGTATCATAAATATCTTAAGGGGTTTTTTAAATATGCTCTTGAAATAATTAAATTTATTATACTTGATCATGGTCTACTCACTCATTTTCATTTGTTTCATGGTTTTAATTATCAGAATATTCTTATATGATAACAATATTAGTATGTTTTTCATTATCAACATGGTATCATCATGATCCAAATTGTCAGATAACTCATTTGTTTGATACATATTATATGGTTGGTGGGGAATCTCAATGTGTTTAATAGGCACACCTCCAAATATAGGGTTATGCCTAGGTTGCATGAAAAATAGCAGTAGGAAATGTAAAAATAAAATAATATGAAGCACTAGTTGGCTTAAAATGCTAAGAACTAGAGAAAATTACATTGATACAAATTTGGTTCACCAAATGTTTAACCCTAAATTGGATTGAAGAATCCTAACTTTGTGTTAATAGGGTTAACAATATAGAAATGATAATACATAAGGGTGATAATCAGATCTACAATAGGCCAATTAAATACCAAACTTAGATATATACATACATTGAATTTATTATGATGAGAATAAGTTAAATATAGAAATTACAACTATGTTATGTATGGAAATGACAAAGAAGTGATATAATTAGTTGGTTATAATGATAATATAGTGTTGGATATATAAAAAGTATAAATCAAAATAGAAGATGATTCTAGAATATTCATGAAATTCTAGATCTAATACTTTTGGGGCTCTAGACACTAATGTCAACTTGGGATTTTTACATTGACACTATTGTCTAGGTTCGATGAAAGTATCATATATGGAATACATAATGAAAAAGGATAAAACCACATATATATTTTTGGTTTTTAATTATTTTTCACTTTGGTTCATTCAAATTTGGGTCATGGATTGCCACTCCTCATGGATTTGTAAAAACCTAGTTATTCATCTTCATAGTGACTTTAGAGAAAAATGAGTTAGTGGGCACATAGTGTTGAGCTGATACAAAAGACCCATTTGTTATTAACCACTACCTACATATCCAATACTTTGAAGATGTCCTTAAACTGACGTAGTTATCCCCTACGTGTTGGATTGTGTGTGAATCATGCAATATGTTCAAATTAAGTACAATAGTGACCTAGGTTATAAATTGGAAAATTGGGTTATTGGGATTCTCCTTTAGTATTTTAGACCTCTGCATGTGTTATTTCTATGATTGATATGATAATATGAGAAAATAGGAAGGAATTTTTTTATTGAGGGTTTGATTGAATGCTTTTGATAGGTTACCTTGGCCTATGCTAGGTGAGGAATGAATGAGGGTTGATCGTATATTTATATCAGTCCCTTTGGATAAGTAACTCACATTAAAGGACTTAGGCCAACTAGTAGGATATTTTTCATTTACAAAACATATGACTTTAGGGTTTTGGACACTTACATTGGGTAAGGACATTAACATTGATATTAGTATTTATCCCAAATGTTAGTGTACAAGGAGAAAGAAAACAATTACAAGTTTAGAACTTGTAGATATGGAAGATAAGTATATTTTAAGTATTCAAGGAAATATATAAGTCATATGTCATCAATATAATATTGGTCATACTAAGACATATAGGACAAAGAGCACAATATAGAGTAGATGTGATGATTTCAAAAGCATGAAAGGTCCAAAAAAGAGAATAATAACCAAGGTCTTAGTTTTCTAAGTGTATAAGATTGAGGTGTTAAATGATAAATCAATATTGTCTACACTAGTTATTTTCATGATTTAAATAAAATTTTCTCTACTCATTCTATGCATTTTACTTGTAACTATGAATAGACAAACAATCAAAAGCTAAAACTTATGGAATAAGCATATATCAATGATTATGATTTTGATGATACAACAATGAATATACAATTTTATTTTGATTAAATTTGGGTAAAATAATCCATAGAAACAAATAAAAAAATAAAACATGAGGATCAAAGTGAAAAACTTGATTCATCCTTAAATTCATTTTTTTATTCACCTATAGATCCTATCATTCCCATTCAAACTTTTTTGTTTACTTTAATTTGTTGTTATGTTTTTTAAGGTACACTAAAACTATTTTGAGACATTATTATTTGATTCATTTATATTATGGGAATTGATTATGTATTAAATACATGGTCTTATTAATTTTTTTACTACAAATTATTATTTAATGTGTTTATATTACATCATACTTATACTACTGATATTATGTTTATTATTATAGGTGACATCCAAGCAATGATCTAGGTTTGGTATCAAAATAGTTCAACTTGATGTATGCATCAGTGTATATAGTTAAATGAAGGTAGAGCTAAAATAGTGAGATCCAACTATTTTTTATTATTTTGTTTTCCATCTTGTGTTCTTAGATCCTAGTATTGTACTTAATATTACTATTTGTAGGGTTTGGAAGCCATTGTTGGCATTTAACCAATTATTCTTATGAGTCTATGTTGATATTATATTTGGATACTTTATTATTTCTAAATAATTCATTTTAATATTATGATTTGTGGTGTCTATTCTATTTTTTGTTCAGAACTATTTTTTTTTAATTCTAAGGATTTGGCCTTGATGTTGGAAAATCATTGTTAAATAATTTTAATTTGTATCCTTGGCAACCATAATAATCATGAAATTATGGTTTAACCATGTAAATGTTTGCATGGTAAAATAAACACATGATTATGTAAATGGTATCAGAAGAACTAACAAACTAACTATTATGTTTTTTTTATAGGTTGACATTCAAACAACCTGCTTCTTATTTGATTAGGGTTTGAGTAGTGTGGAACTTATACTTGGAATTTTAATGGAAGTGGAGTTATGGAGAGAGGAACATGTTTTCATGCCTCATGGCCATGAATACATGTAAATATAATATTTTTTATATGGATGGGATGTTTATTCAGAGTAACTAAAATCATGAAAGGAGGATTAAAAATCCATCCTTGTAAGTCATGGAATGGGGTTAAGAACAAGGATTGTGGATTCAAAATGGAATTTGAAGCAGGAGGGGAGAAGAAAATAATAAAGAAATCAAAACATAGTGGGGTTTTACTCTAAAAGTGTAAGTGGGTACTTACTTTATTATTCAAATATCTAGTTATAAATATTGGGAAAGGAAACCTTGAAAGGGTGAATGGACTACATAAGAGGCAAGCTCTCTTATGGAGTTATTCCAAAATTTCATATACTTGATGATTCATATATATATGAAAGATCTTATATTAAATATTAAACTAAAATAAATATGACTTTGAGGGAAATACAATTGGATATGACTGTTTGTGACTATCTCACATTTTAAATGGTGTAGAGATAGGTTATATTTTGAGATATAATAGTCAAATACTTGACCTAAATGTGTCAATGATACTAGATTATTATATCATTATAAATTATATTTAGATAATTTTTGAGTTGCTTATGGATTATTTATTGTAAGCCATGCACAAATTATTTATTTCTAGTTGCGCAATATTTTTTAGACTATGCTTTATTTTCTATCTAAATTGAGTGTTTTTACTTGGTTTGTGTTGTGTTTTTTCTTTTATTTGGAATTGTAAATTAATCCCATGGTGGGTACTATGTATTATAAACTTATGTGTAGTAATTGATTTTTTTCCTAATATGGTTATGGATCTCATTATTTATTGAAGTGCCATTTTTCCTTTATTTTTATATTTATAACCTCCATATAGTTTCTTGTTCTAGCCCCAAACCAATGGTTAGGGTGGTTAGGGTTCCATCAATGGATGGGCTCATATTAAACATGCTCAGTTTCATACTTGGATGAAATAATGGTTGATTCTAGCTATGTTCCCATTCTTCAAGGGAGTTATATGATGTTCTAATGATATAAAGGCACTAAATTTTTTTTATGATGTGTGTTGTATATTATTCTTGTATGGGTTACTGATGTACTTATATTATAATAAGGAATAATTTGTAAAATAATGTCTAGATAGGTCCCTTTATTACTGTAATATGTTTGGAGAATATTTAATTAGATTAATGGAGTTTCTATTGATATTATTTTATATGAAATGAATTTTATGTTACACTTGATTATACTATTATTTGTAATGCTCTTTATTTATTTTTTGATGTGCCTTCTTATCTTAAAAGAATTCATAAATTATTTCTACCTACTTAGCTATTTATGTTTCCATATTTTGATTGGATAGTAAATGGAAAAAAATTCCACCAAGGTAACATTCTTGGGGAGAGAAAACAAGTTGTTCATGCACTCTTTTATGCTACATGATTAAAGGTGTAATTTTATAGAATTGTAGAAATGTTTCCTTCCCTGACTCTATTTTAGTTTAGGTTTTAAATAACCTCCATTAAATAGATAGTATACCTTATTATGATTATTAAATTTAAATCATGAAGATTATAATCTTCATTTTTTTAAGTATTCATTATTTAATTTTTAAAAATATAATTATATTTTTGTTGAACATTTAAAATTAGTATGTTTTTTGTTTCATGATCAAAACTCAAATAACAAAGATAAAAAAAATGTTTGGGACTTGACCTCCTAATCCATTATTTGGTTTAAAAAAGGAATGTGGATGAGTAGTTATAAAATATTGGTTATTATTTATGAGTTAACTATCATTTTTATTGAGTATTGTGATTCATTTATTTATTCAAAAAGCAATTATCTTCAATTTGTAATTGGTAAAAATTAGTTGGCAGTATGGTAAATTTTCTATGACTCTTAGTAATAATTTATTTTATGATTGAAAGTCTTAGTAACAAGCCTAATATTATTGTACATTCACTTTAAATTGGATAATTATGTATTTGGTGTGGAAACTATGAAATATGGAGTGTGGATAAATGTTGGGAAAATATGTTATTTATTTGGCATTTTTTCTTAGTGTCTCATTATCTCAAATGGTTTAATTAAGCAATGTTATGATTGTTCATTTCATAGTGTCATATGGAAAGTTAGTCATGAGTGAGTTGTTTGGAATTACATTGATTATAGAATTTATTAATAGTGAGTGAAAACATTCATAATTAGTTTTATAACATCAAGAACCATATAAATAGTAACATAATTATGATAAGTATTTACTTTGTAAGGGTTCATTTAATCAATTGATTATCATTGCAGTATTATTTTATTGAACTTAATATGAATGAATATTTTAAATAGGAATGGAAAATTTGGGAAATATACAATACTCTTATGAAATTTAAAGATTTATTCTTATTATGATTGAATTTTATTTACATGTTGTTTGATAACATGGAAATTAAAACCAAGATCAAATTGTGATTTATTGTTCATAAAATTTGATATTTAGAGTTGGTATTAATTAAAGTGAGCTCAATATTTGTTAATGGGTTTTAAAACATTGTTTAAATTAGAGATAAAGGTTCTTGGTCTTAAAATTGCATTATAATAGAGTTGAGAATTATTTGTTTAAAGACTAAGGAGATTAGAAGCTTGCAAAGGATTAATGTTTTTTTAATGAGGATAATCCTCTTTTGGCAGACCCAAAACCCATATGTAGATGTTTTGATCACTAAAGTTAGAAATATTCTCAAGGAATAATTTAGGCCTTTGAGCTACCTTGTTGATGTAGAGAAAATAGGCCAACCTTTTAGAGGCCATAAATTTTGACCCATAAATCCATTTGAGCTCTTCCACACACCAAAATTACCATATCAAAAAATTTGATTCTACCCTAAGCTACTCTATCTACTTAGAGTTGATTTTGATAATTTTTGGAGGCCAAACGTGATCATTTGAGGGATCAAAATTAACATTTAATGGTTTTTTAAAAAATTATCTATTTTTAGAAATTGTACATTTTTAGAACCAGACATCAACTTCAATTTAATTTCATCCCATTGTCTAATTATAGTGTTTAGTATATTTTAGGAAATTATTGAATTATTTCAAGAGTTTTTAAAAATAAGCATTTTTTTAGATTTTAGTTTTTTTCAAATTTTTGATGTAAACTCTAATTTTTGAGTTCAAGCTTATTTAAGCATGGTTTGGGTTTGTAATTATTTCAATTCATTCAATACAAATCAATACAAGTTATTGTTTATAATCTTGGCCTATTGCTAATTTTATTTATCTTGTTAGTTTTTGGGTTCATTATTTGGTATCAAAGAAAATTCACATCATAGAGGAGGAAAGAATGGTGAGTGGATGAGAAGGTATTACACAAATGAACTAGAATATATAAGAGCTATAGAGGAAATTTCAAAAATTAACAAAATTTATCACCAATCTACAGAGAAGACAAGGTGGTGATGAGGAAGACACAAATCATGATGAAGATCAAAAAAAAGAATAAAAACAAGAATAGCCACCATCAATGGAAGAGAGGATGGTTCAAGATTTAAAGGAAAGAAATGAAGGAACTAAGGTTGACGTTCTAGATTATAGAAGTAGTTTAAAACTAGAGGAGTTGATAAATTGGATGAATAACATTGAAAAGTTTTTCGAGTGGAAGACTATGAGTGAAGATAAGAAGGTAAAGTTCTAATGTATGAAATTGAAAGGTCATGAAATGATTTAGTGAGATTACCTACAAAAAGAGATATAGAGAAAAGGTAAAGAGAAGATTAATTCATGGAAAAAGATGGAAAAGAAGCTGAGGGAGAAATTTATTCTTGTGGATTATGCACAAACCCTATATAGAAGATTTCAAAATTTGAGGCAAAAAGATCATATTATAAAAGAGTATACAGATGAATTTTATAAGGTTTCTGTATGAGTGAAGCATGATGAAACAAAATATCATATGGCTTAAAGGTATGTAAATGGTTTGAAAATTTCTATTTAATATGAATTAAGCAAACATAGAATACTTAACATGGACAAAAAAAAATAGACAAAATTTTAAAAGGATATCTACTAGTCCAAAAAGAGGTGGATCCCCTCTAATAAGGAGAAAAGGTGGGTTTAATACCACCAAAGGTGGCTTTCATGCCAATAAAGGTAAATCATCACATTGTGCAGAAAGACAATATGATTATAGACAAGGGTTTCAATACCAATAAAGAGGAAGTTTATTTTAGAGAGGATGAGGTTATGGTGCTGCTATAGGATGGTTTTTGAATTAGCATTGATATTATGTCTACTATATATGTGAATAAGAAGGTCACATAGTGTTTGAGTGTCCAAACTATCAAGATCAAGAAAGGAGGCAAAAAGATCACCCAAGAGTAAATATAGTTGAGGCTAAAATAGAAGAGCAGAATACCAAAGTTACATCAGTGGATGTTAGAGATAATATCATGATGAGAATAACCATGATCACTCTAAGGAAGGATCAAGTGTAGAATAAATAAGGTTTTGATGCATGGTTATGATCAAATATCTTTCAAGAAAGATGTACTTTAGGTGGAAAGATATGGAAAGTAATTATAGATGGTGGTAGTTGTGAAAATATGGTTTCTAAAGAAATGATTGAGAAAATAAATATGTAATGTGAAAATCATCCTAATTCTTATCAGGTTTCATGGTTTAAGAAAGGGAATGAAGTTACAGTAGATAAAAGGTGCTTAATCAAGTTTTCCATAGGAAAGAGTTATAATAATGAAATATGGTGTGATGTTATTCCAATGGATACATGTCATGTGTTATTGGGAAGACCATGAAAATTTGATAGGAAATTAATTTGTGATGAAACAAAGAACACGTACACTTTTTGTAAAGGTGACACAAAGGTATTTTTGTTACTTCTTAAAGAGGAAGAAAAGATAGAAAACATGGTCTATACTAAAAAGTTTATCCAAGACATGAAGGTAGCAGGTTGTTATCCATTAGTAGCAAAGAATGAATAAATTAATATGGTATAAATACCAATAGAAGAAGTAAGAGTGTTGAAATAATACATAGATGTTATGCCTAATGAGTTACCAGATGGTTTGTGACCAAAGAGAGATATATAACATCGCATTGATTTGATTCTAGGATCATCTCTACCTAATCAAGTAACTTATAGGATGACTCCAATAGAAAATGAATAATTAAATAAATATGTTACCAAATTGATAAGGAAGAAGGTGATAAGGGAGAGTATGAGTCTATGTGCAACACCAACATTGATAACTCCAAAGAAAGATGGAGTATGGAGAATATGTGTGGATAGTAGATAAATTAACAAAATTATAATAAAGTATAGGTTTCTTATACCTCATTTAGATGATATGATGGATGTGCTTATAGGAGAATAACATTTTACCAAGATTGATCTAAGGAGTGGTTATTATTAGATTTAAATTCATGAAGGAGATGAGTGGAAAACTGCATTCAAGACTAGGGATGGCTTATATGAGTGGATGGTGATGCCATTTGGATTATTTAATGTACCTATCACATTTATGAGGGTGATGAATACAATGCTATGAGAATATATTGATAATTTTGTGGTTGTTTATTTTGATATTCAGTAAGACTAAATAAGAACACTTACAACATTTGATAATGGTAATGGATTTGTTTAGAAAGGAGAAGTTGTATGTAAATTTGAAGAAGTGCAGGGTTATGTAGAACAATTTGATATTTTTGGGATTTGTAGTTTCAGTAGATAGTGTGAAAAAGGATAAAGAAAAGATGAAGGTAGTTGTTGAGTGGCCTATTCCAAGAAGCATTATAGAGGTAAGAAGTTTCCATGGTTTATCAAAAAATTTTAGAAAATTTATTAAAATGTTTAGAGGTATTGTGGTACCAATAATAGATAGCATGAGAGGGAATGAATTTGTATGGACGAGAGAAGCCACAAAAAGTTTTGAAATTTTGAAGAAGAAGATTAAAAAAATACCAATTTTAGTATTAACAGATTTTAATAAAGTGTTTGAGGTTGATTATGATGCTTCGTTTGTGGGAATTGGTGTTGTGTTGAGTCAAGAAGGAAACCCAATAGCATATTTTAGTGAGAAATTGAATGAGGTAAGAACAAAGTATTATAATTATGATGTTGAACTTTATGCAATTGTATGAGTATTAAGACATTGGAGGCATTACCTGGTGCCTAAGGAGTTTATCTTATTTACGAATCATGAGGCTTTTAAGTATGTGAATACACAAAAGAAGTTGAACAATAGGCATGCAAAGTGGGTTTCTTTCTTGTAGGGGTATCCTTTTGTGTTAAAACATAAAATAGGAAAATTGAATTAGGTAGCTAATGCATTGAGCAAGAGGGTAACATTATTAACTAATATGGTGAGTGAAGTAGTTGGATTTGAATTTATTAAATAATTATATGACACTAATATATATTTTAACAAGGTAGTTGAGAAGTGTAGAAATCCATCAAAAGGTGGGACATATGATATTTATGATTATTATCTTATGCAATAATGTTATCTCTTCAAAGGGAAACTATTATGCATTCCAATTAGGTCTCTACAAGACAATATATTAAGATAACTACATAGTGGTGGTTTGGCTAGACATTTTGGTTAGATGAAGATAATAGCTTTAGTGGAGGAAAAGTATTTTTGGCCAAAGATGAAGAGATATGTGACAAGGTATGTTTCAAGGTGCATATTATGTCAGGTGACTAAAGGACATGCACAAAATATTAGACTTTACATGACATTACCAGTTCCAAGAGGGCCATGGATAGATTTGAGTATGGATTTTGTGCTAGGATTGCCAAACACATAGAGTGGTAATGACTCAATTTTTGTATAGATAGATTTTTTAAAATGGTTCATTTCATTGCATGTAAGAAAACCAATGATGCCACTAGGGTTGCATAATTATTTTTTATGGATATTATGAGATTGCATGGTGTTCCAAAAACTATTACTTCAGATAGGGACATGAAATTTCTAAGTCTTTTTTGGAGGACTTTATGGAAGAAGATGGGTAATAAGCTATAATTCAATAGTGTGTATCACCCAAAAATAGATGGACAAATAGAATTTATGAATAGGATCTTAGTAAATTTATTGAGATGCATAGTGGGAATGAAGAAAAAATAATGGGACTTAGCTTTACAGAAAGCTAAGTTTGCATATGAAAATTCAATGAATAGATCAATAAGAAAGATACCTTTTCAAATTATTTATGGGATAAATCATATGAGTATTTTATATTTGGTACAATTTCTAATTTTAGATTGAATTAGTGATGATACAAAAGCATTTGTAGAGTATATACAATAGTTACAAGGAGTAAGAAGAAAGTTGTAGGAAATTAATGAGAAATATAAAGCAGAAGTGGATATCAGAAGAAGATCCAAGGTATTTGAATAATGAGAATTGGTAATGGTTTACTTAAGGAAAGAGATATTTCTAAAAGGCACAGACAATAAGTTGAAGTACTAGAAAATTGGGCCATGTAGAATTGTGAAGAAAATCAATGATAATGCCTATCAGGTAAGTTTACCATAGAATTTTTCTATATCTCTAGTATTTAATGTTTTATATTTATATTAATTCCATGGAGAAGATGGTGAAGATGATGAAGATGAAGAAGTAAATTGGGAGCAATAGGTTCCAAATAAGAATAAGGAAAAATAGTTCGAGTTTCGGATATGAAGACAATAAGCACAAGGCAAGGGAATTATAACAAGTATTTGGTGGAGTGGGAAGGATTGAAACAAGAAGACAACTCTTGGATTACATAATGGAAGCTAAATAAGATCGACAAGGAAAAAAGGTAGTAGCATAATCAGGCCAACTCACAGGAGCTGAGTTGTTTTCAATCAAAGGAGAATGATGTAAAAAAAATAGGCCAACCTTTTAGAGGCCATAAATTTTTACCCATAGCTCAATTTGAGCTCTTTCACACACCAAAATTACCATATAAAAAGTTTGATTATTCCTTAAGCTGCTTTATCTACTTAGAGTTGATTTTGATATTTTTTGGAGGTCAAATGTGATCATCTGATTGTCCTAAATTAACATTTAATGATTTTTGGGAATTTTCTATTTTTTAAAATTGTATATTTTTAGAACTAGACATGAAATTCAATTTAATTTCATCCCATAGTCTAATTATATTATTTAGGATATTTTTCAGTTATTTCTAGTCTTTAAAAATAGGCATTTTTTTAGATTTTAGTTTTTTTTGAATTTTGCATGTAAACTCTAATTTTTGAGTTTAAGATTATTTAAGCATGGTTTGGGTTTTTAATTATTTCAAGTCATTCAATACGATTCAATACATGTTATTATTTAGAATCTTGGCCTATTAGTAATTTTATTTATCTTGTTAGTTTTGGGTTCATTATTTATTTCATTTAATTTTTAAAGAAGGTTATGATATTAATCCTCTTATCATTTTTAATATATATTTGTTGGGAGGGGTGGAATTTAAAATGAGTAGTGAATATATGTATATTTATTCAATGTTTTTGATATTCAAATATATTTATGAAGTGAACCTTAGTTAAAATGGGTAAATATTGGTGTAAAATAACATAAGGATAATGAATGATGTTTTTAACACAATCTATGTGGTATAATATGGAAAAGTGGCCAATATAAATAATCCTTGGCTATCTAAAAGTCTGTATTTATTTTGGAAAGACTTATACATTATATAAATATTTATTGTTTTCATTGATAATATTAACTATATCAAAATGGACCATAACCATTATTTCATTTGAGGTTTAAATATGCTTTCCTTTGATGACTACCAAAATAAAAAGATTTCATCATAAACATTCCACTCTAACATGGATTTCAAATTTCTCTTAATGACTTATTGCATCTTAAATGATGAGATACTATTTCAAAAATAAGAACCCTAAGTCAATTATATAAACCAATAATATCTGAAGGGATGGTTTAGGATTGGTTATAGGATTTTTTTCCCCAAATTCTAGAAGGTGATATTAATTCAAAGTTTATATAGTGTGTTTTTGGTTCATTGTTGTAATTTTAAAATGTCACAGCCTATTTTGGTAAGGCCATTCACATCTACCATGATAGGAAGAAATAATATCATATGTGACTTCATGAAATATGTTAGAAATATATTAAACATTTATGGTAATTATTGATGTAAATTGGACATCATAACCTTATAAGTATTTTTTTAGATGACTTTTGGGAGGTTATGATAGTGGTATCATAGCTTAGTTTTATTCTATGTAACTTTGGGGAAAAATTTAGGTTGAAATTTTGTTGATGCCTCACATGATAGTGAGGACTCAAGTAAACCATATTATTATGAATGTTGTAGTGATATTATTGGAAATCAAGATCATAATGATAATATTGACATTAATGTAAATGATCTTAAAAATAACAATGTTGAAGGAAACAAAAATCTTGATGAAAATTCTAACAATGTCACTGTTGGGTAAAATCTTATTTTAAATGACATATTAGGTATAATTCATGGCATTCAAGTTTATATGTGTAATTTTGGTCAAATATTTACTCATCTTAAAAATATAAAATAAATTGATGAGGAGAAAGCACCAAGTAATGCTTTTCTAAGGAAACAAAATTTTGTGGATTCATCATCAAGGATCTTAAGAAGCCCCCACCTCCTACATTTTTAGGTGGATAATTTAGAGATTTTTTTGATTCATGGTTCATTAAAATATATAAACATTTTACTTTGCATAATATGGGATCTAATATTAAAGCTCTTATTATATTCTACCAGTTGGTAAGTGATGTTTCCCTATGATGGAATAATTAATGTGATATAATTTGTTGTTACCTAATAACTCTCTCATGGGAAAAATTTGAATGGAATTTTTTTAGAAAAGGTCCCTAAATATTACCTTAAAGGAATAAAATATCATAAAATTTTAGTTTTTGAATCAAGGTACTATGATTTTTTTTGGAGTATGAGAACAAGTTTCTTAGCCTCCTATATTATGTAAAATACATGCATGATGAAGAAAATAAATTTGCCAAGTTTAATCTAGCATTACATGAGGTACTAATGCATGATTTAAACATTAATAAATAATACACATTGGTTTCTTCCATATAATCTACACATAATATAGAATAAAAAGAAAAGTCTATCCAAAAGGCAAGCCAAGATTTTTAGAATAACATATTGTAATCTAAATAAAAAACACCAATACCAAATATGAGTAAAAATTTCAAGAAATATGATAAAAAAGGGTTTTCTGAAAAACACAAATAATTTTAGGAAATTTTATAATTAAAATAAAGGTTCCAAACCTTAGAATTCTAAAAAATCATAACCAATGATAAGACAAATTTTGTTGCCCTACCACAAGAGTTAATATTTTACCTTTGCCTATAAAAATTTATATAACTTACTAGGAGTGTGGTGATTAACATTACTTCAATGATTTTCCCTGGTTGTGAGTAATTAACTATCCAATCACATGGTTTATACTAATTTAAATAACATAAATGATAAATAACAAGGAAAAGAGTAGTTGTTTCATAATGTTAAAAACATGTTGAGCTTGATTTTGGGGTCTTAAAAATGTAATAAAATATACTTTTAATAGTGGTGGGGTATTTTGAAGTAATTATAAGCATGGATTGGGTACAATAACATTAGGTTAAGCTTGAGGTTTTTGAAAAAAATATTTTAATGTCTTCATGATGTTTATAAACCTATAGAAATCTAAGGTGTTATAAAGCCTTTAGTGAATACTACTATTTCATCCTTATAGATGTTTATAGTAGTAAGGAAATAATGTAAACTATATTATGGATAATTTAATGAGATCATTAATGGTAATGAACCTATTTTATAATACTAACATAACTTAAGAGAATTTAAGGATGTGTTTCTAGAAGAACTACCTAGTTTCTTCCTAAAAGGGTGTTTGAATTTTCCATTGACATAATATATGAATATTTATTTGAATCTAAAGCCTCTTATCATATTAACACACCAAATCTAAGAGAACATAAAGTTAAGATACAATATCTAATGGATAAAGGGTTGATAAGTCTAAGTGTATCACATTTGGGAGCCCCAATTGTATTCATCAAGAATAAGTATGGTACATTATGGATTTTCATTAACTACCACATGTTGAATAAATTCACCATTAAAACCAAATATCCCATTCATATAATTATTTATTATTTTTTTCAAGTGAAGGGATAAACTATATTCTCTAATATGGATCTATATTCAAGGTTTCACCAACTCTGCATCAAGAAAAAATATGTTCATAATATTTCTTTTAGAATAAGGTATGGGAACTATGAATATATTTTTATGCATTTTGGTCCAAAAAATACATATGTTTCTTTCATGAATCCTATGAATAATGTATTTTGATATTTCTTAGACAAGTTTGTATTAGTTTTCCTCAATCATATTCTGATATATGCTAAGAATGAGGCATACAATGAGCAAACTTTATGCTCATTGTAATAATACTAAGGCAACAAAAGCTATATGCTAAGATTTCATAGTGTTATTTATATCAAATCCAAATTCACTACTTAGAATATGTTATTTATAAAAAGGGACTTATGATTGACTTTGAAAATATTTAAACCATTAATGAATGTTCAACCTCTAAAAATTGAATGAAGTACATATATTCACAGGGTTAGCTGATTATTATCAATTTTTTTAAGAAGAATTATTAGGGGTTGCTACCCATATCACTTATTTACAAAATAAGGGGAATAAATTTGAATGAAATCCTAAATTTTAATTGACCATACAAAATTTAAAATAATTTATAAATTTAACACTTATCCTTATCATTTTGAATATTAATAACAACTTCAAAATTTGGGTTGATGCTTGAAAGGTATACATCAAAGTTATTTTGACTCAAGCTATAAAATTGGTTTCCTCTGAGTCTTTAAAGCTTATAAAACATTAGAAAAATTAGCATACACATGATATTGAACTTATAGTCATTTTTAGACACCCAAATAATGAAAAGCTTTTCTATTTGGGAAACTCTTCAAAATTAAGTCAGGTAACTATAGTTTTGTACTTTTATTCACTCAAGATGAGTTGAATGCAAAAAAAATATATGGTTGGAATTTATCAGTAAATTTGATATTGATATGGATTATGTAAAACGTAAATACAATAAATTGGTCGATGCTATTATTATAAGGATGTATGTTGCTAATTTTTTAAGGTAAAATTTTAGAAAATCTATTTTTAGAGTGGAAAATTGACTCTAAATGTAGTAAAATCTACGTTGATTATAAAATGTAGCATAAAAATAAGTTTTTGATTTTTTTCTAGATTTAAATGTGTTATTAAGACACCAAGGTATAATATTTATTCCTAATTCAGGTAATGCATGGGAACAAGTTATGAAAGAGGTGCATATAATACATCATTTTGTACATCTGGGTGTTATAGAGATGTTGCATGAACTAAAAATATTTCTTTATAATGTTATTAATAAACATGTGGCTACTTTTATAGTAAAATGTTTGGAACGTCAGCATGTTAAGTATGGACATTACCATCTGATATGTTTTATGTACACTCATGCAATTCCAATAAGCAAGTGGGTTATTATTTCAATGGATTTCATCCTAATATTTCCTAATTATTCAAGTAGGTATGATAAATTTCTTGTTATTATTGATAAGATGATAAAATTCATTCACTTTACTATTGCCAATGTGATTGATGATTCCCCCATCCTTTATAAACAATATGTGAAGGAAATTTTATACCTTCATTATGTTTTGAAAGTAATTATACATGATAGAGATATAATTGTTCACTTCCATATTTTGAAAAAAAATGATAGATATATTTGTCATAAAATCAATTATCTATGCATTTTTCTTGCTTAAATGAACTTACTCCTAATTAGATATACTATGCAAGGTGTTCACCTCTCACCCAAGCTTGCACACTCCTTACTTGAAGTTTTATCAAATTCATATGCATAAGTCTCATTCCATATCACAAAATTCTATGTACTGACCCATGTCCATTCCGCATTGTGTATTGATTATTATTCCCTTCACAACTCACAAACTCCTACACACCTACAACTCATAACCCTACATGCCTAAAAATCCCACACCACATCCCATAGTTATACACACTTAGCTATCCCTTGGACTCCTTAATAAATCCACATCTTTCCTCATCTTGACCACATGCTTAAAGGGGTTCACCAATTGTCATCCATCCTAAAAGATTAAATGATGCAACCATCTTCTTGGTAATTGATAGTGGTTGTAACTGATCTTGTATTCTAAATTATATAAGTATGTAACACACATATCAAAATTAAGGTTGATTTTCCACATAATCATAACATAGATAACATGATTCATGTGTATAACTTGTAAAACATGCATTGTAGCATAATGTACTAGTTTTTTCCTATTCTATGTTAATAAATAGAATTTACATTTACTAAAAGTAAGACTTCTTATCCATTACATATGTTTAGTTTTTTATTTCTAAAATATATTTTCCCATTAATTCTACACAACCAAAACTTGGTTATCCCCCACATGCTTGGTCCTGGGACCTATGGTGTAGATCATTGGCATCAAAGATGAAAATCTCTATTTATTTCTATCTATGTAAACACATGAGCATAACTCAAGAAGGAAGGCTTGTCAATTGGTTCTATTTTAGAATATCTTAAATAATTCCATATAAAAGGTAAGATGGATAACACCTAGAAATAACCTGAGATATCCCCTAAGGTATGAAATATCATCACTAATATACTCTAGGCATAATGCATTGAATATTTTGGCCACTTTTATGAATTTATGAAACAACTCAATCCTACAGCTTCTAATATACCTCCATAGTTAACTCAATAACATATTAAACAACAAACCCCATTCAATGTTCAAGTGAATCTCAACATCCTTTTGTTTCAATTCAATATCAATGCCAAAGCATTATATGCCTAGATTCAACAACTTGGGGCATAAATATTAGTTAATTTTTTCATTGATGCTAATAAGATAATGTTAGAAATAAATAATATGTCGCTACTAGTCATTCACTAGTGGGAGAGATTTAGCGTGAAATATGTGCAAGAGTGTGTTCCAATTGAATCTTAGAAGATTTTTTTCAATGCACTGAAGGAGGAATACTACCCTTTGTGTCAATTTTAATATGAATACATCAAGTTATAATAATTATACCAGTTTAAATTTCAATATATAGAATATTACACCAACATTTTTCATGATTAATCTATGTACCTACATGAGAACTTGAGATCACAACATAAGGTGTTGAATTAGATTAGTGGGATCTCACCTTATACCTATGTGAATATGGAGTTCCTGACTTCTTTAACTTTAGGGAAAACATACCACAATGATAAAAATATTGAAGCTAAGATAATAATGAAGCAATGTGTCAACACTTCATCTAATGTAGGACGTAAAGCATATCTTTCACATAAATACACATTAAAACCTTTTGAATAGAAGAAAAAACACACTTATTGTAAAGGAGAGAAACACTAGAGACTGGTCAACCCTCTAATTCTTCATTACTTTATACTTTAGATAAAATTAAGAAGAAGTCTAGTGATAAGTTGTTCCATTTCCATCACTCATCTATGAATGATAATTTTGAATGTCATGCACAACAATCCCTACTCATATAATATACATAAAGACCAACATCATTAGACTATAATGATTGATATGCCTTTTGTCTAAGTATCAACACCACTATTAATCAAAATCTCTAAATATTGTGAATGTCTCTTCCATACCAAGTTTTGGGTGAAGGTTTAACATCTCCACATCATCATTTATAATGGTATCTAGAATAACATCATCACATAGTACATATCTTATCACCTTGGTATTACCACTATTTTTCACCCAAATCCATAATCTTTATGATGGTTATAGTAGGGGAAAGATCTATAGGTCTAATGGGAATACATTTTGCAATACAAATTCAAGATTATAGAGGATAACATGACTTGTGACATTACACCTTTAGGGGTCTATGACATCCTATTGGCGAGAACATAATTGTATGACCATGAAGCTACATATCAAGATAAGCCACAACATTAGACTATTCACATGCAATATTGCTTCTAAAACCATTTTGATTTAGTGACCACAACTAAAGTCACTTTTGTCTCTTCCAAGTAGTATTACAATCGCATCTTGCTCATAGAGGAGTTTGTGTTACTCATAGTTTTCCATGACACACCTATGTAGTCAAAGTTAAAGCATACCTTGGTAATATACATAACTTGCACATCATCATATCAATAATAAAATGATAAGTTACTAGATTAGAGTATCAAATTATTCCAATAACCTAAAGGCCTACCAATAAACAACTTAATAAATCACTACATCAATTTGGTTCATGGATCCCATCCTCTAAATAACCCCTTTATCACATATCAATTTGTGAGAGTGATGAATCTAATACTAGTTTCAAGAGCTTCTTGATCAAGTTAAGATTAAGCCTAGATATTTGAATTACAAGAGTTTTATTGTCCCCATACCCAATAATTATGTGTCCTAGTGACTCTATATTTACTATTTCACACTCAAAAAAATAATGGGTAATAATCAATATCCACTATCATGCATTAACAACCTTTTGGACTAGCTCTAAGGTGTATAATAATTCATCATGATTGAATTGAAGCTAGGTTACCATCAAGTTCTAGTTTATATTGAAAAAATTTGGAAGATAACATTCAAGACTCTAAAAGGATTGTAATAATGATTGGTCATGAATTTTAGTCTCACCAATGCACTAGCCACTTTCATGCACTTGATGATCTACTTAGGCCCTTCTTCAACTCCTTCATTATCATCTACTTGGAAACAAGACCTAGGAGTATCCTATATAGCACATATCATATTTATTAGACACTTTTCACCAACATAATTTATTATCAAACTTAGCAAAGTGTACATTTGGCACCATGCATATCCAATACTTGGGATACATCATTGATTGCACTAGCATCAAAGTAGATCTAAATAAGATCAAAGTGAGGCAAGATTAGACTACTCCACATAATCTCATATAATTTAAGGATTTTATTAGACCTGGCAACTTATACCATAGGTTCATCCTTAGTTTCTCACACATCTCTTAGGCTCTCAATAAATTCACATGCACCAAAGCCAAGTTTGACTAAACACATGAACAATAGTGTGATTTTGAGGTACTCAAAAAATACCTCTAAATAGTGCCTATTATTTAAATGATTGACATTGTGTAAAACTTAAAAATAAACATTGATTCATCTAACTATGCACTCAATGCAGTACTCATGTAGCATGAAAATTTAGTCACATACCATTCTAGGATGTTTATAAACATAGTATAAAGGTACTACACATATGAGAAGGAACTATATTTTAATTTTCATTAAATTAATAAATGGTGACAAAATATTCTAGGGAAAGAGATAGACATTTAGACCATAAAGCACTTTAGTTCCTATAGTTACAAAATAAGCTAGAAAATGCATGCCACATTAAATGGATGACTTACCTATAATAGTTTCATATCATAATAAAGAAAAAGAAAGGGAAGGATAAAAAGGCCATGGAATTCCTTATCTAATCACTAGTTCACATGTTCATCATAGTGTTGGATATGCATGGCCATAATTTCCAAAATTGACTTCATCTCTGCTCAATTGATCAGGACTTTACATCAAGTTATAACAAACTCACACATGGTACACAAGTTTAGGAGTTCTATTTATCTGACCATCTTTTAAACAAGCTTAGAAATATTATGTTCCATATAATGCACCTCAATAATGATTCATCTAGGAGATACATTATGTTAATACCTTAGGACACTTTGGGATGATAAATACTCTAGCTACATTGTAGTCACACTTATACTAGCTATATATGTACACATATGTGAATCACCACATCAAGTCTTGTATTCCTTGTTGAATTTTCAATCCCATGAACAAGAATTTGGGAATTTACACACCTTTAACAATTCCATCTAGACCATGGGAATCTATTAGCATACATTCCATGACTAGATTACCTTTGATGAGATGATAACATGACACTATGTTCATTTTAGTGGATTAGTTTTCCAATATGCAGATAATGGTTGCATGAAGAAAATACATTGACACAAATGACACTACAGAAACATTATTCAACCATGTTTGGATTCATTTTTGCTTACCGACATCCATTGTATTTGGCCATGATCTATTATTTGTGAGAATTGTTTTTGAATCATTGTAGGAATTGATGGGTACATAGTTAGATCAATCAATGAATTTTCATCCTCAAATAGATGGAAAAACTAAATTGGTCAATTACACACTTGATCATATTTTTTGAATGTAAAATTGGGCACATTATTTCATATGGGATGGAAAACTCTTGTACATTCAACATCCCTACAATAGGACTCTTCATAAATATATGACCATAGTCCATTCTAGACATGTCTTACATTTCAACCTTCAACACATTTAGACATTTACAACATTGCACCATCAAGAAATGAGTCACATTCACATGAGTGGAAAATGGACATACATAATAAGTTTCTATGCCACATCCAATCTATTCACCATCAAGCTCATTATATTTTCTCTTTCACTCATGCTAAGTATAAGGATCACCATGACACAAATCTCACACCTCATGCATTCTAAGTTGATAATAAATTCTAGATACAACTTAAAAATGAGTGAATAAAAGGTATAAATTATATTAAAATGAAATATAAACATCTAGCCTATGGTTGATTCTCCAAATAGTCATAACATATATATCAGGCTTCATGTATCTACTATGTAAAACATGCATTATAACATAGTGTACCAATTTTTCCCTATCCTATGTTAATAAATAGAAGTTACATTTCTTGTAAGTAAAACTTTCACTCCATTGAATGTGTTTAGTTATTTATTTTATAATTATATTTTTACATTATTTTTTCATAACCAAAATGAAAATTTCCCTCGCATGCTTGGTTTTGGACCCCATGGTGTAGATGAAGTAAACTTCATTTCAAATTATCATTTGGACAAATATGGCCAAAATGAATGGCTAAAGCTCATAGTTAAATATATGTTGAGAATGCATGTAATGGACTAACAATATAAATGGGATGAATACTTCCACTTGGCTGAATTTTCATATAATGATACTTATCATTATGTTATCAACATGACACCTTTTAAATCCTTTTATGGGAAAAAGTCTAGGACTTCCCTTGTGTGGGACAATTTGGACAACTGAGTTTTTTTAATCTCTAGAGACCTTGAAAGAGTATGATAAATAAATGGTTGTTATTATTTAAAGGCTAAAGGATACATCTATCAAGCATAAAAATTATGTTGATTTAAGAAGATTACCAAGAGAATTTGAGGTGATAGATAAAATTAAATTAAGAGTAAGACCTCAAAAATTAATATAAAGTTTGGTAAAGCATATTCAATAGCTTTGTGATTTTTCATTATATTTGAAATTGTGAAAAACATCTTTCTTATTTCTTATCATCTAGCTCTTCCTCATTTTCTTTATATAATTAATGATGTTTTTCATGTGGCACTATTGATAAAGTATGTTTCTAATCCTTCTCATATTCTAGACTTGAATATTCTCCATGTGGAAGAGGAGTAAATGATTCAAATAAAACTCATAAATATCTTAACCCATTTTAATTTTAACCTATGAAATAGAGATATAAAACAATTAATGGTCTAATGGGATCAACTAAGTGAGAAAATTTATAACTGGGAAGATGAGATTATTTTTTGGCAGCACTATCCTCACATATTTAATTAGGATCTTAGATGATTCCTATTTTAAGAGGGGTAGATTTCATATCCTATTTAAAATCTACTTATATTTTTATATGTTTTATGATAAATTGGAACTATATTTAGATATTATTATTTGATTATTTTATATTATGGGCATTATTATGTTATTATAAATAGGGTATCATTATTTATTGTACTATAGTTTAGTATTTGATATGGTTTATATTATATCAAGCCAATATTTCTAATTTAGTATATATTATTGCATTTTATATTCAAGTAATGAGTGAGGTTTAGGCCCAAAACATGTTTACCAGATAAACACATTAGTATACACATGTAAATAAAGGTAGAATTAAAATAATGAGATCTATTTTTTTCTCTTTATGTTTCCCTGTCTTGTGCTATGAGATCCTAGTAATTTGATTTATATTTATATTTATATTTTCTTTGTTTATAATCCATCATTGGCTTTTATCGAATTTAGCTTATGAGTGTCTATTTATCTTAGCTTTGGATACTTTATTATTACTAAAGAAAACATTTAAATTTTAAGTTTTGTGGTATTGTCTCTATTTATTATTTGGAACTTTGGTTTAGTAAGTCTAGGTATTTGGACATGATTTTGTAAATCATTGTTAAATAATTTTTATTCTAAACCTTGGAAATCATAATAATCATGATATAATGGTTTAACCTTGTAAAGTTTTGTATGTTCAAATAAATACATAATTATGTAAATGGTCTTGGAATGCCTATGGAACATAATTATTATGTTTGATTATCTAATTGAACATTAAAATGAAAATTTTAATGACATAATTACCATTATATTAGGGTTTTAATAGTGTGTGACTCACACTTTCCATTTTCATGAAAGTTGAGTTGTGGAGAAGACTATGTGTGCATGCTTCATGGCCATTACTGCATGTAAATTTTAAAGTTTCTAACAGGGATGGAATATTTGTTTAAATTAACTAAAAACATGAAACAAGGATTAAAAATCCATCTTTGTAACACATGGAATGGGGTTAGCAACTACTGATTTTGGATTCGTATTGTAAATCTAAGTGAGAGAAAATGAGCAAATATGAAAGAAAGGAAAACATAGTAGGGTTTTACTACAAAAAAAGTAAGTGGGTATTTAATTTATTATTAAGAATACCTAGCTATAAATTTTTATGATATTATTAATTTATTATTAAGAATAACATTATTCTTATATAGTTGAATGATGTTATTTTAGACATAAAATAGAACTCAATAGAATGTTGATGGAAATGAAAGTGGGTATGATTGTCTATGACTATCTCACCACTTATATGGTGTAAAGATGGATTTTATTTTGAGACATAATGATCAGATACCTAACCTAAATGTGTAAATGATACTACATTCTTTCATAATTGTGGTTTTTGTTTAGATAATTTATGATTTGTGCATGGACTTTTTATTTCAATTCATGCAATAATTCTTTGTTTCAAGTTATGCATGATTTCTTGTTTTTATTGTGATTTTTATTCTATGTGAACTGAGTATTTTTTATTAGTTTAAATTTGTGTTTTTTCTTGTTTTATTTGGAATTGTACATTACTACCTTGTCAGGTGTTATGTATTGTGAAATTTTGTGTAGTAATTAATATTATGCATAATATGGTAATGGATATCATTATTTATTAAATTTCCTCTTGTTCATTTATTTTTATATCTAGAACCTCCATGTGGTGTCATATTTCTAGCCCTAAACTAATGGTTTGGTGAGTAAGGTTTCAAAAATGGATGAGCTCATATTAAAAATTAATTCTTGTATACAAATGTAATTATTATTTGTTTTGAAGGGAGTTAAAAAATGTGCCAATGATGTGGAGTCACTCAACATTTTTTCTAATATATGGTGTTGTATATTATTTTTTTAGGAGTTACCAACATATAATGAGGAACCATTTGGAAAATAGTCTGTGGGCAGGTCCCCTTATTATTGTAATATTTTTGGAGAATATTTAATTGGATTCATAGAGATTTAATCGATATTTTTTTTATTACATAAATTTTAGGTTACAATTGATTATACTATTATCATGATGTTCTTGATTTATTAATTTTATGTTACTTCTTAGCAATAAAATAATGCATAAATTATTTTTACATACTTATTTTTTGTGTTCCCATATTTTGATTGGATGGTAAATGGAAAATAACTCAACCAAGATAACATTAATGGGGAGAGAAAACAAGTTGTTCATGCACGTTTTTAGAGTTGTTCAATTTACCTAATTTAGTTTTAATGAAGGTTTTGAATATCTTCGAGTGAATAAATAGTCTAACTTATTATGAGTGTTCATTTGGAATTGTGAATATTATAATCTTCATGTTTTTAAGTCTTATTTATTCAATTATTAAAAGGATAATGATATTGTTGTTGAAATTTTTAATTAGTATGATTTTTATATCATGATGAATACTCAGATAAAAAATATAAATTAAAAGGCTTGTACTTGACCTCATAAGCATTTATTTGGTTAAAAGATAATGTGGAGGAAAAAATATAAGCTCTTGGTTATTATTTACCAATTAATTATTATTTAAATTTAGTATTTTGATTCAATTTTTTGGTTAAAAGATAATGTGGAGGAAAATTATAAGCTCTTGGTTATTATTTACCAATTAATTATTATTTAAATTTAGTATTTTGATTCAATTTTTTTTTCAAAATTCATTTATCTTCAGGATGTAACTGTAAACATCAATTGGCAGTATGTTAATATTTTTATGACTCCTAGTAAAAATTTATTTTATGATTAGAAGTATTAGTAGAAATTCTAATGTTGTTTTACATTCACTTTATATTGGATAACTATGTGTTTTTTGTGTAAATTATGTAGTATTAAGTTTGGAGACATGTTGGTAACTTGCATTGTTTATTTGGAGTTTTTGATTAGTATCTTATAGTCTTGATTGGTTTGATTGTAAAATATTATGGTTATTGGTTTAATAATGTGGTATGGAAGGTTAGTCTTGAGTAAGTGTTTGGGAATTAAATTAAATGTATAAGATATTAATAGTTAATTAATACATGCGTCTTAAGTTTTAGAAAATCATTAACCATACATATACAACAACATGATTATGACAAGCATTTAATTTCTAATGGGTCATTCAAGAAATTTATTATCACTAAAGTCTTATTTTAGTGAACATAATATGAAAGCATGTTTTAAATAGGAATGAAACTATAGGAAATATATATTACTCTTATGAACTTGAAGCATTCATTCAAATTATGATGGCATTTTATTTACATGTTGTTTGATAACATGGAAATTTAAACCAAGATCAAAATGTTTATTGTTCATGCAATTCGATATTTTTAGTTGGACTTGATTAAGTGTACTCAATATTTGTTAAATGGTTTTTAAAACATTGTTTAAATTTGAGATGATGGTTCTTGGTCTTATATTTTCATTATAATAGAATGAAGCATTATATTATTAAATATTGAGGAGGTCAAATTTTTGTAAAGGATTAATATCTTTATTTAAGAAGGATAATTATTTTTTGGCAAACCTAAAACCCATTTGTATGCCTTATTATCATTAAAGTTAGAAATATACTCAAGGAATAATTTAGGTATTTGAGTTTACTTATTTCATTCAATTTTTAAGGTTATCATCCTAATCCTTTTGTAATTTGTAATATATATTGATAGGGTAGAATTTAAAATGAGTAGTGAACATACATATTTACTCAATTTTTTTGAGTTTCAAATCTATTTATGTAGTGAACCTTAGTTAGTTAAAATGGGTAAATATGAGTGTCAAATAACATAAGTTACAATGAATTAATATTTTTGTGTTATGCAATCTAGATGGCATATTATGGAAAATGTCCAATCTAAATAAGTTTTGGTTTTATATAAGTTTATATTTATTTTGGAAAGACTTATATAATTTTTAGAGATTTCTTATTTTCTTTAATATTGAAAATCATATAAAAATTTATCATTACTATTATTTCTTTTGAGATCAAAACTTGTTTGTCATCGATGACTATTTTAATCAAAAATATCCATCATGGACATGTCACACTAACATGGATTTAAATTCCTATAAATTAATTATTACATCTTAAATTATGAGATACTCTTCTAAACCTAAGAACCTTAAGTTGGTTATATAAACCAAAAATATTTGAAGGCTTGGTTTGGGAATGGTTATAAGATTTTTATGTTAATCTTCCCCAATTTCAAAAGATGATAGTATTACAAAGGTTATTTAGTATGCCTTAGGTTAATTAATGGTATTTTAAAATATCAATTATCCCATTTTGGTAAGACCATTCACATATACCATGAGAGGAATAAATAATATCGAACATGACTTCATGAAACATGTTGGAACTAGGTTAAACATTTATGAGAGTTATTTTTTGTAAATCAAACATCATAACCTTGTAAGTAAATTTTGTTGTTGGTATGAATTTTGGGAGGTTGATATAGATCCCTCTTTATATTCACCCCTTTTTTCATATTTGAATCCCTTTTCAAATTCAACTCAAGTTCCATATTTAGATTTACCTCTTGATTCATCTTTGAATCCCTGTTTGAATTTATCTATATATTATTTTTTAGTTTCCACTATGGATTTACTTATTTATTCCACTTAGGATCCTCCTTATTGTTCTTCATTGATTCATAATATAGATTAAAAATATCATTCTAAAAATTAATATCTACTCTATATTAAATTTATACCTACCATACCAAATGAG
The DNA here is from genome assembly GCA_037957365.1 of Torreya grandis. Classification (NCBI taxonomy): domain Eukaryota; kingdom Viridiplantae; phylum Streptophyta; class Pinopsida; order Cupressales; family Taxaceae; genus Torreya; species Torreya grandis. Next base: position 848,541 of record JARHVA010006478.1, on the reverse strand, counting down.
TAACCTTATCCTTGAATACCTAACTTCTCTTTACACCTTGATAATTAGCTTCATAAAAATCAATATTATAAAATAAATATTCATAAATAAGGATTATATTGTTCAAAAAAAATAATATTGATTTTTTTTCTTTTAAGTACAAATGAGTACTAATAGTAGTGATGTTGCCTCTTATATTTTAAAAATAGTGGATATTAATCTCACTGTCATAGCTCTTCCCCCTTATCAAATAATGATGATTAAATTATTTCCTTTTCCTTTAACACATCACAAGCTATAATTGAAAGCTATAAAATTCCTTTTGTTTAACCTTAAATTTTAGATATGGGTAATCTAGGGTTAAAATTTTATAACTAGTTCTAACACATGGGTGGAAAACTAATCTATAGCATGATAATTTATAGAAAACCTAGATAAAAAATATTATGAATTTATAGAATTAAGATTGTTAAACATAGTAATATACATTTATATAAGAATATAAAAATAAATAATAAAAAATGGTACTTAGTATACTTTATGAAGGAAGATCTAGAATGGAAAAAAGTATAAGATATATAAGATCAATATTCTAGATTAGTTGTAATATTCTGTAATTTATAATTCTATATTTTTTGACACTAATATCATATTATGACAATACCATAAATATCAATGTTTGACTATGATGTAGGTGTCCCATTAAACATAATGACTAGATATGGATGCAACCAACTTGACCATTTTGAGTTTTACATCACCTTTATTTTGATGAATTCAGATCCATGATATAGGTTATCTCTCTTCATTAATTTATCAAATCCTATCTCTTCACCCCTCTTCACCCTTAGAATGATTTTTTAAAAATTGGGTAAGTGGGCTCATAATTTCAACCCAAAGACCCCTATGTCAATGGGTTATACTTACATATCCAATACTCCAAGGAGGTCCTCTAAAATATGTAGTTATCCCCTCTTTACGGTAAAGTGTATTAACAATGGTGAAATATACTATATTTATATGAATGCAATGATATATTTTATAATTTTATATATATAACTTAGGGTTTTTTATTTTAATACTTTATAGATATAAAATGATTGATACTATGATTGGTATGAAAATAGTTATGAATAGAAAATAATAGAGTTCTTGTTCAATTTATTCATTTTACTTTTGTATGTGACTTATTGGTGTTTTTTAGATGAGGAATATGAAGTCTTAGAATTTTATTTATACCACACCTTTTATTTTAAAAATATCTCATGGTAGGGTTGAATAAGATAATTAAGCCAACCTATGGGTTTTAATAATTTTTTATTTTGGATGACTTTTGGATCCTAGACACTAAATAAAGATTTGGATGCTACCATTAATAATAATATCCCTCTGTGGTTGGTAGTCCCAAGAAGGATATAAAAAAGGTATGGATATAAAACATTTATTGAAGGAAGTTATTAGGTTTTGAGATTTATATGCAGTACAAGAGCCTAGGGTCATCAATATTATATGGATCAGACTAAGAGATAATCATTTAGGAATAATGAGATGGTTAATGTCAACCTTTTGATAGTAGGTAGGTCTATAATTAAAGGCTATAAAATTGATTTATATTTGAAAAAATTATAACACTAAGATGATATAAATATTCAATTTTAATATCTATATCCCCCTTATTTAATAAAACAATGCATAAATGTGAATTTAATAGTTTATAGGAAAGAAATGTGTACCTAGGTGTATATAACACACCTTAATTTTACTTGAGCCCACTTTGAGTGATTTATTGGTGTACGACCCATAACCAAGACCATGTTATAATATATATTAGTGCATATAATCTGAAATCTAAAATAGTTTAATGATTAAAAATAAAGAGAGTAAGGAATGAGAACACCTATGTGTCTATGCAACTATGTAAAGATGTTTCATATTAGGAATCATTGTAGTTGGATATGGTTTAGATCTAAACTTTGTATATTTTATGATTGATTTTTCTTGGTAAATATGTTCTATTATGAATCATTGTAGCTGGATAAGGTTTAGACCTAAACCTTGTATATTTTAGTAAGGAGATTATAAGGTATTACTCCCCCAATTTGGTTTATGGATGAGTTGTGACACATCCATTGAGATGATTATATCCCAATTGTAAAACTCAAGTGTGAATATATATAATATTGTGAGGGTGAGTGATTTAATAAACTCATAATGTGGTGATATTTAATGATTTAATCACTCTAATCTATCAATATAGTGAAGTTGAATGATCCAATCACTTAAACCTATAAAATGAACCAATTGTTGAATAAAAAGGCTTAATAATAATAAATATCGATGTAATAGATGTTTCCTAATGAGTAGTATAATTGGAAAATTTTGTAATTTTTGGTTAAATAACATGACATATGCATCTATAATAACATCGAATATGAACCTATAATATATCTAATTTGGAGTATTTATATCATAAATCTAAAAAAAGATGTTTCAAATATATGAAAAATTAGTGCAATCTATAGATTTTTGAGCCAAATTTATATATGAATCATGAAACTAAAGTGGATGTTGTGCAATTATGGAGGTTACATTCTTTTGATATGCCACAACTAAAGTCTAGAAATATTGAGTAAATTTATAAGTATGGATGTCGTGTTATTGTGACATGTCCCCAATTAAATATGAAAAATAAAAAGGTATATAAGTGTGGATATCATGTTCTTGTGACTAATCCCCACTAAAATCTAGAAACTATGAAAATTTGGAGGTCATGATTTTATGACATGCCCCTAATTTAATCTAAAAAATATTAAAATGTGGAGGTCATGTTTATATGACATGCCCCCATTTTAAGGTGAGGAAAATATATGTTGGAAAGTACATTACCTAAAAAGGATAAGGTATATAAATATTTTTTAATTGAATCATGTATCATATAGGGATAACATGTCAAAGAATACATATCAATAAAACTCATAGTATGTGATCACATAAATTCCTAAGATGTATGATATAGATCATGGTAATGTATAGAGGGTAACAATACAATATGAATAAATAATCAATCGTACACAAGAGAACTCAATGTAATGCATAAGAATGGTCCAAGGAGACCTCATACAAGGGGAATATTCAAATTCCACACAATCAAAATGGATGGCATATTTAAATGTCCAATCAATATAGGCTAAGATATTTAAATGTCCAATCAACATCAAATGACACTAGGGAAAATATGCAATGAAAATATTCAAATGTTTCATAAAAAATATAATATAAATCAATGTAATACACTCAAGGAAGTGAAAATTTGAATAAATGGATCATAATCAACCAAAAAAATCATATCAACTAGTCCCTACATTTTTGTGTTATAAAAAATGTTATGTAGCATAACATATCAAGTACATTATGAAGGATATGAGCATGGATATAAACATGTGTAAGAATTATTATATAAAATAAATAATGATAATATATAAATGATCATAAATAATATACAACTTATATCAATCATGATAAAATAAGTAAATTCCCCCAACGTACTATATGATGTGAGTAGAGGAAAGGTCTAACATCTGAAAAATGAATAAATTGTGTCTAAGTATGCATGTATTAGACTCAAAGATGTGTGAAACATATTTTGTATATAGGGATGAAATTATATGCTATCTACTAATATGAATCAAACAACATAGATTATAAAGATCTAGCAAAATCTAGGAATGTTGTATATCTTTTTATTTTTGAATTTATTTATTTTTTTAATATTTTATTCAATATTTGAATGTTTTTGTATTTTATTGAATATTTGATTTTTTCATAGTTTTTTGGGGGTTTTCAAGTTTAAAAATAATTAAAGGAGATAAATCTTCCAATTAATAAGATGAATGACTATCTAGTGGTCCTCATGTCAATTTTATTACCACCATTCTTTATGCTTTTCCATTGTCAACATTTCAATGTCTTTGGTAAGTTGGTGACAACATATATTTCTATATGCTTATTATCATATCCATCATATGGGACACAAATTTATTTATATTTGAATTGGAAAGTGAAGCACATGTTTTTTGGATTTATCATTTCATTCATCTCAAACAAGCAATATTGACCAATATGATATATGAAGTGAGGTTTTAGATTCACAAACCATATGATATTATAAACAATCTTGAGTCCACATTCTGTGGGTAGTATGATGTGACCTAGAGAGTGTATTAATAGTAGAGATTAATATAAATCATTGATATTATATCCAAAATTTTAAAATAATGTGGTGTATCAAATTCTATCTAACCTATATGTATCAACATTGAGATGTGGATAATATACCCCATCAATAGTTATAGTAATAATTAGATATTCAAAGTGTGAGAGTTTAGAAATAATCATTTCACTTTGTACATTTTAAATATCATAAATAATAGGTCTTTTATACGGTTTAGGTATGATAATTATACATCCTTCATCATTTTATTTTTGAATTGGGTTATACAATACCTTACATTGATATGTGTTATGACTAGTAATTTGATAATTATTAAAATATGGAAACCCCTATTTAAGAATGAGTATGTTTCTTGATATGTGTTTATTAGGAGGAAAATATCACATATTATGCTCAATACACATAAATTATTGTATTCAAATCATCTTTTTTTATTTTGATTTATAAAATACATTGTGGAATCTTAAGACAAAACTCCAAATAATAGACATGATGTATCTGCATTTGTCCCTTGTAAGTTTGAATCACTATTTGTAGACAAGAGGGGTGGATTGAATAAGTAATATTTACATGTTAATCTATTATTTTTTCCTTACCATTGTATTAATGTGCTTTTATTTGGAAATAAATTTAAATTTTATGTATAAAGACCTATATGATTGAATAGGTTATATAAAATATGATCAAGTGAATCAAAAATTAGTTTTTAAAATTGTTCATCGGTCATAGTATGAGTAAGTTAATCATAAATATAATATTAATATAAAAAATTTCCATATTATTTCTAATTATTAACTAATAAAGGAAGATAAAATGTTGGATTTTATTTCTACTATGTTATCACTGGATCCATTTATAATGGTTTTATTATAATTGTGTATCCATGTAGGCCTCAATAGTTAGTGCCTTATAATACTCTTGAAGTAAATTATTTATTTTTATTTATTACCCCATTTAATAAGTTATCCTTATAGATAGTAGATTAATTTAAAAGCTTGAGTACTGAAATATTATGATACGTATTACTCAGTTGGTTAATAAGATAATAACCTTTAATTTTAATCACTAGTTTAGGATTAGGAAGAACTTATTTTATATTAATAGGTGGTGGGATATATTGGGTACCCTTATCTTTTCATGTGTTGACATCGTGGACTAAATAATCTAATATAATCCATGGGTGGATAATGGGAGTGGGATGGTGGTTGTCACTCAAATAGGATCTAAGAGGAATGAGAGGTTGGGAACGTGTATTTTAGTGTTGGGAAACTGACTCTATATTATAAATAAGATTCTTAGAGAGACATTAAAGTTTGGTTATATTTTAAAAAAACTCTTTGTGTTAACTAATTTTGCTATGCATTTTTATTATAACTCTAATTGATTTACTATAACAAACAATGACTATCACTATATCCTTGATAATGAAGTAGCTAATGGATGCATCCATGTTAAATATTATTTTATAAAAATATTTTTTTTATATTTTGAGAACTTTGAAATAAAAAAATAAAATATTAGGAAAATAGTAAATTAGGAAACCATAGGTCAATATAGGGTTTTGAAACTAAGGTGTGCCAAATGTTTAACCCTAAATTTTAGATATGGGGAATTTAGGGTTAAGAATTTAGAAGTAGTTACAAAATATGGGTGATAAAATAATATATAATATTTCAATTAATATAAAAATTAGCTAAATAATATTTGAATTTATAGAACATAGATTCATAAAAATAGTAACATATAACTATCGAAAGATATTATAATAAATTAAAAAATGGTGCTTAGTTGGCTTAATATGCATAGACATATTTGGACTAGAAACAAGTGTATGATATGAAATATCAATATTCTAGATCAATCATAATATTATAAAAGTTATATTTATGTAGCTGCAAACACTACTATTATATTTAGACACTACCATTGACACAGTTGTCTTGTATGGAATAATGATTGGATCTATATGAGACCAAATTCATAATTTTGAACTTTATGTCTCATTTATTCTAATGTAATATTTTTTGGGATATATGTCATATCTCTTCATTAATTGATCAAAACCTAGATTTTAACCCCTCTTCACCCTTGGAATGAGTTTTCTAAAAAATACGTTAGTGGGCTCATGGTTTAAATCTACCCCAAAGATCCCTTTATCAATGGGAATTACATACATAGCCAATACTCCAAGGAGGGCTTAAGACTTATGTATTTCTCCTCTATGTGGTAATGTGTGTGGACAAGGGTGAAATATACTATACAAATATGCATTTAGTAATATATCTTGTAATTTGACAAAAATCACTCATGGGATACTCTTTGAATGCTTCAAACCTATAATATGACTGCTCATATGCTTAATATTAAATAAGGAATAATAGGGTATAATAGAGTGTTTATGGAATAGATTGACTTAGTTATAGTAGATTTTTATTTGGTATTTTCTAGATGAGGAATGAGAAGGATTTCACTTGTATTTATAACACAACTTTTAAAAATATATCATGATAGGGTTTAATAAGACAACGAGGATAACCCATGGGTTTTGATGATTTTTTAATTTGGATGACTTTTGGATACTCAACACTAAATAAGTATATATAAAATATAGTCAATGGTAATTTTACTATATATCCGGTAGTGTCTAGAAGGATAAAAACATGTATGGATATAAAATTTATATTGAAGAATGTTTGTTAGGTTTTAAGCTTTATGTGTAGTATATGAGACTTGGGTCATTAGAATGATATAGATCAGACTAAGAGATAATAATTTAGTCACATTGAGATGGTAAATGCATGATTTATGACAATAAGGAGGTCTATATTGAAGAGTTGAGTCATGATTGATATTTTTCAAATATACAATATTGAGATTCTAGAAATATTTAGTTTTAGTAATTACACCTTTTAACACATGTTATGATGTTTCTTCCACTTCAAACTCATGTTTGTCTTCGCACGATGTTACTCTTATGCCATAATGTTATAGTATTATAATATAGTTACCTCATAATTACAATGTATCTCTTGTTAGCAAGACTTATTTTAATGTTATTTATCGATAAGAAGCAACTGACTCTTATATATCTAATTAATCTCCCAAACCAAAGGAAAAGTCTATATTTACACATCATCATTCTATCATAAATAGTGTTCTAATCGCTATAATTAGCAATATAATTAAAACCTTAAATGAACCTATTAATAACCTAAACATGCTTTCCAAAGAATTCATATCCTTAATGTATGTCATGGGTTCTTTACAAGATAAAATACATCAATTATCCTTAGAGTGTAAAGTGTAACACACTTGCATTGACTCCAATTAATTCCATGGAAATCATACCATGTGCATAATTTTTTATGAACATTTACCCCCTAAGTTTCAAATGCCTAAAATTTATACATTTTATGGAAGTGGGAACCCTTATATCTTACAACATTTTGAGAAACCATGAATGGCTAAAATTGTAGCTAAATGTAATTAAAATTATTTTCCAAGAGTATAGTGTGGTGTGAACTTGTTTGGTTTCACTCCCTCACTAGTGGATCCTTAAGCACATACTTAGTATTAGAGGAATATTTATTTATATAATATATTAAAAATAAAGGACCTAGAGTCACTTATGATTAGTTACCTTCTATACATCAAGTTAAATCCAAGCAAGTTTTTTATTATATTTTAAGATTTGAGACTTGTAAGTGTAAATTAATTTATCAACCAAATAATTTTGAATCCTAATATATTATTTGTGTAGGTTTTCTTTATCCATTAAAATTGAAGATACCCTATCTAATTGTGAGTCATTTTTATCTCTTTTTTATAAGGCCTTATCGTTAGAAGAATAATTGGGTCTTATTCAAGTATAAAAAAATTTGATGAATACATTAATTTACATAAAGATGATCCACATAAAAATTTCAATCACCAAAATTTCATGCACATATTCATAATAAATTGAAAGACTTAAATTAAAATTTATCTTCTAAAAATGCACTCTTTATAGAGCTCCCTAATAAAAAGGCACAAATTTATTTTCATGATCTAATACATAATATTGAATCTACATTGTATAAATTCAAAGTAATAAATAAAGGATATTCCATTCCTAATGTTACTAATCATACAAATTCCTTTACATCAGTGTTTGTACAACTACTCAAATTTACTTTTAATAATTGCCCACATTATAGTTTACATACATTACTTGACAAAAGGTTAATCAAAATACTCCATAATTACTATCACCCTCCTCATCTATTGAATAAAGATAATTTACAACCATTTTGTACTTGTCATGGATTAATGGAAATCATGATAATGATTTTTAAGTGTTACAATAAAATATAAAATAACTTGAAAATAAATGAATTTTCTCATTTCAAAATATTGATAATAAGTTAACCAAGTTTTCATCTTTGTCTTCCAAGTCTCAAAATGTTAACAAAACATTTATCAAAAATATACAATACAGGATATAATTTATTAAAAATATTTTATTAATGGAAAACATTAAGCAAAATACACCATTAATAATTCTCAAATGAGAAATATATGAAACAAAAAACATTAGCACAAGATTTTTCTAAGGTATAAAATTTTCAAAGTTCAAAAGTTCCAACCAAGTTAACTAAACACATATGGATTCTTAAGTTAACACCATTGAAAATTGAGAATAAGGAAATAATATTCTTAATGAGCCAATTATTACATGTGTAAATAATGAAATATAAAATTATTATTTTGCATTCATTTTCCCATCAAATTAGTAATTTACTTAGTTTTTAATGCTAACATTCCATATTTATGATTGTTATCTAATTACTTATTTCCTTTTGTACATAGATTCTTTTATTTTAATTCATTACTAATTATTTTATCCCCCTCTAAGAATTATTATATCCCTTGGATTTATTTTTCACTTTGGGAACTTCCCTTCTTAATTTTCAAATTGATTCAAACAATTCCGAACAACTATATTCAAATGCTTTCAATACACATTCTTAATGGCAATGGCACTCCACTTGATTATTATGGCATATCTATCATACTCAGGATTCCATCATGCCTAAATTATCACATATATCCACTCCTAAATTATACATGATGACACATATCCCATTTCCATTAGGGAGGCAATCTTATCTATATAAAAACAAATGTTGCCTTATTATGATTTAAATAAAAAAACATTGGGGGAATAATTCTTACCTTTCTTATAGATAAAAACTAAGAATTAGCATCTTATTGTGTGTTTTCCAACCTATTTATTCTAGTTCAAAGCCTCATTTATTAGTAATTTTCAAATATTTTCAATTCAAATTTTACAAAAATTTAAATTTTTAAAAAATATCATACATTTAATTTTTTTTTTAAAAATCAAGATATTTTCAAAAAAAGGACCCAAAAGCATTTTATTAAATTTGTAGTTAACTTATTTACATATGTTAGTTATTTCATGTAAATTATATTGCATATTTCATTTAACTTTCAATGCACTTTATTTTTCACAAATGTAGATTAGATAGCTTTGCTTTGCATCACATGACACACTTGTTTAATATTTTATCTGATAGTAAATATATATATGAAAGGATATATTTAGGTGATGAATTATTTTTATAATCAACTAAATAATGTAGATAAAAATTTACAAATGGATTCTTAAATGATGTTTTTTATGTTCCTAAACTTAATAAAAAATATTTTATCTTGATCTAAATTTATTCATGATAATTTCATTTAACACTTATTAAGTATAAATGGTGCATTAAAGATCAATTTAGTTATCTAATTTTTAAAGGTATTCAAAATTCTAGTATTTACATTTTTAATGTTTTTTATTCTACATCTTATATTTTCACTCAAATTAGAAATGAATCTCAATTATGGTATGAAAGGATTGGACATGTCAATTTCTAAATTCTTTATGATATGTTGGATTATAATCTAGTGGTTGGAATTCCTAATATCTATTCTCATCATGGAACTTGTGAAGGTTGCTTAAACATTAACAAACACATTCAACCTTTTCAAAAACAACATGATGCAAATTCTTCTCCTACTTTATAACATATTCATGGTGATGTTATAATGCCACTTGAAGTTACATCTCTTAATGGATATTTATATGATGTAATATTTATTGATGATCATACTAGAATTATTTGGATTTTTTTTTATAAAGAATAAATTTGAAGTGTTGTCTAAATTTATGGAGTTTAAAGATTTTGTTGAAAAATATTCAAGCCTAAAAACTAAGATATTAATAATTAATAATGGTGGCGAACACATTAGTATAAAAATTTATTAATTTTGTATTTCATGTGGTATTAAAAGAGAACTAACAACTCCCTAGTCTTGAAAACAAAATGCAATTGGAAAAACAAGACTATCTTAGATAATGCTAAAACTATGTTGAATTTATAAGTGTTCCTAAGTTTCTTTAGGGTGAATATATAAAAAATATTATACATATTATTGATAGAGTTTATACTAAATATTTTCATCTATCTACTACTATATAATGGTGTTTTAATAAAAAATAATTATTGTTCATGCTAGGATATTGTCAATCTGACTTCTATTTCAATTCCTAAAATTGAAAGAAATAAATTTCATCTACCTCCTAATATTGGATTTTTTAGGGCTATGGATGTAGAAAAAAAGTGTTAGACCGAACTAGTACTAACCCATATTGAAACTAACTTTTTTACCTTATTAAAATTAATTACTATGATTAGTTTAATATTTGAAAACTAAATGAACCTTATGAAATAGATGCATGAATCACTTCATCCCACTAACAAATTAAAATTAATTTGATACTCAATTACTAAACAAATCAATAAGTTTAAGAACTTATAATCTATGTAAAAAAGTAAACTAAGTACTTCAAATATAGATTTAAACCATGTATCAGTTTAAATACATTTACAACCAATATTATTTATAATTTCAAAAAATTTAAAAAATACACATCCATTATTGTATCAATTATACATCCAAAATAAAGTAAAATAATGTATGAGGAGTGATATACATATCAATAATTATAAACATATAGAATGAGCTACATAAAATAGCCCCATGATACATCCTATATCATGAGTGTTATTTCATGTAGTTGAATTAGTTGATAGAAGGAGAGCATCATCTGAGTGTTTTAATTCCAACCATATACCAAGAGTATCTCACGCACCTCCCTTCTGGGAATGGCCCTTAACTTCATGGAGGGGAAGATTAGAATACTGTGGATATCAATAAATAATCAAAACTCATGTGTGTACTAATACTATTACATGAAATAATCAAATAGAACATGAAATCCATTCATATATATAAATGATATCAACAATACATGTAAATTATAAGTATAGTAAAATGACAATGTCTCACCTATAACTTTACTTTGGCCAAATTTTTCATTATAAAATTCAGATTTAATAATTTGAATCATTTTCACTCACACAATACTTGTTGTTATTGAATCATGCCAATAATGATATTGGGGGTACATTTATGAGTTATCCACTAGCATACTCATATATGTACTCCTATTATTCCACACATATAGAAATTAAATTTTCAAAAGGAGAGATAATAAAATAACTTGAAACGATGAAATATTTAAACATTCATAAATAAGAATACAAATAACTCCATAATATATATGTTTGTTAAGCTAGAATGAGAATCAAGTTGTTTTATGTTTTTAATCCCAACATATCATTATCTTATAATACCAATAAGTATAACTAATGTTTATAAATATTCAAAACTAATCCATATAGTCTAAAAAAGGATTTCAAGAGCAAAACCATATTAAAACTTGTAATAATAAAAGATGAAAACATTCATGACATCATAGCCATATAATAAAATCAAGTTATTTTATATTTTTATCTTAATATATAATTTTTTACTAAAGATAATATACATGTTTGATACTAACTATTTACATTACTTCATACTTCCTTACTCCATCTATTAGAACTAGCTTAGATATTATGAAATTTTGAGAAATCATATAATACTAACATAAGTAAAAAGACCATTTAAAACAATGAACTACCTCCTTTAAAATAACTCAAGTTATATGGAAACAACCATTCTTCATATACACAATTTCCAATAATTACTTTCTAGACTAGGTGATATATTAAGCTCAAATAGTCATATGAAAAATATTTCATTTTCATTACCTATATTGATACCTAATAATAACAACTCATAACAAGCAACTGGTATATTATTTATAATGTAAAATTTTACTCAATCTCAGTATTATAATTTATTCATTATGTAATATTAGATTCTTTTTCCCAAAATTCACTTATATTTACCAATAAGTGAAACCACTTTGTATATGGATTTAAACTAACCTATACCCACATAATAACTTTCAAGTACAAGATTAGAATAAGGATAAGTCCTATTATGATGTAAATCTCATTAAGAAAAATTCTTGGTCATATTGGGTTTGATTTCCATTAGGAAATGTCCTTTAGATGTCTTATTTAACTAAGCTCAGGTTTCACATAAGATTACTTTGAGTTATAAACACAATCATTATTCATTTTATAGGTTCCATATCTTAGTGCATCATGTTTAAAAATATATACATCTAAAATGAAATGTAACTCCTTAATCATTATCATCACTTACAAGTCCTTTAAAAGTATCATAAGACTAACTAAGGAATAACGTGATTAAGATTAAAAGACTCAAATATTGTAATGTATTTATAGATGAACAATCGTAAGCTTGGGTCCATGTTCTTACAATAAATATAAAGTAATAAAGTATTTAATCTCTTCAGCATACATACATGTATTTATATAATAAAATTATGCATACTTTATATAAATAAAAATAAGATTTAATTTAAATCATGACTTACTGAACCCAAATATAGAAGTTATTAGTTATACATGTATTGATATCTATAATTAGTTGGAAGAGATAACCAAGGAAAAATAACATTCCTTTCCTAGTACAGGCTTAAGAAACTTAAGATATAAGGCATTAAATATATTTATCTTATGAAATGAAATCATACAATAATATTTTTTAGAAGACACAGTCCCATTTCTCATCACTTATCTTAGCACCCTCAACCTTATAGGACTAAGAATGGGATTTGAATCCCATTGTCAATTTTATAAACCTAATAGGCTATGGTTTTGAAATAAATGTTCATTCAAATTATTTTTATATCATAAAACATAAACATCATATTTTAAAACCCAAAATTAATTTTTAATGAAAAGTTAAGCAATGACCAACCTGGTACTAAAATAAATTTGTATCTATTTTTTCTCCTTTTTACAAAAGTAGAGCTTCCTAATTTATTTTATTATTTTCCTATTTTATGGTGATGATTTTTAGATTCCTTATCATCTTAATTATCTTTTCTTCCAAATTATGCATGTTGAACATAACCTCCAATGGACTCCTATTATCTTGGCCCCTTATCTTTATGAAATAATATTCCATAAATGTATCTATATACAGCCTAATTCGGTCAACCAAACACAAGTACTATGTATTTTATTTATCTTTCACATGAAGATATTAGTGATGAATATAGCCCTTATTAGCATGGTCATTTTGGGTCTTTTGATCTTTTTTGTATTATTTTCCCTATTTGTTGTACCTCAGTGGTCCTGAGTCACCTCCTCCCAATCATAGGGCCCCTTGCTAATCCTACATAGTATTAAATCTATTTTTATGACTTAGGACACTAGCACCATTATTATGATAGTATCACCATGTGGCACTAGTGTTCGATTATGGCTCTAGTGTCCAATAGCCATTTCCCCCATGTTTTGGGTCCTAACATTACATTGAGCATTCTATTATGTTTTGATCCATCTTTTGTGACTTATCAACCAATAAATAAGATATTAAATTAAAATCAAATTTAATTTTATATAATGACATTAAAAAAGCATTTTACATCTAGCACTTACTATTTTGGCATATAATTACATAAAATCACTCAACAATATAGCTCAATACTCTACACACTACTCATCTATTAAATTTATACATTACATGATTAATCAAATAAGGGACTAAATGAAACTCATCATAGCATACAATACCTTTTGATTATTCACATTATCTTAGGGATAATTGAATAAAATTTGAGACCCATAGCATTAGGGTTAATGTAAGTAGTGACTAGGAGAATAGGGGTTCTGCTCCATGTAATCATAATAAACCTAACCTAATTTTTTCCTTTATTTCAAATTTTAAATTATTTTTTTTCCTATTTATAGTTATTCATTAGGGTTTAAAAATATATTCAATGAAAATTATGACATAAATGAGCTTATAAAAGACATAGAACCACATATAGGTCCTCCAAAAAGCTTAACAACTTTTCTAAATGTTTTAGACAAATCCTCCAAGAGGGACACTAGTACCATAATTGGATAGTAGTACCACATGGTGATACTGTCCACATAAGGTTACTACTATATAAATACATTTTAAATTTATAGTCATAAAATTAAAGGGATATGATAGTTTCTCAATCCTATCTCAACCACTTGAGTCATATAAGTACCAATATTTCTCTACATAAGTACTCTTTTTTTACATCTTTTCTATTTTGGGAAAGGCTTGTCAAATAAATTATTTCATGTTTTCATTTAAATTTTTTTAATAATAAACCCTTTAATAATTTAATATTTACACACACTAACTCATAAATATTTAAAACATTTGGTGAACCCATATTGTATTGAATATTACTTAAAACCCTAGTTTTACCTAAGGTTTACCTTCTTCAATTTTGGCTCACTAAATTAAGGTTATTTTTTTTTATTTTTTTACAAAATTTGGCACAAAATATATCATTAAAATAAATTATATACTAGGGTTTTCTTAATTTGATATAAATTAATTTGTTTCAAAATAATCCTCATTCAAACCTTATATCTACATACTAGGTCCCTATACATTTAAATACTAGAAAATAAGGTTTTAAGTGCAATATCAATTTATTATACAAATTTGGATAAAAATTTATAATATTTTAAAATATATCTATGTAATATTATATTATACATCATGTGTGCTTGTTATTCATTAGTTACGTTGTTTTCTTTGGTAAGTTTAAAATGGCATACAAGAAGCCTCTTACCCCTCACCTAGTTGATGAGTTTCTAAAAAAATTATCATAATTATAGTAATGATTTTGAAACAAAAAATGGTTAATATGGGTTTATTTTAATCAATAATCAACACCTTTCTTATTAATTTCACTTAAATAATCATGAACCATTCAAACAAGCACATATGTCTAGTAACCATAAACACCTATCCACATAAGCATGAAACACAAGAACACATCACATATGTGGGAAACCATAAATGGGAATAAAAAAAACCAGTATATTCAAATTTAATACAATCATATAATTCAAACATCAAATTTAGTGAATTACCCACTTCACATGGAGTACCATCCCCAACTAGCTAAGCACCAACTCAATTAGGCTTTTACAAGCACCAACTTACAAGGAGGAACCAAACCCTAGATGAATTTATAAAAAATAAGTCACTTAAAAATTTTTATTACATTTATAACACCTTTTTTTATCATAAAACAAATGATTATATCCTTCTTTATCTGTTCACACACTTTTATCCCTCTCAAACTGACCTTTATCCTTCTTCACTCAACTAGCCCTCCTCTTAACTTGATTAGGTCATATGAACTTGATATTAATATCCATAACATATATAAAATATTCAAAATATATCCCTTACACTCCTTTTATGGTATAAACTACCTCCTTTTTCTCTGAAATATGTTATTTTGTTTAATTATTCTCTACAACTCTGAATAGGCCTAAAATTGCCGTGTATTTATACAAGTCTCTTATTCATATCTTTCATGGTCATCCAAAAACCATTAAATGATTATTTAGGCCATGAAATATATATTATTACATATCAAAAAATTTAATAAAATATGATTTGAGTCCATTTAGGTCTGGCATACCTTAATTTGGCCTTATTTGATCTTTTAGGTCTCATGGACACCTAATCCTATTAGGTCTACTTTAGGATACGTTACACTTTACCCTCCTTGGAAAAAATTAAAACACATAAAACATAAGTAAATTTTAATATTAAAATTATATATACCTATGATAATATCATCTATGATCCATAACACATTTTATCTCCAAACATTACTTGAGTCACACCATTTATACTCTTCACAATTAGGCTTGTGTATACCAAGAAAGTTTATCTTGAAAAAATAAAGCATAAACACAAATTTTACAACAAAATAAGGAAAAAAATAACATATATGTAATATATATGACATAAATGTCATTACCATATGATTTATACTTCACAACTCAGGGTATACAGGCTTAAACTCTTTGTTGCAAAATGCTCACTCTAAACTACCAACCTAAAAGCACAATCATGAAAACTTGAACTTATGAAAGATAAAGGAACACACTCAAGGAATTATAATTAATGAAATATTTTTAAAAAAATCTTTATAATGACCTTAAATTAAAAATATCATAATCTCTAATGTAAATTATTAGTCTTGTAGACCAATTTATTGACTTTTTTTCTCTTAGACCTCACTTATCTAGACAAGTCATTTTGGATTCAATATTTCAACCTCTTACACTAACTTACACTATTATTAAAATAATTTATGTGACATAAATTTACCAAAAAACAATATAATGTTTATTATATGATTCTACTTAGGGCATATGGCCTAAAAATCATTTCTATAACTTGTTTACCTAGAACTATAGTTTGCCTCGAAGCACAGTCATGGTGATAATGGAATTAAACATTTATATGACCAATCTAAAAGACTTAAAATGAATTTATAATATATTATGAAATTATTGGATATAAAGATAACATGGTCAAATGGAAATATTGGTCTTACAACCCAATCTCATAATCTTGTACCTCATTATCTCATCTGAACCAGATAGGTCAGCTTATGAGCAACATTTTCATCATATCAACTAACCTAAAAAACTTATATCAAACTTTAAAATATATTATAATTATTTAATAATGTCTTCATACACTTTTATTCATCCCAATTCCATGATAACATATCCCTAAATAACTTCTCACTACTGCCTGGGTTTCTCACTATTTTCATAATTAGATCTATTAACGAATGGTCAACTTGGATGATGATTTTAGCACACATGAGGGATAAAACCTATCTATAAACCACCATGGTAATAAAATATAAGTATCAACCTTTTTCTTCCATCCATTTATAAAATTTGACTTGGTCAAATATGTCTACTACAACAAATATCTAAGAAACAAGGTTTTTCATGTAGGGTCCAATCACTCAACTAAAGACTCAATAACACCTAAAGATGTATGGCAGAGTTTAATACAAAAAAAAAAAACTAAAATATCCATACCAATCTATTATGACCACTTTATAACAACTTCTTTCATATCAAGTCAATATAAGGGTTCTTTAAGGGTTTCAACCATATTCTAGTCTTAATGATCATTCATAAAGCATGGCCCCTTAATCTAAAAAATAATGATATAAATAATGATATATTATCCTTAAAATTATACCATGAATATATAAGGTTCTAATTTAAAGGTTACACATTCGAATGAACACTTGAAAGTCCTTATTAGGTTGAGAACCCTTCATTTTGTGCACTTGAGAGACCTTAAAACTCTTTTTCATGCCTTTTATTGCAAACCAAGACATAAATTTTTTTCAAAATTCTTGGAAAAATATAACATAAATTTTGAAATACTCACCTATCCATAATTTCTTTGGAAATATAACCTCATATCCAATTTGGCCACCATCTCTCTTTTTGATTGCTTAGAACTTGACCTGCAAACCATATTAGTCCTTGAAAATAATATTATAACCATTTTAAATGTGATATAAACCGAAATTACTTTCTCAAAAAACATATGATATTCTAAAATAATGTTTTTAATCCTTTAAAAGTCTTGACAACACCTCATGACACCCCATTAGGTCATGCAGGGTCTAAAACTAGTCTAGTTGTAGACTTAGACTTATGCTCTTACCCCTATATGATAACCTTGAAAATTTATTGTGTTTTAATGCCTAATATTCATGATAAAACAACCTCATACACCCTTTTATTCCTCTATTCTTCTATTTCACTAGGCCAACATTCTCAAACCTTCTCACTAAGACATTAAAAGTTATGACTAGTGTAAAGACTAGACTTCTCAAGCATTTAAAACTTGATAACTGATCTTAAAACACTATTTTATGCTTATAAAAATTTATCACATGAATTACATTCTAATAAAACAATTTCATACCTTTGTACATACCTCTCCATTCTCACCATGCACATGCTCATGATATGACAATACTTGTTATGACTAGGCTTCTCAAGAAACATTGTACTCAAAGACTAGTATTCAAACAGGATTTAATGCTTACTTGACATAAATCAACAAAATAATCATTAGGTTGACTTAAAATTATATGTCAAAATAGATACATTAGGTTTCCTCGAAATTATCTCTTGTCATATGGCTTCCTTATCACATCTAGCACACAATCACATATCTCATAGATGATTCACCATGCATCTTCATCATATGCACCTTGGCATAAATGAATTAAACCTTGATATAAAACTTGAAATAAATGACAAAACTTCTCAATAAATTAATGGAACTTTTTTTAATATTTCACATTATCACATGATAATTATTTCATTTATAATGATGATGATGACTATTTTTGTATTGGTGAGTATGATAAGTACAATGAGCATGACAATAAAAATGTTCATGATGGAAGAATAGATAAATATTCTTTTCCTTATTCTTCCTCTTCTCTTACACCTAAAAATCAAACTAATAATATAATACCAACATAACCCCTTTATTGGCACTATTTTGTTCTAATGTGATCCTAACTTTTCAATTACTTTCGCTACCTCCTTTTTCAAATTATATCAATATAAGTGCAATACACAAAATCCACTTTTGCGTGATTCAAGAAAAGTATACAAGATTAATGTATATTATTTACCTTTCTTAGTTAAATTAAAAAAAAACATATACCATTAATATTACACCTTTTATCAATTCAAAGAATAAATTATATGAAATTACTTTATCATGTTTCTTTACATTCCAAGATCAATGTGATGATTCTTTCCACATATTGATAATGCAAATGTCTCTAAATATCCTCCTAATTTGTTATCATGAAAAATTAAAACATGATTTCTAATTATTATAGCCTTAACACTAATATTGAAATTAATAATAATTCATGCACTCCACACATAGTGAAAAACTTCTTCACATTACACCCAACATGATGACATATTGCATAATAGTAAGAATTTAAAATATTCTCTCTCTCTCTCTCTCTCTCTCTCTCTCTCTCTCTCTCTCTCTCTCTCTCTCTCTCTCTCTCTCTCTCTCTCTCTCTCTCTCTCTCTCTCTGTGTGTGTGTGTGTGTGTGTGTGTGTGTGTGTGTGAATGCCAATTCTACTTATTTTAATCTTACTTATACAAATGAATTAAAATCTATTTTTTATGAACCTTGGAATAATAATTAATACTATTATTATGGTGAAAAAGGCATGGAGTCTACACCTTATAGTTATTCTCCTACTTCACCTATTTATAATGTTTAAACTAATTCTAGGTCACATGTTAAAACACACACACACACACACACACACACACACACACACACACACACACACTTATTATTATGTTCATAGTTTACATAGCTTACATTCACAAAATAATAGGGTAATTCTCATCCATTATCATGTGACACTCCTTTATAAATTAATAAAATAAGAGATACCAATAAATCTCCCTTAACCCCCTTAATACAATACAACGTTTTTATCAACATAACCTACATAAGTGTGATATATCATCTCCATATAACAAGGTCCTAGCTATCACCCCTCTAGAGTTTAAAAATAACAAACCAATCCTTCCTAAAAAGGGTTCCCAATGTAATATATTGATAGCTAAGATAAATAGCAAATTCAAGAGTTAAATGAACCCCTTGATGGTGATAATATACCTTCACAAGTGATAATTTATTTTCTGCATGCCGTGGGTGATCTATAATAATAATTACACCATATCACATTGGATAATAAATCATACCAATCTCAGGATGATTCCAATGACATCCATGGAAATCCTATTCCATGCAGAATCTTCAGTACAAAATTGATACCCAACTTTTAGATATTAGTGTTACCTTAATTTTATGGGCATATAAACCCATAATTTAACCTTCATAATTATGATAAATCCATGGCCCATTTCACCAAAACATTGACTCTACTAAAATTATTTCCAAAGTCCTTAGATGGGGAGGCACTAAATTGGTTTCATCATGCAATCCTTACTGGGTCATTACATACATGCGATGAGTTAGAAGTAGTTTTGTTAAGCACTAAATATAGAATAAGGGACTTCAAGTCATATATGATATGTTACCTTCATTACACTAGGGTAAGATAGAATCAAAAACTAAATACATTCTATGATTCAAATCATGTTTGCATAAATTGATTTACCAACTAACAGACTTAGAGCTATAATATGTCTTTTCCAAAGTCCTCTTCTCTTAAGGATAAATTATTATATGAAGCATCTAAATAATTTCAAAATATTTGTAATATATCTATAACATTAGAGATGGAATTGAGATTAGTTATTACACATTTAAAGGTAGATCAGATGTAGGTTTCTTAGATCCATAATCATCTAACATAGTATAATAACATACTCCACTTATGATTAATAAACTTTTGAAATAGAAACAATTGATAAGGATACTCAATAAGGGAAAAAATCCACTCCATAGATCACTTCCTACAATGAGAAGAACATAGGACACACATAGAGGGGTTATATAAATTATAGACATAGATAGGCCTCATGGTATATTGCTTACATTATTAGAAACAAAGATGATATCACTTCCTCCTACTCATCACCATCCAACACACCATTTGTATAGGTATACAATAATCCATATTGCAATTTTTAGAATTTAAATAGACATTCAAATAATTATTATGCACTCCAAGACTATATTAATCGATATGTTGATAAAGGCATTATAACATTCACATAGGGGGAGACAATATCTTAGTCTCTATATTCTCATAGATTACACTCCTATATGATAGAGTTATCCCAAGATGTTCCCTTTAAGGATCGATTGGTTAATCATCATATGAGCCATGTGGTTTATAAGACACCTATTTATAAGTGATCTCTTGTACCATATATTCAATAGAGATTGCAACTAGTTCATAGAGATTAGATTATAGTCTTATTTTAAAAACCCATCAAGATATTTGGAAATAATAATAGAGATTAGACTCAATTCATGTACTAGTTAATATATTTAGAAACAATCACAAAGATCAAATCATAGCCTTAAGTTTGCACACCAATAAATATATATGACAATAATCAAATAGATCAAAGTGAAGTCTCTGTTTGAGCACCGATCAAGATATTTGTAAGAGATAATAAAAATTAGAACATAGTCTAGCATCCAATCAAAATATTTTATAGATATCACAAATCTCAAAACCATATGATAGCCAATCAAGTTCTTTGTTGAAGAGTCTAAACACCTAGATATACGTACTATATCACACATAGTATCGATTCTAGAATCCACTTCTACACCAACACATCATGAATACTATGGTTATTTGTTTACCATGTCATCTGGGTTTAGATAGTGCATACCATAATCACATGATCCACATGCATATATGTTATGAAACTCTTATAAAACCTATACTAAGAAATAAAATTCCTAGTCCACTACACAAGTCTACTTAAACATTTGTAAATAGATAAAAAAATCATTACCATTACTTATAAAAATACCATATTATAGTATCAGCACTTAACATAATGAAAACAATTAAAAACATGTAAACATGAACAATATAATTGAATCAAGATACCAAAATATAAAGTGACCATATACTAATAAACATCCATATATATAAGTTAGAACATAATTTCAATACAAACACTATAAATCACTCAATAATTATTACATAGACACTAGGACTAGTACCCTCACTCTCACTCTCAAACATATCCGTAGTAGAACTAGAGGCCCCACTATCCCTTTATGATCTTGATCGATGTCTATGTCTGTTCTCTCTTTTAACACACCTAGATCAATCATACACTATGCATGATCTCATTGTAGATGTATGCAATCATCTATTATCTATTTAATTACCCACCCAAAGAAATGAGCATAATCATGGTCCATCTCTATAACTTCATTCATTTCTAGTCCCTATCTATAACCACTCATGTATATGCCATAGTAGCTATGAAATCTTGGTCAAATGAATAAACATGGAAACCAACAACATCCATGGCCCTATCCACTAATCAATCATCCATGACATCATTAGGAATGTGATGTGTTAGTACGTAGATCATAAACCTGATGGTAGTATCCAAATACTCATCATCACCTAAACATGCACCTACCAACATAATGCATCAAATACCTAACTAAGTAAATAAGTAACCAAATACATAGAATATACAAACTTAAAAATACAACTTTCCATCTATATCATAAAAGGGATTCACATCCATTAAATCCTCTACAACAATCCCACCTCTTAGAAATATAGATGCCTACTAGGTTATATAGGTATCAATATCTCCTACATCAACCACATAAGGTATATCAATCACTATATCCCACTTTGTTAATGGAATTGTAGATAAATATATAGATGATGGTTTAGGCATACTACCTCATCTCATTAGAGCCCATGAACTGGCAGTGGGGGCACATCCTAGGTAACACCAAACTATCATGTCACTTGATCATATTAGAACTTATCAAATACATTACATGATTGTTATGTAGCCAATAACTCACTTAAACCTATCTCAGCTACACATCATCCCTAGTCCATCCTTCATAGCACTTGTAGGGCCTCCAAATAATGTCTTTAGTTATCAATCTATCAATCACGTACTAACAATCCATCATGCTCCTCTTAAGCACATGAGTCATTCTATTCCACCTCTCTTAAAATGACTGAGGGTGATCCCAATTACCTCGTCAAGGAATGTTAGTAAACTCACTATTATATGCTCATATTACTAATAGTGTAATAGTGTAAAAGATAAAATACCTCTTACACACATCTCATACATAAAATGGTACAAATCATGGTATAAGTGGGCTAGAATAGTGAGATCCCTTGAGTATACAATTTTATGATCCTCTATGTTCTACATTATCTAATGCATCATGCATGATATTGATACTAAACTCTCATCTATAGCCACACACAAATCCAATATAATTTATAAGAACTTCTAAAATAACAAAACATTCACTATGACAATCAACAATAATTATATGTCACTATGGCTCTTTACATGATGAGTCCCTACAAACATCATATAAAATACCTAACATCTTGATGTATAGCTTGATCACTAGTATCCTCTCATAATACTACTCTCTACCTAGTAATAGGTAACCATAAGATCCTATACACATCCTCCAAGGTGAGAGTCATCTCCCCAATAGGTAACTAAAATGTACATATATCTACATCCCACCTCTCACACAATGTGGTAATCATGTGTTTATCCTAAGGCATCATATATAAGGATGTTACATGACCTAGACAATATCTCTATACCATGACCATCTTAAAATCTATCAGGGGTAATCCTTGTATGGAATCCATCATTGAGATACTCTTAAACTCTCTCATACATACATATACTTACAAAATTACAATCAAATTTGGCATAAACATCATAAAATATCATATCAATAGAAAAAAAATAGTCATCAAACACTAGTCAACATTAATGAACATCACAAATTAGGCTTATTGGACACTAGTATTAAATACAAGATAATATCACTAGATAATAGTGCCATACCTAGGATGTTAGTGCCATGTCTTAGACAGTAACATAAATATCATGATAATAGTGCCATATTTCTAAAATATCCCTAAACTAACATATTTCTAATAAAAATAGTAAAAAATGTACTAAAATGGAAAAAAATAGGAAAAATAATAGTCTCCTTACCAAGGTAAGCTCCTTCGTAGTTTGGATAAGTGCCTCCACCTCATCATACTAGGTCAAAGTCATTCCTCATCTCCTCATCATACTCTTTATCTAAGCATAAATAATAAATATAAACTCAAATGATTCAAATGAATTGTTAAACTAATCAACTAACCTATTTAAGTCACATTTATATAATTCCACCTTATTAAGTTTAACCTTACACACAAATTTCACCAACTAATACCATCTTATTTCAAGCATGATATCTATAGAACTGTAACTGTAATTTGTGAGTTGTTTCTTACACATGGGACTTGACCTAAATATATCTCTCCCTATATTGGTTAAACTAATATTCCAATAACATTTAAATTTAAAAAACAACAAAAATGGTAATCATATAATAAACTCAATATAGGCAAAATGTCTATCCCATTATCAATTTCAATAATGAACTCCATCACAATCGATAAAATATACAAACTTACAACAACATCACCCTTATAATTAAAACCAACACATTTGGTCATTACCAATTTTAGTTATACACCCTTATCTCAATCTTGGTTCTCTCACCAAAAGGGGGGAAAATACACATAGATTGATTCATATATACATATATTTAGACACATAGGTCTACTTAGATATACACATATTCAGACACACCAGTATACTCAAATACATATATTTAGACACATAAGTCTAATTAGATAAATATATTCAAACACAAAATTTTTTGATGATACACACTTTAATGTGGATAATAGTTTAAAGTAGATATACATGTTTAATCAGGTATAAAGTTTGATTTAGATATATAGATTTTTAGACACATAGCTATAATACTTAGATATTCAGATTAGTGGCATGATGTAGAGCATACATCCTTGATTTATATTTTTAGATTGATAGGTTCCACTTATATAATCAATAGAATGTCACTAGGATGCCACCAAGGTTTCACTATTTTGGGTCACATGACCATCTATAGTGGTTGATTTGTAGCCTTTCCCTAGACCCAATTTACATACTCAAATTCACTACACATATTAGAGTGGGGAAAATAAAGATTTATTTCTTCACTTATTTAGTTTACATACTTATATCCAGTACACATATTGGATTATGGGAAAGAAGGCATTATTCCTTCACATATCTTGTCTACATACTCATATTCATTTCAAATATCAAGGTAGGGTCAAAATAGGTTTTTATTCTTCATGATTTAGTTCACTATTCATATTTATTACAAAGGACACTCACATTATTGATTTATTCTTAACAAATTTCACTAAATATTCTATCAACTTCAGTGGCAAAGAAGTGATCTAGGTCCAAAACACATCTGCATAGGTAAGCATAGGTACACTTTCCTCTTTTTCTTTTACTCTAGTACTTTAATCTCATTACACTACTAGAATAAAAAGGGGAAACTTTTATAAAACCTAATTTGGTCAAATAACCACAAGTACTATGTACTTTGTTCCTCTTTCACATTAAGGTCTTAGTGATTAATATATCCCTTATTCACATAGTAAATTTGTGTATTTTAATCTTTTTATGTCTTATTTTCCCTATTTATTGCACCTCTAGTGGTCCTAAGTCACCTCCTCCTAGTCATATGGGTCCCTAGCCTATCCATCCTAGTCTTAACTCTATTTTTATGCCTCAAGATACTAGCACCATTCTCAATATAGTAGTGCCATGTGGTGCTAGTGTCTAATTATGGATCTAGTGTGCAATGGTCATTTTCTCCCATGTTTTAGTTTATAACCCTTCTTTGAGCATTCTCTTATATTTTATCCCTCTTTTGTAACTTCTTGGCTAATGAATAAGGTCTTATATTCAAATCAAATTTAATGCTATATAAAGAGCCTCTTAAGGCATTTTTCATCTAACACTTACTATTTTGGCACATAATTACATAAAATCAGTTAATAATACAATTTAGTACTCTACATACTACTTAAATATTAAATTTAGACATTGCATGTTTGATCAAAGAAGGGCCTAAGAGAAATTAATTATAGCATACTATGCACATTCCCTCAAGTATAACTACATGTGATATAAGATCCCTAGAATTGAGGTTAATGTATGCAACTACCAGGACAACAACGGTTCTGCTTTATGTGATCATAATATCCCACAACCTAGTTTTTCCCTTTATTTTTAATTTTATCTAGTTGTTGTTTCATGTGTGAAAGTATTCATTAGGGATTAATAAGATACTTATTGAAATTAGTGACACATGCAATCTTTTAGAAGACATAGAAGCACCTACAAGTCCCCCAAAACCTCCCATAGCTTCCCTAAAAGTTTTACATAGCTCCTCTAAGAGGGATAGTAGCACCATAATTGGACACTAACACAAAATGGTGTTATTATCCACATAAGTGTGATACTATATGAATATTGAATTATAATAGTCACATAATGAAATGTATCTAATAGATTATTAAGCCTATTTTAACCTCATGAGTCACACAAGTACTATTTTTGCTCTAGATAAATACTTTTTCTTTACAACTTTATTACTTTGATAAATTCTTGTAAAATCAATTATTTATAATTTTTGTTTCAATTTCTTTTTATACTCATCCCTTTAACAACATAGGATTTACATATACGATGTCTTAAATATTTAAAACAATATCACTCCCCAACCCTTAATCGTCTTGTAGTTCTTTTTTTACCTTCATTTGAGCTTGATAACTGAGCCATAATTCCTCTCAAGACAAGGTCAACCAAAAAAATGATGATAAAAAACCTAATTCAAATCCCTTTCGAATTTTTTAAAAGCATCCAATGATTAAAAATAACCTGAAGCTTCCAATCGAACCATAAATTTATTCAAACAAAAAATATGCCAAACATAAGGTTTTTGAATGAACAAATAAACAATTACCTCAGGAGGGGGGTTTTCCCCTAATTAATAATTTTTTATATCAATACCCATAATGGATAAGTAAAAAATAATAATTCCTTTAATAAAATCAAGACCATTTAACACCTCAAACACTGCACATTCCCAATATGCATAAATAATTCTAATAAATAACATATTTTAAATCTAAATGACATTTTTTAATGTAAACATAGCCCAAAAAGATTATTACATACACCAAATAGAGTAAAATTCTTAATTAATGATTCAAAATAATTCAAATAATTGGAATGATAACATACAAAGCTATGAAAATCAATAATAACCATCATAGAACTCATATCATTTGCTCAATATACCACACCGTTAGCATCAAGATGAAACTATTCATTCAACATACTTAAGTGGTGTGTGTTGGTTTATCATTTCCTTATATTTACCCCCAATTTAATTATATTCTCCCACATCTTTTATGATACTCTAACTCCATACTATCATAGACGGTAGAAATATCTTGCATCCAACTCATCAAACAAACTGGTATTTAGCCCATATCATGATAATAATCGACATATAACCATAAATAGTATTGAATGTAACAACTCCATAAAAAAAATGATAATAATAATAATGTCACAACTCATCAAAATTAATATATCTATTAACTAAATAATATATGCAAGTATAGCTTAAAATAAAAATCAATTCTACCAATAATCAACACACAATTTATTGTTAAATGTTATAAAATCCATAGGGAAAAACTATATGTAACAAAAAGGATTAAGGATATATGATCCATATAAATGATAAATAATTGAAAAATATAATGTTGAAATTATTTAAAACTCTTTCAATGAGCCTTTTCTATAACCCTCTCAAGTTTTATCTTACTAAGAACTAAATAATATTGTTCTTCATTTTGAGGAAATAAATGTATTAGAGGATAATGATCCAAATTTGGATAACTTTTAATTTGAGTGTGAGCCTTATCAATTTTAAATTAAATCCAAAATACCTATATGGGATGAATCATTGATTAAATATTATTATTTTTAAAATATTAATAAAATACTACAAGGCATCATACTTATAATTCTTTAATGGCTCTTTATAAATGTGAACTTAATATTTTGAGAAAGCCATTTAGGATGATAGATGGAAAAATACTATCAATATGAATATAGAGCCTGAATTAAAAATTAGACTTGGGATCTAGTCCCTCCTCTTAATAGAATAAATATTTTTACTTTTAGATAGCTTTATAAAATTAAATATAACTCAATTGGGAAAATTGACAAATTTAAAGCTAGGTTAGTTGCTTGATGCTTTAATCAAAAACCTAGTATTTATTATATTAAAACCTTTTCTCCTATGAAAAAAATGAGAAATAATATATTAATTATTTCTCTTACAACTAAAAATGGTTGTCAAATACACCAAATGGATGTTAAAAAATCTTTCTTTAATGGTGACTTAGCAGAATAAATATATATGAGTAAACCTAAAAGTTTTGAACAACTTAACAAATAACATTATGAATGCAAGTTAAATAAGTCTTTGTATAGTTTAAAACAATCTCCTCGAGTTTGGTACTCAAAAATTAAGTTTTTTTAATTAATTAGGATTTTCTAATTGTTATTTTGATAATGATATCTTCATCATATTATCTTAAAGGTGTTATATGTATATGATATTATCATTATTGGAAGTCAAACTATTTTGTTTTTTTAAATATAAACGTAAACTAATCAATGTTTTGAGAAGACTGATCTAGGTTTGCTTCATCATTTTCTAGGCATGGTGTATTTTAGGATATAAAATACAATGTAATATCTAAATATCAGTATGAACGTAACCTTCTTGTTAAATTTAAAATGATTGATTGTAAACTTATTTATTCACCTATTGTATTTGGTGTTAATATTGATCCAAAACATTAATGTGATAAATCTAATCCTACTTTATACATGAAATTATTTGGAAGTTTGTTATATCTAACTATTAATATACCATATATTTCATATGTTTTAATTATTACTTATAGATTCATGAAAGATCCACACTTAGATAATTGGAAATCAAAAAAGGGATAATTAGGTATATTAAAGGAATAATTAATTGTGATTTATATTATGATTCCATTGATAATACTAATTTATATGGTTATTATGATGTTGAACAAGTTTTTGATGTTATAGATCACAAATATAATTTTGGATGTGTATTTAAGTTTGGTAGAGGTTTTATAATCTAAAGAGATAAAAATTAACCTATCATTTAAATCACTTTTACATAAGTAGAGTATAAAAGTGAAATGGAAATTGATAAAGAAGAAATGTGGATACGAAGGTTGTTATAAGAACACCATATGGATGTATCTCATAGTATAAATATTTTTTGTGATAATCAAGTTGTATATCTCTAGATAAAATTCTATTTCAACACCAATGAATGAAGCATATTTAAGTTCATGTGTATTTTATCTCATAAAAATTCTTAATGGTGATATTGATATACATGTTTTTCCTATAGACATTCAAGTGGAATATATATTCTTAAAAACACTATGCACTAAAAAAAATTTCAAGTTCATAACAATGCTGGGTGATGTAAAGTGATTAGTAAAAACAAATTTGTAGTAATCTTACCTTCATTATGCTTATATCTACAAGACATCTCAAAGCACTATTTAAGATGGTTTAACAATTTTAGAACATTTCCAAAACAACTAATTAGGGATTCAATTACCCTTTATCCTCTTCTATCAATGAAAAAAATTATATATTCAAACTCTAAAGGTAAGTATTTAGTTTTCAACTTTATTCTCTCTTTTATATCTCTCTATAGTAGCCCTATGAAGTCAATTATATTGATGTTTTATCAAGAATATAGGTTTTCAACACAAAAAAAAAAATACCTTTCTAGATATCCATTAAGGGTTTACAACTCCCTAGCAAGTTTTAATGTCTAAATCTCAATAAAAATGTACTAACTCAACCTTTTTCTTCTACTAATTAGGCCTCAGACTAAGTTTTAGCTCTTATAGGCTCCACACATACCAAAACTTGAAATGAATGTTTGATTCACCTTTATAATGAAAATCTAAACTTCCATTACAAACTTGGAAGTATAAGCCACTCTCTCAATATAAAAACCATGAAATGGCCAACAATTTTCACTAGGACTTTTTTCCAAACTGAGAAGGGTAAATTGAAGCTTTCCTAAAGTAATTAAATGATTAAAGGAATAAAAATTAATGGAAAAGGTATTTTAATCCTTGAGTTCAATTTAGAGATTGGGAGTATTAAATTTTACTAACAAAAAGATTTAAAAATTCATAAATCTTACCCAATTAATACATTAAAATAGGGTGTAGGCCTATCTAGAGAGAATTATAGATTTCAATAAATATTCATTATTTCATAAAGTTATAATATTTTACACAATATTTATTTAATTCTCAATATTTTTATGCTACATTTCTATCATGAATATCTTCATATGCAAAAAATAGACTTCTCTACTCCAAAGCATTGGTATTCAAATCCCTCAATGTACATACATAAAAGTTTGAAGAAAATTATTCTTTTCTTGTGATTAGAGCTTCTTTTTAATTTTTTAGAGCTAAAAATTCAGTTATTCACCTTCATAACACCTCGTTATAAGTCTTTCACACATTATATGACATTAAAATATATCTAACCATTTCTTTGCTCTTTCCAATATATGCTTTTCAAGACAACCATCCATTCTTGGGCTTTCAACAAGTTTATTAACATAAAAAAAAGAGACCAAAAATGTATTAAAACATTATAATAAAATTTAATACCTAAAATACACCTATACTAATCATTAATGAACATTATATCTTATCCAAAATCCAACTAAAGAATACAAAATCAAGGAAAAACATTCAAATATTTGAATTTGGTTTTCATAGGAAAGTGCCAAATTCAAATTATATGATATATAACCTTATAAAAACACCTAAAAATGATTATTATGTTAAATTTAATACATATATGACCCCTATAACTAAGTAAACCAAAATTGTTTATAACAATCCAAAACTGAAACTAGGAGTGATACTCCTACATCATCCTCCCAAGGGGTAGAAAGATATACTCATGAAATGTCATTCATGAGGTTACAAGAGTATTCTCATTTTTATTTATCTCTTATTATATCATATAAGTTTAATCTTCATGAGGATTATTTTTCCACTTTAATAGATATTGAAATATTCTTTGTTTCTTATTTTCTTGACAATATTTTTATCCAAGATGATCTTTAGCCCCTCCTACTTGGATGTTGGAAACTAACTTTCCCATTATTGGACATTTTTACCTTATCCTAATATTTTTTCCTCACTATAATCACCTTATTTAAATATATATAGGTCTAAAACATTGAAAATGGGAGAGATGCTTAGTCTACTAGTCAATTTTATGTCATATGCATTGTTAGAAAAATTTCTTAAAACTTTTCAAAGACCTATCTTATTTATCTTGATTTTATTATACTCACATTTTGGAAACCTCTTATTTCTTAGGTGAGATAAAACCATGTCACCAATTTCAAAATTGACTCCTCTTCTCTTCAAATATTCCTACTTATCATATTTTTCCACACTTGTCTCTAATTGACTTTTCACTTATTCATGTACTTCTTGTATTGCCACAAAAAATTCCTCCTTTTCAAAACTCCTTTTCTCCATTTTATTCAAGTAACTCAATTCAAATACCCCTCTTTTTGGCATGACATACATTATGTGGAATGGAATCATACCAATTCTCCTATTGGAAGAGTCATTGTATGCAAATTCTACCTATGGTAGTACCAAATCCCATTTCTCAAGATTATCTCTTCATAGGAACCTTATCAAGTTTCCTAATCTCTTAAAAACCACCTCAATTTTTCCATATGTCTAAGGGTGGTATATTAAATTAAAACTCATATTTATTCCAAGATTCTTCCACACAGTCTTCAAAAAGTGACCTAAAAATTTGGTGTCCCTATCAGATATGATGCTTAGTTGGGTCCATGTAGCCTAAAAACCTCCTTAAATAATAAAATTTATATGCATGTAACATCATTGGTATTTTTTCAAGGTATAAAGTGTGTCATCTTGGAAAACCTATCCACCACTACAAAGATAGAATCATATCCTCATTGAGTTCTAGCCAGTCACATGATAAAATCCATACTAATAGAGTCTCATGGTCTACTTGGGATAGTAAAGGCTAATAAAAACCTACATTTTTAATTTTACCCTTAGTAATTTATAAAAGCTTACATCTTTATGCACAACTTCTTATTTCAACTTGCATTCGAGGCCAAAAATAAGGCCTAGTGAGCTATTCCAATGTCTTGTCAAGTATAAAATGTCTTGTCATGCTACCACAATGATTATTTTTGATCAACTTATCCCTCATTTAAATCTTTGGTACACATAACTATATCCCTTTGAATAATAAGAAATCTATTATCATGTAATCCAACTATGGTTCTTTATTCAAGGTATTTAGATGCTTAAAATTCTTGATATGCCTCTTGAAAAACTTCACCACTCTCATACAACTACTTAAGGAATTCAATTCCTACACTCTTAAGTTAAAACTAATTAACTAAAAATTCCCTCATTCTCAAAGCTTATTCCACCTTATTACTTTGGAATTTCTTATTTTTGATACTAAAACTGAAATTTTACAAATATTTTATCTATTTCATATACCTCTAATTAAGCTTGGGCTGACTAAGGATGAATTATATAGCATGATTATTTATGAATATCACAAAACCTTTATGCATTAGATAATGCCTCCACTTATTGAGGGCATGCACCATTACATAGAAATCTAAATCATAAGATGAGTACTTGTCTTTAGCATCATTGCATTTTTCACTAAAGTAGGCTATAAGATTGACCTCTTGACTTAATATAGCCCTAATGTCTATTCCACTTGCATCCCATTCCATCTAGAAGACTTTATTGAAGTTATGGAATGTTAGGATAGACTATTTAGTGATTTTCTTCTTCAAAAATGGAAAATTTCTTTCATGTATATCATTCCACATAAAGTTTTCGTATCTCCTCTAATAGTATATATGATTAGAGAATAAATTCCACTTTATTTTCTAATTAATTTACTATAAAAACTATCAAGGCCATGAAACATTCTTACCTCTCTAGTTGAATTGGGAGTTGGCCACTCCATTATGGATTTCACTTTGTATCTATCCATTTTTAACACTCCTTAAGATATCACAAATCTAAGGTACAATAATTTTGTCTTCATGAATACATGTTTCTTGAGATTTATTAGTAACTTATCCTGTTTTAATCTTCCTATAATGAAATTCAAATGGTGGATACTGTATTCTTTATTATGATTGTAAATTAGGATATCATAAAAATAAACTAAATAAAACTCACCAATGAAATGATTAAATAATTAATTCATGAGCCTTATGAATGTACTAGGTGCATTAGTGAGGCCAAATGTAATAACAATCCATTTATATATCCCTTCATTAGTATAAAAAGTTATTTTCCATTCATCTCTATGTCTAATTCTAATTTGATAATATCCACTTTTGAGATCAATAGTAGATAAATATTTTGATCCACTCAAACAATCCATCAAGTATTCAATACTTTGGAGCTAAAACCTATACCTTATGATGATATTTTTAGTTTTTCTTAAATTTGTGCACATCCTCCAATTTCCTTATTTCTTGGGCACTAACATTATTGGCACTACACATGGACTAAGGGTCTCCTTAATTAACCCCTTATCCAAAATTTATTAAAATTAAATTTTAATATAAACATTTTCCTATGGTTTCATCTTATATGCATCCTTATTAGGCAAGCTTTATTTTGGAATGGAGTCAATGTGATGACTACTTTTTATCAAGGGTGGAAGCTTACTAGGTAGTTCATCTACTATGATATTGCCATAGTTCTTTAGCACATATTGCACCTCTTGAGGTAGCTCATTCACCTTGGTTGATTTTATGACTATTCTAGGCTTGAGTACCACTAAAAATCCTAACTCTTCTTCTTTCATTACATTCATAAACTCCTTTTCACTTACTAGAATCACACTTGAACCAATAATTTGTTCACCATCTTCTTCTTTCATAGGCAAAAAGGTATGGCTTATACCATCCTTATCCAAGGTGTTAATGTTTTCTCCTTCCATCATGTGGTGTATTCTTATCATATTCACAAGGCCTTCAAAGTAACACATGGTACATGTCTATTGGCTTAATACCACAAAGGAATTTGTATTTATAACTTCCAATTTGAAAGTCCACCCATTATTTTCTATTAACCAATGCATATAGCCTTTGTTTAGCCATGAAACCTTATAGGGAGTTATATGGGGAAGTATTTTCAGTCTTATTTTATCTAAAATTTCAATTGTAACCAATTTATTTGTGTTACTTGAATCAATAACCACTTTCTAACATTTACCTTTACACTTCCATGAGGTCTTAACAAGAGTATTCCTTTATCTAGGTTCATTCTCTTTAGGTTTCTTGATCAACACTCTCTTCATAAGCAAGGATTCACCTACCTATAGATATTTAACACGATATGGAGATTCAAAACTCTCCTCTTTTTTTACTTGAACCACCTAATTTCTATTTTTAGTCCTATAACTTCCTACTTTTTAACCCTGTAGACACTCTCGAATCCTATGTCTAGAAAATTTATGAAACTTGAAGCACTTACCTATGAATCCAATGGATAATATTATTCTTGATGCATATACACCTTTGAAATATGGTATCCTACCTATGAATTTGCCTATATGATTAAATGACTATTATTTTGAAGTGATAACCTCTCCATGTTTTCTCTGTGAGGTATTTTTACCTCTTTTTTGACCCCATCCTCTGTAACATTTGCCTATGCCTCTATTCTATTGTGTTTATCTTCTATTAAGATTGTCTTCAAATTTCAATACAATATGGTAACATTATTCAAGAGTCTTTGGGATAACTAGACTTAATTCATCTTGAAATTTTTATTTGAATATAGTAATATTTCTAACAATGTTTTCCTTATCCTCCCCTATATGACCTAGTTTGATGACCAAATTATAAAGTTCCTCTATATACTCCTTAACACTCTTTTAGTTTTGATTTAAATTATGAAATATATTGAAAATATATGTTTCATAGTCACTTGGCAAGAATTTTCCCTTCAACATGGACACCATCTAGTCCCAAGAATTGATCTTTGACTTTCCTCTCTTCCTTCTTTCTTCTTGGATGAAATCCCACCAAAGCAATACATACCCTTTTAGATTTGTGCAAGAAAACTTCACCTGTTTATCCTCTGAAATACTTTCATAATCAAAGTAATTATCTAATTCTTAAATCTTATCAATAAGTTATTATCCATATAAACTTATTGAATATGTAATAAGTTCTACATTTGGTTTAGACCCATATTTCATTACTACCTTTAATACTCTCTCAAGGCCCTATTTATCATAGTATCCAACTTCTAAATCTTCCTATATATCACTTTCATACCCTATTAGGACTCTCCTTCTTTTAGTATCTTCTAATACTACAATCCTAAAATCAAAACTAATGCTTAAGTTTCATAAATCCTCCAATATAGTTTGAATATTGGCTCTATTCCTTCTACGTGGCATCTCATCTTCTCATTATCTAATCTATCTAACTAAAAATTATCAATTAACTCTTGTTATCTAAGAGTGTACACCTTATTTTAGTCTCCTTTAGGTATCAAACCTATATCTAATACCAAACAAATGCATAGGGATTAGTAAAAACAACTTTGTAGTAAGTTTACCTTCTTTATGCTTATATATACTAGCCCTCTTAAAGCACTATTTAGGATGGTTTATAAATTTTAGAAGGTTTACAATATAACTAATTATGTATTCAAGTATCCTATATCCCCATTGATCAACAAACAAAATTTTAGATTCAAAATATAAAGGGAAGTATTCTATTTTTAATATTATTCTTTCTTTTAGGTCTCCCTCTAATAGCCCTATAAAGTCACTTTTATTGATGGTTTGTCAAGCATACATGGTTTTAACACAAACAAAATACCTTTAAAATAGCCATTAAGGTTTTAAAACTCCCATAAAGTTTTAAGGTCCAAATATCAATACAAATGTACTATCTCAACCTATTTCTTCTATTAATTGCCCTATATTAGGTCTCCTAGGCCTCAAACTATGTTTTAGCTCTTATAGGATCCACACATGCCAAAACTTCAAATTAATGTTTGGTTTAAATTTATAATATAAAACTCAAAATCCATGCAAAATTTTTAGGTCTAAGTCATTCTCTAAATACCAAAACCATGAAATAGTTAAAAATTATTCCTACATAAAATTTAAGACATATATGACCCATATAAATAAGTAATCAAACCAAAATAGTTTATAATAAGCCAAAGTTAAAACTAGGAATGATTCTCCTACATCATTGAGTCTCTCAAAATTGACATTAAGAGGGAGTGTGCATGGCAATGTCTCCTTCGAATGTCCATGTGTTAATTTTGATCTATATAATCATTCTCTATTTTAAATTCATTTTAAAATTTGTCTTTGTATTATTTTTTGTAAATTTCCCTTTATGTGAGTTTATAATGTACCTAGTAATTAAGCATGTTTTTTAATGGATGTTATTATGTTATAAGAGGCTTTAAATGCTTGTAAACTTATCTATGAGAAACTATGTGATTTAGTACCACTATAATGTTGGATTAAATCAACTTATGTGGTTAATTTATTATAACTAATTTGGTATAAAATGGTGATGTGGGCATGATGAATGTTTTTAAATCCTTCAAGTGTTACTTTTTTTATTGATTTTGGGTTAATATGAAACCCTAAATGACAAATTATTATGTAAAATAAGAGGAAATAATATAGTAATATCAATTATTTAATAGTTTAAAACTATGAAATTCTATAAAATTACTAAAAATAACAAATTATAATAGATAATAAATACTTAGTTATAAAGAAGTGCTTCTAGAAGAACGAACAACTAAGACTTATGTATGGTGATTTGGTGACTAGAAACAAGAATCCATAGATAAATATAGGCCTAGAAAATAATTACACAAGTAAGACACTATATGGGTGGAACTATTTTCCACTATGGAAATGCTCCTATCTAATTATAGTGAAGAAATCATGTTCTCTGGGTTTTCTATATCTACATTTATAGAGTGTGTATCTGGTGTAGTAACTTGTTATCATTTTTAGATACCATTGTATGACTAATTTTACTTAAAAGCCTTGGATATTTGAAAATTTAATAAATATTAAAACCATTGGGGTAAATAGGGATCATAATTTTAATATTTTAGATACCTCACCAACCCCATGTACTAAGCATTGCCTACATACAAAAACTCTGAAGAGGGATAAAACTTCATGTAATTATCCCATGCTATGGTGTTGTTTGAATGACTAGTGTAATATGATATATGTTGTTTCTATAATTATGTTCTTAATTTACATAACCATGAATTTATACCTACAAAATTTATTTATACTTGATCTCTAGGCTACTAAGGTTGTATGCAATTAGAATTGGGAGAAATAGGTGTTTTTCTCTCAATGTGAAATTATGACTTTGGTGCTTTTCAATGTAGAAGCCTATATTTTTTTGAAAATAGTTTAAAATGTATTTATATATTCATATAATTTAAATTAATTCAAATGGGTATTACTAGGGACATAGACTAACCTTAACACAAATTTTTATTTATAACTTAACCATTATTTATTGGGGGATAGGAAAGGGGGCATAAACACTAAAGTAGTGTGTTATAGACCCTGAGGGTTTTGTAGTCTAATGGGTGATTTTATCATGTTTTGTGTATCTGGGTATTGTAGCCTAAAATATGCCTAAGTATGATATTAATAAATAGGATTACATTCAAAGGTCATTTATCATATTAGAAGAATGTGCAAGGTGGTCAAAAGTGAATAAAAATGATCC
The DNA here is from genome assembly GCA_037957365.1 of Torreya grandis. Classification (NCBI taxonomy): domain Eukaryota; kingdom Viridiplantae; phylum Streptophyta; class Pinopsida; order Cupressales; family Taxaceae; genus Torreya; species Torreya grandis. The sequence continues at coordinate 810,286 of JARHVA010006478.1, read as the reverse complement.
CTAAGATAAGTCTAGATTAAGGGTGTAAAATAATGGTCACACTAAATATATTTATCTTAAATTTTAATTTATTCATATATATTTTACCTCATTTTATTCTAGTTATGAAACAAAAGTGAATTAACTAGATTAAAATGAAAAGAGTGTGTTCTTATAATTACCTGTGAAGAGGAGTCCTGGATGTAGGCCACAACACTAAACTATGCTCCACACCACATACGAAATGGAACATATTTAATATTAGTATTAACTTAATATGAGTTTTAAAAGTAAAATAAAATAAACT
>JARHVA010006478.1:790000-805000 GCA_037957365.1 Torreya grandis | reverse complement strand
GACATTATGTGCCTAAAACCCCATTTTCCTATAGTTAAGGGTGATAAATATAGGGTTTTATCATTTGATAAATAGCATTAGTTTGTGTGAAATATCTAATCACACTAGGTCAATAGAAATAGAAAACCTAGAAGGATCTAGGTGGTCACACCTAGATCCAACTGATATTATATACTTAACATAGGCATCTAACTCAGACACTAGTGTTGACATAAATGTCTATATTTTACACAATAATCCAATTCCATAAAATGAAAATTTATAAAAATATGATGACCTTTTAAGGATCTTGATCCCATCCAGTTTCATCTTGTTTCATTATAGATCTACATGTACATTTTAAACTAACTACGTAATCTTGTTTATAATTTATTACAATATCAATAAATAGTTTTACTTTCCATTTTTATCATATCTTAGTATTATAAATTTAGAGAATTATTTATTTAAGTTTTCATATTAATTGCCCTATTATAAATCTATTTATCCCCTTTGTGATTACTCATTTATATATTCTTAACCCTACACCATATTGACCCACCTCAATTTAGGGTTAAACAATAAAATTTCAAAGATCTATAATAAATCTAAATTTATGGATTGTTATTAATGGTATTGAGAAACATCCATCTAGGAGATGTGACAATCGAAAATACAAAGATCAATATAAATCTCAAGAATTTATGTCAATCATATTAAGAAGTGTTAATGATGAATTCCTACTCTATGTTGGTAATCAATAATCTCTTAGAAAATACTAAAAACTTATTGAGTAAATGCATGAAGGTACATGGATTTATAAAATTATTAAACTTATTATTTTAATCATTATAATGCATGTGAAAGGCAATTAAAAATTTGTTAATTCTATTGATAAAATTAAAAACATCAAATCACACTCAGACGGATGTAATTGTAATTTAATTTAAGATCAAATTCTCTATTTCATTATTCATTTAAATATCCATGATCATTTTATAAATTTTACTTCCATTCTTAAATATAAATATCAAATAGATTAATTCATCCCTAACCTATATTCCCTTTTAACTCTTCTCATTTAAGAAGAACAATTAATGATGAATTTCAATTCTAAAGATAAGACCACTTAGACACTTATCACTCAAAATAATGTTTCAAAAAATAATGAAAACTAAACCTTTAAATCAAAACTCAAATCAAAATCATATAATTTCAATAATAAGGATGGGAATAATAATACTATAAATAATGACTATAAAGTCAAATTTAATAGGAATTGTAAAATTCGGGGTAATTTGGCCATAAAAATGAAGATTGTTATAAACCAATACCAAATTATAAAAACCCTAAAAATAACCAAGGGAAGAAATTTTCTAATCAAAATCAACATAAAAAACTAAACCAAAACCAAATTAGGAACCATCATTAAAATTCCAACATTATTGCTTTTAATTATGCTTTATTTGCTTTTAATGATAATGAGTGGATTTTAGATAGTGTCACTTTTAATCACATCAAATGATTGTATAATATTTTATTTTATACTAAAAATATATATGAAATTATATTTTTAGGTGATAATTATTTTTTAGAAATAACTAAATGATGTAAAGAATTTTTTTCAAATGGATTCTTAAATGATGTTTTTATGTTCCTAAACTTAAGAAAAACATTTCATCATGTTATAAAATTATGCATGATAATTTCATTTCAAAACTTATCAAATACAAATGGTGCATTAAATATCAATATGTTTCTTTTATTGATGAAGGTATTCAAAATAATGTTCTTTACATTTTTAATGATTTTTCTTATGGATCTTTTCTTTCCTCTCAAATTTCAAGAAAACATAATTATGGTATGAAAGGCTTAGAAATGATAATTTTATAAGTATTTATGATATTAATAATCATAAAATAATGGTTATAATTATTATTATCTCTTCTCATCATGGAACTTGTGAAGGTTTCTTAAATGGTAAGAAACACACTCAACCTTTTCACAAATAAGATGATGAAAACTCCTCTCATCCTTTATAAATAGTCCATAGTAATGTTATAGGACCAATTGAAGTTGTATGTATTAAGTTATATTTATATGATTAAAAATGTGTTTAAGATCATAATATAATTATTTGTATCTATTTTATAAATAATAAATCTGAAGTGTTGTCAAAATTTAAATAGTTTAAAGCTTTTATTGAAAAATCTTCAAACCTAAAAATTTATAGATTGACAATGGATAATGGTGGTGAATACATTAGTAAATTGTCTAATTCATTTTTCATTTCATGTGGTATTATAATATAACTAAAAACTTACTATTCTCGATAGTAAAATTGAATTGTTGAGAGGAAAATTAAGACAATCCTATATATGCCTAGAAATATGTTACAATCAACAAGTGTTACTAAGTTTATTTAGGTTGAATATATGAACACCATTGTACATACTGGTAATAACCTTCCTATTAATTCCTTTCATCTATCTACTCCTATATAAAAGTGGTCTAATAAAAACCAAGTGTTGCTCACCTTAGGATATTTGAAAGTCTTGCTTCCATTTTTATTCCTAAAGCTAGAAGAAATAAACTTGATCCTACCTCTTACTCTTGAATTTTTTTAGATATAGAGCAATAACTAAAGGATTAAGGGTGATCCATATAAATAACAAATTATTTAAAATAAGAATGTTTATATTCTTGAAGAAACTTTGCATGAGTTTTATGTATAACCCTCTCAAGTTTATTATTATGAATGACAAAACACTTATGTACCTCCTTTTTAATAAATAAATGTATTAGAGAAAAATGGTCAAAATTTGATAGTTTTTAGTTTTAGGGGAGCGTTATTTGTTTTGTATTAAATATAAAATACCTAAATGGGTTGAACCCTTAATTCAATCTTATAATCTTGAAAGTATTAATGAAATGACTATAAGTCATCATACTTGTCATGATTTAATGACTCTTTATGAATGTAAACCACAATATTATGAGGAATCCATTTGGTTTAATGGATGGAGAAATGTTATGAAATATAAATATATATCTTTAATTAAAAATTAGACTTGGGATCTTGTCCCTCATAAAATAAATTTTGTTTTTCTCAATGGCATTAAAAAATTAAATATAACTCAATTGGTAAATTGACAAATCTAAATATAAGTTAGTTGCTTGAGGATTTACTAAAATGCCTAGTATATATTATGTTTAAAACTTTTATAATGTGTAAAAAATGATAAATAATAAATTATTGCAACTACAAATGGTTGAGAAATAGACAAATGGATATTAAAAATGTTTTGTTTAATAGTGACTCAAAATACAAAATATATATGAGTCAACCCTATTTTTTTAAAGAGCCTAATAAATAATATTATGTTTGCAAGTTACACAAATATTTGTATGGTTTAAATTAATATACTTGAGCTTGGTACTCTATAATCACAAGATTTTTTTATAAATACTTAAGTTTTTTGTAATTATTATTTTGATAATGATCTGTTTGTCAAAATTGAAAATGGTCATATTATCTTCATTATGTTATATGTATATGATATTCTCATTACTAAAATTCAAGCTAATTTTACTCTTAAGTATAAATTTAAACTAAATAAATGTTTTGATATGAATGTTCTAGGTTTTCTACATTAGTTTGTAGGCATGGTGTATTTGAGGATAAAAAATCCACTATAGTATCTCAATATCAATATGCACATTTCTTTCTTGTTAAATTGAAAATGATTGACTACAAACCTATTTATACAGGTATTAAATTTGGTGTAAATCTTGAAAAAAAACCATTAAGTGACAAATCTAATCTTACTTGATTAAAAAAGAGTTGGAAGTTTAATTTATCTAACTCTTACTATACCATATATTTCATATGTTATAGGTGTTGCTTACAAATTCACACAAGATCTATACATGGATAATTGTAAAGTATAAAAAAGGATACTTGGGTATATCAAAGGTACAATTAATTATGGTTTATATTATTCTTCCATTTATATTATTAATTTATATGGATATTATGATGTTGACCTTGTTGGTGATATTGTAGATCATAAAGCTACTTCTAAAATTGTGTTTAAATTTGGTGCATGTACTATTACTTGGAGAATAAAAAAATAATCTTATTTATCTCTATTATAAAAAATTAGAGTATATAAATTCTATGGAAGATACTAAAAAAACAATTTTTCAATGAAGGTTATTAGAATAATTCCATATGAATGTATTTCATACTACAAATCTTATTTATGATAATCAAAGTTGTATATCTTTGGTGAAAAATCTAGTTAAACAATAAAGAATGAAACATATTTAATTTTATGTGAATTTTATCTTAGAAAAAGTCCTTAGTAGTTATATTGATATGTATTTTTATCATACAGTTAATAAAGTGTCAAGTATATTCACAAAACCACTATGTACTAAATTTTATTGCATGTTTAGAATAATGTTGGACCTATAAGAATTGCCATTCATAGGTAGTGTGCATGAAAATGTCACCTCCTAATGACCATCTATTTATTTTCATCTATATAATTCTTTTTTATTGTAAAAAACATTGTAAAAAGTAACCTTACATGATTTTTGAGTAAACTTAAACATATGTGCGTTTATTGTGTACCCAATAATCAAGCATGTTTTGTAATGGATGTACTTATGATATTAAAAAAATTAAATCCTTGTAAGCTTATCCATGAGAAACTATAGGATGTAGTCCCACTATAATACTACCCTAAATCACCTTATGTATTTTATGGATTCTAATTCTTGATATATATAAAAGGTGATATTGACATGATAAAGGTGTTTAAATATTTCAAGCGTTACATACTAGCCTAAATTCATCATGGATGGTTTATGGATGGTAATTATTTTTTTGTAATTATGAGACTATGGCATGTATCCCCACTGAACATTAAGGGGGAGTGTTGTAAAAATAATATTTGTGGTTTTATATTGTGGCCCATATTGATCTATAAATTAAATAAATAATATATTTATTATTTACACATAATCAAATATTTTAGAAATAGTTGTGTGACAGGTGGATTGGTTGGTTAAAACTATCCACAAGCCTTATAAAGGTGTTTTAACCTTTGGAAAAAATTTATTCTTTGATGATTACAACACCGTGATTTATGAGAGTGGTGGTCTCTAAAATATATGTGAATAATTAAGAAGTGAGGGGAAGAAAGAATTCACTAGGTCTGTAAATGTTTCTAGAATAATAGAATATGTTTTGTCGGATTTTTTACCTCATTGTCATTTTCCCATGTAAAAAATATCTAATGCACCATTTTTTTCCCCTAATTTAATTAATTATTATTACAAGTTATGTAATTAATTGATTTATTAATGTCCTTGTCATTCATACTAAATAAATGTTATAATCATTTCACTTTTTATTTTGGCATATGTCATACAATGTTTTTGATAATAACTCATACTTTACATTGTGTCACATGGATATGCTATTTACTAACACTGACATTGATACATATGGTTTATGTAGACTAGTCTAATTTTTTATATGTTTCCTTTCAACTTCTTAATTCATTACATGATAAGTTATAACTTGATTACTTATTAAGTGTGGCCATTGGCCTTGTGTGTGTAACATATTACATTTTTTTGTGTATACCATCACCATGCCATTTGTGCATGTCCTTTAGATTTTTTTTTTGTGACATTCATATGTCCCTTGTATGTGGTGTTGTAGCCTTATGTCACTTTTTATGTAAATTGTGTGTCATTATGTGACACTACTAGTACATTTATTGATTTTTTACTATGGTTCCATGGTTCCTATCATGCATTAATTATATTTTCTAATTTTACTCATGTTTCATGATACATAACATTCACATGATGATTAAGTGATTTAATGATATATATTTATCTAACACATGTTTCATATGCAATTAAATGCTATTTTCAATGCTAAAAGGTAATATATTTAGAATGTTCACATGAAACTACATAATTACATATTTCACATATGATATAATTATTTTTGAGATTAATGACTTGTAGACTACGTCTCCCATCTCGAAAGGGGGGAATCACAATGGCCTTATCTTGAGAACAAGATCTCACGAGCAAAAAATTTAAGATTTATGATAGAATAAAGTGTTCAAATTTATAGTATGTTTCATATTTTTTAAATTATGGAGGTATATGGTATGCATGTACTGTCATTTATATTTTTACAATTACATTTAAAATTTAAAATTTTAAGAGTTTCAAAGGTGAAAATTTTCAAATAGAATCAAGATGTAGCTACAATAATGTAACTTGTCTCATTTTTAAAGTGGGTCACATTATATTATATTGACACTCAACATCTATGGTTTTAATTTATCAAACTAAATTTTATTGTTTCATCCTTTCTTATAACACATTTGAGTCTAGGAAAACTCAACATTTATGGTTATATTGTAACAAGCAATATTTTATGGTTCTATCCTTTAAATGATTTTACATATTACTATACACATTAAAATGAGAGTTGGAACATGCAATATTTACAACTTAAGGGATTTCATTAGTTTTCAAATTGAGACTTGGTCACCCTCAATTCACCATAGGTTCAACATTTATCCAAATTTATCTATGGGGGGGGGGGGGGGGGGCACACACTTATACACTTTCTAGTTATAAGTAAATTATATTACATACTCTTTAAAGTGTATTCTAGCCTTGATCATTTCAAATTTAAAATACCAATTTTTAATTCTTCAATTTTAAAATTGGATAGTAGCTAATTTTAGTGGAATTGTATTAGGTTTTACATTGAGGTGAATTTTAAAATCAAATGTCATATCATAATAAAAAATGTGTACAAATAGTTAGGTTTGAATTTCCTTTACTTTAGTAATTTCATTTCATTACATCACTAGAATAAGATTTTTGTTTTGGGTGGGGGAGTAATGTATACACTTAAATTTATTCATTAAGTGTTTGAAAATGTTTAATTTTAACATCCTTACCTTACTTGACCTATTCACTATTCCATTAACTTGAAATCTAGATGAGAGTCTTCACTATTTTACTTACTATCCTGAAAACACTAAAAAAAATAAAAAATCCCTCTTTTACTTAGAGATGCCATCAATACAAGTTCCAATAGTGTTCATCCTTCTAGATCAAGTCTTCACTAGGTCAGATAGGGATGTAACTCGACATTATCCATAGTGCACCATTATGTCTATTACTTCAATGGTAAATTTTTAAATTTTAGATGATTTATGTTGGATCTACCTCAATTTTAGAAAATTTAATTAATAAAAATATTGAAAATATACCACTATATAATCACATCAATGCCACCCAATAGACTTACCTAAAAACTATAAAAAAAAGTCTATATGCAGGTTATTTGACTTAGATAAAAATGACAATAATATTTACTATTCAATTGTTGATTTATCCCAACATTAATAGCCCAAATCTAAAGAAATTTTAGTGTAGTCCAATGGTTTTCATTATTAAGCATTCAAATCAATTTACTAATTACATATATATAATGGTATCATCAATATTTACACACTCACTCTAAGAGGTAGAAGTACATAATTCTAAGGGCCATTTGGGTTATCTAGGTAGAATTAATATTACATTTAATTTCATGAGGACAAATAATATATTCACCTTACACAATTCAACCTTGGCATTTGGGTTATATATAATAGGCTTACTTGTAAGTTACCCTGGGGGTATATATTTCTGTATGTGTGTGTATTTAAAACATAATATTCTAACTATTCCCAATTTGTTTAATATAAATAAACAAACACAAAACTATTTTAACCCCATTATCCCTAATTTTGAAACATCATAGAAAACACTATGCACACAATATTGTATACATGGTTGTGATATATAAGTGTTCAACCATGTAGATGGGTCATGCCCATCCTTAGTGTTGTACACTTATAGTTATATATAAATAATAACTAACAAAATTCATGAGATGATAAAAATTAAGAGAATAATTCAAAACAACCTACTTGTAAACAAATTATAGGTAGTGTGAGACTAAATTATTCTTCTGACAAGCTCTCTTCATAGACCTACTTATTTTCTCCAAACCCTCAGCCTCCATATATCTCCATAAGTTTATAACTTGCATGCCAAAACTCCATAAAACTATGTCTTCATAAAAAAAATCTCTAGTTTCATCATTGTTTTCTAAAATTATGGTATGATAAATCACTAGAAACCCTCGACTATCTAGTTAGTCTAATATAAAACATCATGGCAAAACTGTGTAATTAATTAAGTCTACATTTTTCCAAATTATGGATTCAATTAATTTATAAAACCATTAGTTTAAAAAATTAAATTCCTAGAATATTCTAGTTTAAATGGTCATGAAAATCATTATAGTTCATAATATGGCCTTTAACCAAAACAAATATGCATTGTTTAAATTTTATAACCTTCATTAGCTCAAATATGGCCTAAGGTAAGCCATCAAATCTTTTCACTTTAATGTGCCACTTGATTTAAATAAATAAAAATCATTTTAATAAAAAAATGTCACCTAATTAACATCAACACTTCAATAATTATTGAATAACTATATATATTCCACAGATACTTGACATTTTTTATTGAAACATCAAAAAGTTCCATAAACTATATATATATATATATATATATATATATATATATATATATATTCCACCTATGGTTTTCATTAAACTAAAATATGTAATGAGTTCCATTTAGTGCCAAGACAAAAAAATAAGAAATCATATAAGCATCTTATAAGATATCATTGCAACTCATATTATATATTTGAATTCAAATTCTAGCAAGATCATCAAAGGACATCAATGCATGAGTTAAGATAACTAAATACATGATTTAAAACCAACAAAACATTATATTATGAAACCACATCCTAGACATTTCATGTAAATATTAAATCAATATGCAATACTAATAATGAAAAACTACCAAATGAATAAAACATGTTAATAACCCAATGCATGATACAAATAATAAATAATAACCAATCAACAAATAACAAGCATACTTGTAATCTAATTGGTGTGTATAGGGGTTCTAGTTTCGTTATATCATTCCCCACTCATCTCCGTCTGATCCATCCTCTTTGATGATGCCTTCCCTCAATCATAGTTAGGAGGGTGGATGCCATCATACATCCACTTTAGTATAATAAATAATAGTTACATCATATCAAAAATAATCAAATATTGTAACTAAATAACCAAATAATAGTTATCATAATGTACCATAATAAAAATATGAATAACAAACAATAAGTTAACAATAATTATTGTAAATAATAAATATTATCCATAATCAACATATTACTAATCCAACCATTTAACATAATACATTAACCAAGTATTAACCATAGAATTTAGTAATTAATTGATTAATGAGTCTAGGGGAAAATTGGGATGTAATAGAGACTATAAAATTACTATATACTACTCTGAGAAAACTATACTTCTAATAATTTTATAATTTATTATTTTTTAGGCATTTAGACAATATTGTTGAGAACGACACTAAAGTAGTGATCTCTTGTCCAATGTGGCTCTCCTATCCAAAGTGACCTTTTATTTACTTTATGATCCTTAAAATGTGTAATCATGAAATCATTATTAACTCTTATATGTGCATTGATCTATGAGGATTGATCACCTTTGTGAATTCCCCCTCTTTTGAGGTGAATTATTGAGTATGCGAAAGAAATTAACTAAAAATAAAAATTTATATAGTAGGTTGTGATGTAAAAATGTAAATTTGAGTAACAATGATAACATTAAAAAATCATGGTATCATTATGTAGGTAAATTGAGTATAATAATAATGTAATATGCATGTGGAAACAAACATTCAAATTAAATGTGTCTAGATAAATGTTACAATTAAGCACACAAATAATTTTTCAACTAAGTATATAACATTGAATAAAACTACTTAGGTATGAGTGCATGATATCCATCATAGCATTACAAGGGATAGGTGGATGAATGAAAATCATCATGACATCAAAATATGAGTAAATAAGTAAGAAATGTGTGATGGCCTAACCTACACAATCAAAGAGTACTCACACAACACACAAAACACACAATAAAAGGCTACTGGGCCACATACAAAGGGCATGCTCAAATGTCACTCACTCAAATTAAAAACACATATAAAGACATTGAAATGTCTTCACACACAAGATTAAAACCATATAGAAAGACATGTTCACATATCTACACACATACAAATACATGTTTAGATGTCCTCATACACATATAATTAAAGATATGGAGGATTAGAGCCACTTGAAAATGACATATTCAAATGTCCTCAAAGTAAATAAATATTCCATATAATAGATGAATCTAGGAAATCAACATGAAAAGTATGCATAATTATGTAATTTGATTAAAAAAACTAAGTTTTAACTTGAGCATATTTAATAATTTAGATAGATAGTACTATATCATAGTGTTAGTGAATGAGAAATGTAGAAATATGTAATGATATATAAATATATGAGTTGTAAGTCATTATGGGGAAAAGGGGATAAAATATACATATACCATGCCCTTATTGAGCTAAATTATGAATGTTCATGTTGTATAAAATCTGTGTGTAGTCTAAAATTAAGTTGTGACATTTGGAGCTTATTATCACAACATTAGGGTGATGAACACTAGAGAAATGTTATCTTTTCCACCACATCATTCCTATCCTAATGTAGTTTCTAAGTATGTGATATTTCGAGTACCTATAATTGAATCTAGGACTGATATTCTTTATAATCTATCATGAATCATGTATATTGGTGAACTATTTATTATATATAGTTGGTTAAATAAATTATTCAATATTGTGCACAACTAAATTAATATATGAAAAAGTACATATAAGCATGCATAAGTCCTAATTTTTAATATTTTATATAAAAATTATTTTACTTGTATTTTTGCATTTATAATTTGAGAAAGAGAAAGAAGGATACTAACTGATTACTCCCTTAAGATTATTACCATTAATAGATCATGTGTTGAATAAAGTAATGGTTATCTCTTTAAAATTTTGAGTGTCATAAAACTATGTAGGTTTTGTATCATTATCATATCCATATTATGTTTAATCAACATAATCAAGATCATACTAATTAGAATTATTATAATCATCATATAGATTTTGAAATTATGAAATGCCATTCTTGTCTTAAGTTGTATCTTGATATGAATAAGGACCTTCCACATATTGTATTATTAAACTTTATAATTTATCATTTACAATGTGTATTGTGTCATGTGCCTTTAGTGATATTCCATTGCTTGTATCTATTTTTTATGCTAGCTAAAAGTATGTTTTTTTATATGTTTATATCTAGAAATGTTTCTTATTTGTAAAAAGGATGTGACCTTATGTTCATGATCAAATGATATGTAACCTTATGTTTTATCAATCATTAATCCTATTTATTTTAAAACCATCATTATCAAAGAAGAAAAATTTATGCACTTGAATTTGAAATAACAAGAAAATTAAGATAACATTCTTTTGAATCAAAATATACTCTTACCCTAATTGATCCCATACATTTTATAGATCCACTAGTTTTATCCAAGTGTTTATGCTTATTTCCAAGATATGTAATAAATGATATAGAACAAAATTTTATTTCTTGATATTCCTTAATATTGACATCTATAAATTGCTTTACATATATGTGAATATTGATAATGAAATGGTATTGATATGAGGAAAGGCTTGTAGTTTCCCCCTTTATAATCACATTTTAAACTATATATTTTTTATCCATTTCATGAATTTTAATTTCTTTTGTTATAAGCCCTATTTTATGAATGTTTTTTTTTATTTCCTAGATTTTGATTTTGTAATTTATTTGCTCACTCTTTTTGTAATATTGCCTTTGTGATACATTCCTTGTGTATTTTTTCCTTTTCACCTTCATATTTTTGTATTCTTATTTTATGTAAATTAACTTTTTGAATCTTTTCTAGATCTAATTTTTTATTTTGAACCTTTTGTTGTGCTAATTGATCATTTAAAACCTTATCTTACTTTGATTTGTCATTTCATAACCACTTTTGTCCTAGTTATGATTTTTTCACTAATGCTTTAGGATATTCACTCATAAGGTTAGTGGTTTAATTATGTGATGTATCATGATAGGATCACCACTACCAATTATATTTTGTACTTTTGCTTCAAAGCTAAACAATGCTTTATATAATGCCCAAACATTCTATGATACACACAATAATATTTTTATCATCTTAGAAGATGAAAATGAGGTAGTTAAATTAACTTATTTATAATAATTTCCCTTAAAATATCACTCAAAATCATATTAATAATTTACATACTTTTTTAATAACTTATTGTATATGTATTCAATTGTAGTTCTCCTTTTGATATGAAATCTTGCTAGGTATAACATTGTTAGATGAAATGCTAATACATGATTAAGAATAACATAATCTAGATGTTTTAAAAATGTGATTTGATTTGAAAATGATGTGATGTTTAAACTAAAACATTAATTTTTTTAACTCTTCTATTAAATTTTTCATATTGATGCTTTGATCCTTTAGAGCTTCACAAGTACAAATGCTAGGTGATTTAGATTGAATGTGTGTACATACATACTCAAGGGTAAATATGGGAAGTGGAGGGGTTTGAGGAAGGATAGGTTGATTAACTTTGTCACTATAATATGTGTGACATTACCTCTTGGGATAGTGATAGAATGGACTTGGTTAGATGGAAAGTAGCTATCACAACCTTGAGGGTTAGGAAGAGATTATTTGTTAACCATTTTAAATTTTAAAAATAAGAATATGATAACAAGAAAAAAGAGACATAAGGATGATATAAAACACTTAAACATGATAATAAAATTAGAATTTAATTTGAAACCCTAGGAAGATAATAGTTTAGAAGGAAACCCTCAAGGTTTAATAATATGTTTAATCAAATTTTGGTTAATATGGAGCCTTAAATGATAGACTATTTTTTAAAATCAAAGGGAATATTAAAAAAATATTAAGAAATTATTGAATCAAAACATAAAATTTTGGAAAATTACTAAAAATCTAAAAGTATAATAGATAAAAAGTACTCTGTTGGAAATAGTGCTTCTAGATGAGTCAGAGATTGAGACTTGTACAGGGAGATTTGGTGAATAAAAATAGGAATCAACAGCTATAATTAGGCATGGAAAATATTTATATGTGAAGGATATTATATGGGTTGTTATTTTATCCACTATGGTAGTTATTTTATCTAATTAATATAATTAAATATGGGTTATTCATTTTTATATCATGTATCTAGTGCACAAACATGCAATCAATTATACATACCATTGTATGATAAATTTTATTTCAAAACCATATCTATTTGACATATGATTACCACTAAAAATAAATGGGGAAAAATGGGTTAGTTTTTAAATTTGGGTATTACCTTAACACCCTATGTGTTAAAAATTGCCTATATACCAATACTTAGAAGAGGGATCAAACTTCATGTAATTATCCCACATTATGGTGGTGTGTGAATAAATGGTGAAATACGTTAGATGATAATGTAATAATAATTTTATTAAGTGATTTAACTATGAAATGAGACATATAAAAGGTATTTAGACATGTAAAATCTGATTAAGTTACTACTAGGGTTTATGCAATTAGAATAGGGAGAAATATATACTTTGTTCTCAATGTGCAATTATGATTCTAGTGTTTTTTGATTTAGAAGTCTCTCTTTTTTTGGAATTTTTTTTGAAATGCATTTAAATAGTCATATATTTGAAATTACTTTGAATGGGGATTACTAAAGATATAGTTCAACCTTTCAATAACTTTTGATTTTGAAAATCAACCATTATTTGGTGAGAGGAAAGGGAAGGGGGCACAAACACTAGAGTGATGCACTATATTACCTTAGGGTGTTGTATTATAATGTATTATTTGATCATGTTGAATATTAGGTAGGGCCTAAAATATTCCTAAATTTTATATGAATAGAGAAGAATACATTCATGGATCATTTATTAACATAGAATAGTGTGCAAGGTGGTCGAAATAGATCAAAAAGAGGCCCTAAGATAGTTATAAAGATAAGTGTATAAAATAGTGGTCATAAGTGAACAATATTAAATCAAGTTAATATGTTTCTATAGTTACATGTTATCCTAAACTTGTCATGGATGGTTTATGGATGGTAATTACTTTTGTATAAAAAGGTGACTCTGGCATGTATGCCCACTAAACATTAAAGGTGATTGGTAGAACAATAATATTTTTGGGGTTACATTGTGGCCCACATTATTCCATAAATAAAATAAATAATATATTTATTATTTTTACATAGCCAAATATTCAAAAATTAGTTTTTTAAGTAATAAATTATTATGTTTAATTTATAGGGTGGATCCATTGGTTACAACTGTCCACAATCCTTATAAATGTGTTTTAACCATTGATGAATTTTTTTCTTTGATCATTACAACATTATGGTTCAAGGAAGTGGTGGTATCCAAACTTTATGTGAACAATTATGAAGAAGTGTGGCAAAGAAGAAAATATTAGGTCTGTAAATGTTTCTTAACTAATGGAATAAGCTTTGGGGATTTTTTAAAACTCATCGAGGTTTTCCCACATAAAAACTATTTAATGTGTTCTCTTTGTTTCCTAAATTATTAAATTATTATTATAATTTATGTAATTAATTTATTTATTCACTTATAAATAATTTTAAATAAATGTTATCCACCCATTATTCTAATGCGGAATTAGATCTATAATTTGTTTATCTTATTTTTTATAATTATTTTGTTGAACATCTAATGATAAAATTTATAATTGTAAATATATGAATTATTAATATCATTTTGTCATGAACCAACCATGTGGCCCCTTTTAGACATGATATTATGTATTACTTGACATGTTTTCAATTGTAATTTGATTGATAATA